>WWNC01000133.1:600000-1162068 GCA_011125475.1 Melanerpes aurifrons
GGGCCGGTTGGATGAGCCAGGGAATTACAGGCCTGTCAGCCTGACCTCAGTGCCAGGCAAGATCATGGAACAGGTCATCTTGAGTGCATTAACACATCACTTAGAGGATGGCCAAGGGATCAGGCTCAGCCAGCATGGATTTAGGAAGGGCAGGTCCTGCCTGACCAACCTGATCTCCTTCTATGATCAGGTGACCCGCCTGGTGGATGTGGGGAGGCCTGTGGATGTAGTTTACCTGGACCTCAGCAAGGCCTTTGACACCGTCCCCCATAGCAAACTCCTGGCCAAGCTGTCAGCCCATGGCTTGGACAGCAGCACTCTGAACTGGGTTAGGAACTGGCTGGATGGCCGAACCCAGAGAGTGGTGGTGAATGGTGTCACATCCGGCTGGCGGCCAGTCAGTAGTGGAGTCCCCCAGGGATCAGTGCTGGGCCCCATCCTCTTTAACATCTTTGTTGATGATCTGGATGAGGGCATTGAGTCTATCATCAGTAAATTTGCTGACGACACCAAGCTGGGGACAGGAGTTGATCTGCTAGAGGGTAGAGAGGCTTTGCAGAGAGACCTCGACAGGCTGGACAGATGGGCAGAGTCCAACGGCATGAGATTGAACACATCCAAGTGCCGGGTTCTGCACATTGGCCACAACAACCCCATGCAGTGCTACAGGCTGGGGTCAGAGTGGCTGGAGAGCAGCCAAGCAGAAAGGGACCTGGGAGTGCTGGTTGATGGTAGGATGAACATGAGCCTGCAGTGTGCCCAGGCAGCCAAGAGAGCCAATGGTATCCTGGCCTGCATTAAGAACAGTGTGGCCAGCAGGAGCAGGGAGGTCATTCTGCCCCTGTACACTGCACTGGTTAGGCCACACCTCGAGTACTGTGTCCAGTTCTGGGCCCCTCAGTTTAGGAAGGATGCTGACTTGCTGGAACGAGTCCAGAGAAGGGCAACGAAGTTAGTGAGGGGCTTGGAACACAAGCCCTATGAGGAGAGACTGAGGGAGCTGGGGCTGCTTAGCCTGGAGGAGGCGACTCAGGGTGACCTCATTACTCTCTACAACTACCTGAAGGGGGTTGTAAACAGGCAGAGGTTGGTCTCTTCTCCCAGGCAGCCAGCACCAGAACAAGAGGACACAGTCTCAGGCTGCGCCAGGGGAAGTTCAGGCTGGAGGTCAGGAGGAAGTTTTACACAGAGAGAGTGATTGCCCATTGGAACGGGCTGCCTGGGGAGGTGGTGGAGTCGCCGTCACTGGAGGTGTTCAGGAGGAGACTTGACAGGGTGCTTGGATAGATGGGTTAGTTGATTAGGTGGTGTTGGGTGATAGGTTGGACGTGATGATCTTGAAGGTCTCTTCCAACCTGGTTTATTCTATTCTATTCTATTCCCTAACTGCATAACTAGTAAAGGGTAGTAGTCAGAGGGCTGCATCAGTCTAGGCAGCCTACTGGTAACATCATTAACTTGGGCTCCTGTTAAGCAACAACACAGCAAGATTCATATGAAACAAAAACCAAAGCAAATTTACTACCAGGAATAGGAAAAAGTGAAGGTGGTAGAACAGAATGGATGAAAATTATGGGAAAGGACTACAGGTGGAAAGAGCAGGCTGGAAAGAACAGAAATGGGAACACTATAAAGAGGACCATGACATTTAGATGTTCATCAGAAATAAAAAGATGGAATTTAGCTTTGAAAAGGCAAGTCTAGCACAGACTGCTGACATAACATCAGCTAGCTTTGGAGGAATGCCACATGAAAAAAAGACCCCGGGTCAGCTTAAGAAAAGGGAGTAAAGTATTTCTTAGCCAAATACCTTAAATACATCAATTCACCGATTAAATGTCTCATACCAAAGCAGACACCTGCAGAACCATATTTATCTGAGCTATGACCTGATCCATTTATTTGATCTATTCCAGAAGTTCATCAAGGTGAAAAGATTGGTTTCAGTCACTCAAGCAACAGAAAACACAGTTTAACTGAATTAATTACCCATTATCATGTGAAAGGAGACAGAAATTTCCGCTTCTTTAGGTAAGTATTACATAATAAATAAAATATGACTACAAAGAACATAATATGAGAGTGAATTACTTCATTCCTTTCAAATGCACAGGACAAATCGAGTTCTACAGAAGTATTTGAACAGAAATATTTTTAGAAAATTAATTATAGAGCAAGACTTGCAAGTTTATTTATGGTAAAAAATTACCAGAAAGCTAATTTAAATTTATTGCACGTGGGGCAGAAAAAAAAATTTTCAGTCTAGAACTCTATGGAATAAAAATTAGAAGATTGCTACAAGATAAAAAAAAAGCATAGAAGTTGTGAATTAGACACAAGAAAAGAAGATAAAATATAGTTGGCAGAAGCTTTACAATTTTTTTATTGCAAAACAAGACACCTGGATTATATTAAGAAACTGTATGCTCATCAGAGCACATAATCTAGAGAGCTATTTAAGAATATTGAGCTCTAACATCGAGCAAAAGAAAGGTAAATAAGAACTTTCTTCAATTACATTAGTCATTTTATGTTAGTCTAGTTTGTTCTGTTACATAACTTGGTTTATCTGGAGAAAATTAACAGTGCTGGCAACAATAAGCTCTCATGTAGCAGATGCAAAATACACTCACAAACATCTTACAAATGATGGCTAGCAAGTAGACTGTAGTACAGTTACTTCAACAGCTGAGTCACATTTTTATATAGAAAAAAGTACACTTTGGCAACAAAACCCTACGACTATCAAGAAGCATTTCCTGTTCAACTGAATCATGACATTCCAAAAACTTTGCAACTTATACAGAATAGCTATTGTAAACATAACTTTGGTAGTAGCTAGCTTGGATTACATTTTTAACAAAACACACATTACATTGTAGAAGTTTGATTTTTAACCTTTTTATAAAATTTAACCCAGATAACCAAGCTTTTTTCAGTCTAAACTAAAATCAAACTAAACCCATCTCAAATGGGATATAAAAACAGTATCAGTCCAACCCATATTCTTAGTATGAGTAGGTATGAAATGGATATTAAAAAAAAAAAAAAAAGAAGACTAGGAACAGATGCCAGAAACCACTTTTTGTTTTGCAAGCAATAACTGTGTGGTTCAGGCCACATGGCAATTTCGTTGAGGTAAGAAGCATTTCTCAGTCCTGAGACTGTTGAGTGGGAAGCAAAGTGCCAGAGGAGAGAAAGATAAACTACTCTGACTGAAAGAGCTTAAAATTTACAGTTTTAGACCTTTGAAAAGCCATATTCCTTTAAAAGTGGAGATAAACAGTCCAAAGTTAATATCACAGTCTTCCACAGGAAAGACAGGAGGAATGAAGAGGGACAGGACTTAATAATAATTAAATATCAGAATACTCCTCACAATACTCTGACCTAAACATGAGGTGAAAAAATTATGAGAACGGAGACAGGGACGACAGCACTCAATATGAGTGAAAGTAATCATCCAACTTTATTGTTCCACACTTCATTATTTATAGTCTTATCTTATGCATAGTTAATTCTATTCTAATTTAACACATACTATTGGTTTCTCTCTAAAAGATTACATCATTGTTTTCACAACTCTGTGGAATTTTTCTACTCAGTCTAATTGCTCTTTTTCCCAGATCTCACCGCCTCCTTATCTTGCTTGCCTCCCTTCTCAGGGGCAGCTGGACTTCAGCATACCAAGCAATCAGCACTTTCCCACACCTCCTACTCCACTGCTATATTAATAACAGAGAATTCTTCAAGGCCTGAATTGCACAGGTGTTCCTGGGACCCATGTCCCCTCTTGCTCAAAACAATCCCCAACAAAAAAATATGTTTATAAGCAACTCCTCTTGTCATCAGGAGAATTTCAAAGTCGGGAAGGAAGTAAAGGTATGACTTCTTAAACACCAGCATGATTAAGAAGGACAAAAATAGACAGACACTGGCAACCTTAGCAAAATTCTTAATGCTGATTTAAGGGAAGGACATCACCAGGGAGGCAAACCATCACATATTTTCTCTTTTAGTAGGATACAATAAGTCAATTCAACACTAGTTATAATGCATTCATACAATGAAATGCAGAAGTCAGTTCATTACCTTTAGTATAGTAGTCTGGGGGACCTGCTGGATGTAAAGCTTATTATCTGCCCAGGGATTTGAGCAGTCATAGTCCACAACCAATTTAACTTAAGGCAAAACACAGCAGCTACTTTGAAAGTTTCCTGCTGTGTAATAAATAATTAAGACTGTATGATCAGTATTCAACAAAGCATAAATAGCAAAGATGCTATATTAATTTTACTTGCAAACAGACAGTTAAGTGAAGTTGCATTACAAAATGGACTACATAAAGTTGTCATTCAAAAGTGAAACAGAAAAGTTAAATAAGATGAAGTGAGTCAGAGGCCAGACTCTGAATTTTAATTATGCAATCATAATATTACTTCATCGTTCAGAAGACCTTTACTTGAAAAAAAAAATAAAGCACACATTCCTATGTGAAATGACAAATCTCTATTTTGACTTAAGACACATGTGACGGTTTGAGGCTGTGCCTTTAAGAAAAGAGACAGTGCTGGGACACTATGGCTGAATGTTTTGGAATATTAATGAAAACAATCAGATATTCTAAACTAATTTCATTGGTGGATTGGTAGAATGCAGTTTTGAGTTTAGGTGCAGCTGGAACTTTCCCCAGTTCGCTCCTTTCCTTCTCCCTTTCCAGCTCGTCTGCTTCTGGGCTCCCTGTCAGACTGACCTTGGACAGATAAGGTCCACTAACACTTTGCTTTAATTAATAACTGCTCTTTTTCTCTCTTTCTAACCCTCTTTGGGGGAAAAGGGGAGAGAAGGGGGTACGGGGGGGAACCCTCCTCCTCCGGAGGGAATTTCGTTACTGTATTACTGGTTTTTTTACTTTGCTGTATATTTCTGTATATATGTTGTAAATACTGTAAATTGTGTACATATCCTGCATTTTCCAAAAATTGCTTGCAATATAGCATTTTCCCTTTGCTCTTCCGGCTGGTTAGCTATGCTTTTTTTCGTCCTCTTTGTGGGGGAGAGAAGGCTGGGTCCTTCTCTCTCAAAACCTCCACATTTCTTTTTTTGGCTTCCCAACGTGTGGCAGATAATTAGTTTGATTTATGGCTTGCTTGACTCAGAGAAGCAAACATGAAGGTGCTTTGGATATTTAAGCAATTGCTATTCTCAATATGCTTGGTTCTGATCTACAAGTATTGTCTGGGCCTCCTTATCGATCATCTAGGTAAATATTTAATGCAGAAGTTATATTTGTGGCTTATGTATAAAATCCGGCTTCTATATGATCGCTGCCTGGGATTCTTCTGGCCTACCAGATACAGGAATGTGACCTCTAGCACTCTCCCGATTGAGATAAGGGATTTTAAGATCCCAGTAGGTGAAAGGGTAATTTTAAGTGATGGCTGGGATCCAAAGGTGATTTATTTGATGTGTGTGAATCTGCTGCTGATGATAGTGATTGCATATTTGCTATTTTCCTTGCATCGAGAGAAAAAGATGTCTAAAGCTTGCTTCATTATTAAGCATAGATCAAAGAAAAGGCGGCGTACCTCTGGGTCAGCCCCAGAGACGTCCAGCGATAAGGAGAATGGAGAATCTGTGTCAGTTAAAGAGAAAGCTAAAAAGTCTATTGGAAAAGCTGCTTTGAACGATTCTGTTGCCGATTCTGGCAAGCAGCCAGGGGCGACGGCTCCCCCGGCTCCAGCTGTAGCCACCATTAACAAGGCAAGGTCATTTCCGCCCACCTTCTCGGCAGGACCAGAAGCCCCTTCCACAGCAGCTGATCTGTCTCAAAACCTGTCAGCCTCTGTTCAGGCGGCTGTAAATTCAAACACAGCTCCAATTAAGAAAGAAGCAATTTTAAAGACTAGAAGTGGAAAGGCCAAAGCTGATCCAGGAGCTAATACGGAAGAAGAGCAGGACACTGATCCTGGTGAAGGACCCTCTACTAG
Organism: Melanerpes aurifrons; assembly: GCA_011125475.1. Classification (NCBI taxonomy): domain Eukaryota; kingdom Metazoa; phylum Chordata; class Aves; order Piciformes; family Picidae; genus Melanerpes; species Melanerpes aurifrons. Next base: position 605,991 of record WWNC01000133.1, read on the forward strand.
AAAAGATCCTGCTGAGGAGGAAGAGAAGATTTGTTTTAAAGCTCTAGCTGAATTATTGAGATCAACTCAGCTTAGAGAGATCCTTAGGAGAGTGACAGCAGGATTATGGGGACAACATGTTCAGGAAGATGTGATAGATGGAGAGGAAGATGACCTTTCTAGGTGTTCTCCTCGCGAAGACTTTAGAAATGTCCGTAAAGATTACATCAGAGCAGATAAGTAGCCAGTTCTAGCTTGGCTTAGTAGATGTTATGATACAGGTGCTCCAGCTCTAATAGTTGGAGACAAGTCGGCAGCTCAGCTAGAAAGTCTCTCGAGGGATAATGGAATAGATAGACATCTACCCAAGATTCTCGGTAAGGTTAATCTGTGGGAACGCCTTTTCTTTGCAGTTGCCCTGAGATACCCTTCCCGAGATGATCTTTCATGCAATCCTAAATCCTGGACTACCATAGATGAGGGAATTAAGCACCTGAGAGAATTTGCTGTTAGAGAGATTCTCTATGGTGAACACGAAACTCTGAATCCTGATGACATTCCTGTAGGAACTGGTCTTGCTAAAAAGATCATCAAACTTGCTCCTTCCAATTATGCAAACATTCTGGCGAGCAGAATTGTGGCAAGAAATTATGGTGGAGCTCCTCCTCCAGTTGGCCAATTCACTGATCAAATGAGACAATTGGAGGATAGCATGACACATGTTTCTTTGGTTTCAACCATTGAAAATCTGTCTGGAAAAATTGAGAGTTGCATGAAAGAGCTGAAGGATGAATTTAAAAATTCCATATCCAAATTGGCACAAAGGGATAATTATAATTCTTCCTCCACGTGGATACAAGTTTCAACTGTGAGGAATACAAGTCCTCCAAGGAGGTCATTCCAAAACAGATCAAATCAAAACAGACCACCAAGGCAGTCACGTAGGACTATTTGGATAACTCTGCGTGATCAGTTTGGTGAGAACATGAACCGCTGGGATGGCCAACCAACTTCTAATCTTTTCAGGAGACTGAGGGAACTGCAAAGCGGCAGAACCCGAGGTAGCAATACCAGAAGGGTAGCTGTTACTTCCACAGTTCCCCAGAACGACTCTTATGGTTCCAACAGTGGCTCCAGTTCTAACACCGCACACTGTGCTCAATGCACATGTGGACATGTTCCCCATAACTAGGGGTGCCCTGCCTCCCGCCAGGGGGAGGAGAGGGATAATAGAGATAACAGAATCTATTGGGATGTGTACATCCAGTGGCCTGGCACTTCACAATTTCGGAAGTACAGGGCCTTGGTTGACACAGGAGCTCAGTGCACCATAATACCATCAGGGATCAGAGTCTATAACTATTCTGGGAGTCACTGGTGGATCTCAAGAGTTAAATAAGGTGGAGGTTAATACAAGTTTAAATGGTAAACAATGGAGGAAGCATACAGTTTCTCATTGGAACGGGTTGCCCAGGGAGGTGGTTGAGTCATCGACCCTGGAGGCGTTCAAGAGGAGATTGGACATAGCACTTGGTGCGATACTCTAGTCATGGGGTCTGTGTTGATAGGTTGGACTCGATGATCCTCGAGGTCCTTTCCAACCTAAGCGATACTGTGATACTGTGATAGTTGTGACCGGACCTGACACACCTTGTATTTTGGGAATTGATTTTCTGAGAGAAGGGCGTTTCAAAGACCCTAGAGGTTACAAATGGGCTTTTGGAGTAGCTTCTATAGAAATTGATGGACAAAAATTGAAGCTGTCTGTCAGACCTGAGCTTTCTGATGAATCTGCAGTTGTGGGACAACACAAGATACAGGACATTAAATTGCCGGTTGCTTCACAGACTGTGCATGACATACAATACAGAACCAACCGTGACTCATTGTTGCCCATTCAGAATCTGATTCATCAGTTGGAGAGTCAGAAAAGGACAGAGAGGGACCTCGACAGGCTGGACAGATGGGCAGAATCCAACGGCATGAGATTTAACACATCCAAGTGCCGGGTTCTGCACATTGGCCACAACAACCCCATGCAGTGCTACAGGCTGGGGTCAGAGTGGCTGGAGAGCAACCAGGCAGAGAGGGACCTGGGGGTGCTGGTTGATGGTAGGATGAACACGAGCCTGCAGTGTGCCCAGGCGGCCAGGAGGGCCAATGGCATCCTGGTCTGCATCAAGAACAGTGTGGCCAGCAGGAGCAGGGAGGTCATTCTGCCCCTGTACACTGCACTGGTTAGGCCATACCTCGAGTACTGTGTCCAGTTCTAGGCCCCTCAGTTTAGGAAGGATGTTGACTTGCTGAAACGAGTCCAGAGAAGAGCAACAAAGTTGGTGAGGGGTTTGGAACACAAGCCCTATGAGGAGAGGCTGAGGGAGCTGGGGTTGCTCAGCCTGGAGAAGAGGCGACTCAGGGGTGACATTATCACTCTCTACAACTACCTGAAGGGAGGTTGTAGACAGGCGGATGATGCTCTCTTCGCCCAGGCACCCAGTACCAGAACAAGAGGACACAGTCTCTGGCTGCGCCAGGGGAGGTTCAGGTTGGATGTTAGGAAGAAGTTCTATACAGAAAGAGTGATTGCGCTATAGAATGGGTTGCCCAGGGAGGTGGTGGAGTCACCGTCGTTGAATGTGTTCAGAAGGAGACTTGACAGGGTGCTTGGTGCCATGGGTTAGCTGTTTGGGTGGGTTGGATTGGTTGATGGGTTGGACACGATGATCTTGAAGGTCTCTTCCAACTTGGTTTGGTTTATTCTAATAAAGGTTTATTCTAAAGTCGTCAGCATGATGGAGCTACAGTATGAGCTGGGATCCAAACAGGCCAAATGGTATGCTACCATAGACATTGCTAATGCATTTTTCTCTATTCCCATAGCAGAGGAATGCAGACCTCATTTGGCTTTCACCGGGGAGGAATCCAGTACACTTTCAGCAGATTGCCAATGGGCTGGATGCTCAAGCATCTGTCATGCAGTAAACCATGATGCTCTGGAGAAAGGTGGTGCTCCAGAACACATCCAGTTCATCGATGATATCATCGTCTGGGGTAAAACTGCTGAGGAAGTCTTCGAGAAAGGTAACAAAATCATTGACATTCTTCTGAATGCAGGTTTTGCCATCAAGCGAGACAAGGTGAAAGGACCTACCACAGAGATTCAGTTTCTGGGAGTGCGATGGCAGGATGGATGCCGACACATTCCAGTGGATGTGGTAAATAGAGTCTCTACCATGGCAAATCCCATGAACAAGCAAGAAACCCTACATTTCTTTGGGATAGTGGGATTTTGGAGACTGCACATTCCTGGATACAGTCAGATTGTGAATCCTCTGTATGATGTGACTCGAAAGAGAAACCATTTCCACTGGGGACCTGAACAACAAGCAGCCTTTCCTCAGATAAAGCAAGAGGTAGTTCAAGCAATGGGTCTGGGACGTGTCCGAGATGGTCCAGACATTAAGAACATTTTGTACACGGTTGCAAGTGACAATGGTCCAACCTGGTGCCTGTGGCAAAAAGCTCCAGGTGAGACACGTGGACGACCTCTTGGTTTCGGGAGTCGAGGTTACAGAGGTTCAGAGACAAATTATACTCCAACAGAGAAAGAGATTCTAGCTGCCTATGAAGGAGTAAAAGCAGCTTCTGAAGTAATTGGAACTGAATCACAACTTCTCTTTGCTCCCAGATTACCAGTTTTGAATTGGATGTTCAAAGGCAAAGGCTCCACACCACACCTGCATATATGTTTTAAATACTGTAAATTGTGTACATATCCTGCATTTTCTGAAAATTGCTTGTAATATAGCATTTTCCCTTTGCTCCTCTGGCTGGCTAGCTGTGCTTTTTTTCTTCCTCTTTGTGGGGGAGAGAAGGCTGGGCCCTTCTCTCTCAAAAGGTCTACAGACACAAAAAAAATAAAAAATGAGCAGCAGCATAACACACATCACTGTATGTACTGTAAAAAACACAGGCTCATTATGTCTTCTACGTAAGCTGGTACTATTTACAATTACACAGAAAGACACAAGAAATGTTGATGGTAATATATCCTTAGAGGATCCTGACCCAAGTTTGAATCTCTCTTCATGCAACCCTCAAAGCACACCAGAAATGACACTTGGCCTGTCACTGTCTGCATGGGGACCAGAAGCTCAGATTTTGATCAGTTGACCACATTACATAATAACTTCTTAACCTCAGTCTTCACTGCAAGGGCCTCTAGCCACACTCCTGATGTTATGGAAGTCAAAGCCAGGGACAGGGAGGAAGAACTGCCCATTGTAAGTGCAGATCAGGTTCGTGATCATCTGAAGAACCTGCAAGTGTTCAAGTCCATGGGACCCGACGGGATACACCCACGGGTACTGAGAGAACTGGCAGAGGAGGTTGCTAAACCCCTCTCTATTATATTTCAAAAGTCATGGCAGTCTGGTGAAGTCCCCACAGACTGGAAAAGGGGAACCATTGCCCCCATCTTCAAAAAGGGTAAGAAGGAGGAACCAGGGAACTACAGGCCAGTCAGTCTCACCTCTGTGCCTGGAAAGATCATGGAGCAGATCATGCTGGAGTCACTACTCGCTCAAAAGAATAGTGAGGAGGTGATTGGGAACAGTCAGCATGGCTTTGCCAAGGGCAAATCCTGCTTGACCAAACTGGTGGCCTTCTATGAGCAGGTGACAAAATTAATAGATGAGGGGCGAGCAACTGATGTCATTTACCTGGACCTGAGCAAAGCCTTCGACACTGTCCCGCATCACATCCTGGTCTCCAAACTGGGGACACATGGGTTTGATGGGTGGACCACTAGATGGATAAGGAACTGGCTTGATGGCCGCACCCAAAGAGTGGCTGTCCATGGCTCCATGTCCCAGTGGAGGCCAGTGACAAGCGGAGTCCCTCAGGGATCAGTCCTGGGACCTGTCTTATTCAACATCTTTGTGGGTGACATGGACAGTGGCATTGAGAGCACCCTCAGCAAGTTTGCTGATGACACCAAGCTGTGTGGTGCAGCAGACACGCTGGAGGGAAGGGAGGCCATCCAGAGGGACCTTGACAGGCTGGAGAGGTGGGCACAAGCCAACCTCATGAAGTTCAATAAGAGCAAGTGCAGGGTCCTGCATTTGGGTGGAGGCAATCCCAGGCACAAATACAGGCTGGGCAGTGACTGGCTGGAAAGTAGCCCTGAGGAGAGAGACTTGGGGGTGTTGGTGGACAAAAAGCTCAACATGAGCTCTCAATGTGCACTTGCAGCCCGCAAAGCCAATCAGATCCTGGGCTGCATCAGGAGAAGTGTGGCTAGCAGGTCGAGGGAGGTGATCCTCCCCCTCTACTCAGCCCTGGTGAGACCCCACCTGGAGGACTGTGTCCAGTTCTGGAGCCCCTATTACAAGAGGGATGTGGAGGTGCTGGAACGTGTCCAGAGAAGGGCCACAAGGATGATCAGAGGGCTGGAGCACCTCTCCTATGAGGACAGACTGAAGGAGTTGGGGCTGTTCAGTCTGCAGAAGAGAAGGTTCTGTGGTGACCTAATTGTGGCCTTCCAGTACCTGAAGGGGGCCTACAGGAAGGCTGGGGAAGGACTTCTCAGGATCTCAGGTAGTGATAGAACTAGGGGGAATGGAATGAAGCTGGAGGTGGGGAGATTCAGGCTGGATGTGAGGAGGAGGTTCTTCACCATGAGAGTGGTGAAACCCTGGAATGTGTTGTCCAGGGAGGTCGTCGAGGCCCCATCCCTGGGGGTGTTTAAGAGCAGGCTGGATGAGGCTCTGTCCAGCCTGATCTAGTGTGGGGTGTTGTGACCGGTTGACGTTGCCCCCTTAAGAAAGGGAATATGGTGGATGGAAGTTGGTAAACGGAAAGAATAATCTAAACTAATTTCATTGGAAGAGTGGGAGGAAGCACCTTCTGAACTGGGAGTGAACTGGGAGTGAACTGGGCACTCCGGGAACTTCTCTATCAGTCTTGCTTCTGCCTCTCCACGGTGCAGCAGCTCTCTGTCTGTGCTGGGCTTTCTGCCAAGACTTCGGCCTTGAAATCGATAAGATACCAGGTCTGTATTAACTCCTTTCCAATTAACACAAAACTGCTTTTAACTTCTTTCTTTCTTCTTTCTCCCTCTTTTCCGAACTACTCTGGGGAAAGGGGGGGAGAGAGGGGAGAGCGGAGGTGGGGAACCCCACGGCTGAGGGGGAGGTTACTCTCATTTCTGTGTTACTTTATTGTATATCTTTGTATATCTGTGTATATATTGTAAATTTGTAAATATTCCCCTGCATTCCCTACATTGCATTGTAAATATAAGCTCCACTGCTTTGCTAATTCAGCTTGTGAGTTTTTTTTTTCCTTTCCCTTCAATTTTTTTTTTCCCGTTTTCCTTACAAGGGGGAAGGGAGGAGGCTTCTCGGCCTTACCCTTCCACCCCACCACATTTTTTTTTATTGGCGTACCTAACGTGCGGCAGATAATTAGTTTAATTTATTACTTGATTGATTTAGTGTTTTCTAACTGAATTAGCAAACATGAAGGTCTTGTGGTTTGTGGAGCGATTATTCTTTCCAATTTTTGGGGCTCTGGTTTACAGATATTGTTTGGGTTTGATTTTGGATAACCTGGGTAAATATTTGGTGCGGACAATTTATATGTGGGTGTGCCCGGTTGACGCTGTCCCCTTAAGAAAGGGAGTATGGTGGACGGAAGTTGGTAAACGGAAGGAATACTCTAAACTAATTTTCATTGGTCGAGTGGGAGGAAGCACTATCTGGCCTGAGAGTGAAGTGGGCATTCCCAGCACTTCTCTGTCACTCTTGCTTCCGCTTCTCCAGGGTGCAGCAACTCTTCTCTGTGCTGGGCTTTCTGCCAAGGCCTCGGCCTTGAGGATAAGATAACCAGGTCTATATTAACTGCTTCCAACTAACACAAACTGCTTTTAACTTCTTTCTTTCTTCTTTCTCCCTCTTTTCCGAACTATTCTGGGGAAAGGGGGGGAAGAGAGGGGAGAGCGGAGGTGGGGAACCCCCTCGGCCGAGGGGGAATTACTCTCATTTCTGTGTTACTCTGTTGTATATCTTTGTATATATTGTAGATATTGTAAATTTGTAAATATTCCCCTGCAAAACCCTACACTGCTTTGTAAATATAGCTCCACTGCTTTGCTAATTCAGCTGGTGAGTTTTTTTTCCTTTCTCTTCAATTTTTTTTTCTTTTCCCTTTTACCTTACAAGGGGGAAGGGAAGAGGCTTCTCGGCCTTACCCTTTCACCCACCACATTTTTTTTTATTGGCGTACCCAACGTGCGGCAGATAATTAGTTTAATTTATTACTTGATTGATTTAGTGTTTTCCAGCTGAATTAGCAAACATGAAGGTCTTGTGGTTTGTGGAGCGATTGTTCTTTTCAATTTTTGGGGCTCTGGTTTACAGATATTGTTTGGGTTTGCTTTTGGATTACCTGGGTAAATATTTGGTGCGGACAATTTATATGTGGGTTATGTATAGAGTTAAATTATGGTATGGAAAATGTATTAATTTATTATGGCCAGTGAGATACAGGAATGTTACCTCCACCACTCTCCCAATTGAGATAAAGGGTTTTAAGATTCCGCCTGAGGAGAGAGTAACTTTAGGTGATGCCTGGGATCCAAAGGTGATTTATGTGATGTGTATAAATCTGTTGCTGGTGATGGTGATTGCATATTTGCTGTTCTCTCTGCGGCGAGAGAAAAAGGTGTCCAGGGCGTGTTTTGTTATTAAAACTAGATCAAAAAGAAAACGCCGTGGCTCGAGATCAGTCCCAGAGTCATCTAGTGATGAGGACTGTGGAGAACCCGTGTCAGTTAAAAAGAAGGCTAAAAAGTTAATTGGTAAAGCAGCTCTAAATGATTTTGCTGATTCTAGCAAGCTGCCAAAGGTGGCAGCTGGTATCAACATGGCTCCTACTCCTTCTTCTTCTTCTCCATCGGCCATTAACGGAGCAACATCACTTCCACCCACTCCCTCGGTGGGACCGGAAGTCACTGCCCCAGCAGCTGATTTATCTCAGGACCTGTCAGCTTCCATTAAGGTGGCTGTAAATTCAAACACAGCTCCAGTTAAGGTGGCTCCTTTAAAGACTAGAGGTGCAAAGGCCAAAGATGGAGAAGAAGAGGAGCTGGAGACTGATCCTGGTGAGGGGCCCTCTACTCTAAGAGATCCTGCTCAGGAGGAAGAGGTGGTTTGTTTTAAAGATCTAGCTAACCTAGTGAGATCAAAGCAGGACACAGATGAAGCTAGGAAAGCAGCTGGCAAAGGTAGTTCTCAGCTTAAAGAGATCCTTAGGAGAATGACAGCAGGATTATATGGGCAAAGACTTCAGGGAGACGAGGAGGAAGATGATATTTTGGAATATTCTTCTCCACGGGAGGAATTGCGTGATGTCCGTAAAGATTTCACCAGGGCAGATAAGGAGCCAGTTCTAGCTTGGCTCAGTAGGTGTTATGATACAGGTGCTCCAGCTCTAACAGTTGGAGACAAGTCAGCAGCTCAGTTAGGAACTCTCTCAAGGGATAATGGAATAGATAGACATCTAGGCAGAGCTCTCGGTAAGGTTAATCTGTGGATACGCCTTTTAATGGCGGTTGCCCTGAGATACCCTTCCCGAGATGATCTTCCATGGAATCCTAAACCCTGGACTACCATAGATGAGGGAATCAAGCGCTTGAGAGAATTTGCTGTTAGAGAGCTACTCTATGGTGAACATGAAACTCTGAATCCTGATGACATTCCTGTGGGTATTGGTCTTGCTAAAAAGATCATCAAACTTGCTCCTTCCAATTATGCAAACATTCTGGCAAGCAGAATTGTGTCAAGAAGTTATGGTGGAGCTTCTCCCACGGTTGGCCAATTCAGTGATCAAATGAGACAATTGGAGGATAGCATGACACGTGGTTCTTTGGTTTCGGCCATTAAAACGATGTCTGGTGATATTCAGAATTGCATAAAAGAGTTAAAAGATGAATTTAGAAATTCTATATCCCAATTGGCACAAAGGGATAATTTCAATTCTTCCTCCAGGTGGATACAAGTTTCATCTGTGAGGAACACACGTCCTCCAAGGAGGTCATTCCAAAACAGGTCATTCCAAATCAGGTCATTCCAAAACAGACCACCAAGGCAATCACGTAGAACTATTTGGATAACTCTGCGTGATCAGTTTGGTGAGAACATGAACCGCTGGGATGGCCAACCAACTTCTAATCTTTTCAGGAGACTGAGGGAATTGCAAAGTGGCAGAACCCAAGGTAGCAATACCAGAAGGGTAGCTGTTACTTCCACAGTTCCCCAGAATGACTCTTATGGCTCCAACAGTGGCTCCAGTTATAACATGCAAAGTCATAACCCTGCAAACTATGTGCAATGCACATGTGCGCATGTTCCCCATAACTAGGGGTGCCCTGCCTCCCGCCAGGGGGAGGAGAGGGATAACAGAGATAATAGAATCTATTGGGATGTGTACATCCAGTGGCCTGGCACTTCACAATTTTGGAAGTACAGGGCCTTGGTTGACACAGGAGCTCAGTGCACCATAATACCATCAAATTATCAGGGATCAGAGTCTATAACTATTCTGGGAGTCACTGGTGGATCTCAAGAGTTAAGTAAGGTAGAGGTTAATATAAGTTTAACTGGTAAGCAATGGAGGAAGCATACAGTTGTGACCAGACCTGATGCACCTTGTATTTTGGGAATTGATTTTCTGAGAGAAGGGCGTTTCAAAGACCCTAGAGGTTACAAATGGGCTTTTGGAGTAGCTTCAATAGAAATTGATGGACAAAAATTGAAGCTGTCTGCTAGACCTGAACTTTCTGATGAATCTGCAGTTGTGGGACAACATAAGATACAGGACATTAAATTGCCGGTTGCTTCTCAGACTGTGCATCACAGACAATACAGAACCAACCGTGACTCTTTGTTGCCCATTCAGAATCTGATTCGTCAGTTGGAGAATCAGAAAGTCATCAGCAAAACTCATTCACCTTTCAACAGTCCAGTGTGGCCTGTGCAAAAGCAGAATGGAGACTGGCGTCTGACAGTAGACTACCGAGCCCTAAATGAAGTGACACCACCTATGAGTGCAGCAGTGCCAGACATGATGGAACTTCAGTATGAGCTGGAATCCAAAGAGGCCAAATGGTATGCTACCATAGACATTGCTAATGCATTTTTCTCTATTCCCATAGCAGAGGAATGCAGGCCTCAGTTTGCTTTCACCGGGGAGGAATCCAGTACACTTTCAACAGATTGCCAATGGGCTGGATCCACAGCTCAAGCATCTGTCATGCAGTGATCCATGATGCTCTGGAGAAAGGCGGTGCTCCAGAACACATCCAGTTCATCGATGATATCATCGTCTGGGGTAAAACTGCTGAGGAAGTCTTTGAGAAAGGTAACAAAATCATTGACATTCTTCTGAATGCAGGTTTTGCCATCAAACGAGACAAGGTGAAAGGACCTACCACAGAGATTCAGTTTCTGGGAGTGCGATGGCAGGATGGACGCCGACACATTCCAGTGGATGTGGTAAATAGAGTCTCTACCATGGCAAGTCCCACAAACAAGCAAGAGACCCTACGTTTCTTGGGGATAGTGGGATTTTGGAGACTGCACATTCCTGGATACAGTCAGATTGTGAAACCTCTGTATGATGTGACTCGAAAGAGAAACCATTTCCACTGGGGACCTGAACAACAAGCAGCCTTTGACCAGATAAAGCAAGAGGTAGTTCAAGCAATGGGTCTGGGACCTGTCCGAGATGGTCCAGACATTAAGAACATTTTGTACACGGCTGCAAGTGACAATGGTCCAACCTGGTGCTTGTGGCAAAAAGCTCCAGGTGAAACACGTGGACGACCTCTTGGTTTCTGGAGTCGAGGTTACAGAGGTTCAGAGGCTAACTACACTCCAACAGAGAAAGAAATTCTAGCTGCCTATGAAGGAGTGAAAGCATCCTCTGAAGTGATTGGAACTGAATCACAACTTCTCTTAGCTCCCAGATTACCAGTTTTGAATTGGATGTTGAAAGGCAAAGGTTCCACACCACATCATGCCACAGACTCAACATGGTCTAAGTGGATGGCTCTGATAACACAGAGAGCTCGAATGGGAAATCTTGAAAGACCTGGTCTAGTGGAGGTGATCTCAAGTTGGCCTGAAGGTATCAACTGTGCTAAACCTCCAGAGGAGAAAGTAACTCGTGCTGAGGAAGCTCCTCCTTACAATGACCTTTCTGATGATGAAAAGAAATATGCTTTGTTCACAGACGGTTCCTGTCGTCTTGTTGGAAACAAGCGAAGGTGGAAGTCTGCAGTGTGGAGTCCAACACGCCGAGTTGCAGAGGCGAAAGATGGAGAAGGAGAATCCAGTCAGTTCGCAGAGGTAAAAGCTGTCCAGCTAGCTCTCGACATAGCTGAACGTGAGAGATGGCCAAAGCTTTATCTCTACACCGACTCATGGATGGTAGCCAATGCTCTATGGGGTTGGCTAAAGAACTGGAAAAAGAGTGGTTGGCAGAGAAAAGGAAAACCCATTTGGGCAGCCAACCTATGGCAGGACATTGCTGATCAAATCGAGAGAATTCCAGTGAAAGTGAGACACATCGATGCTCACATTCCTAGGAGCAAAGCTACTGAGGAACAGCAACACAACCATCAGGCAGATCTAGCTGCAAGAGTTTCTCAAGTAGACATGGACTCTAATCTTGATCTCGACTGGAAACACCGAGGTGAGATATTCTTAGCTCGGTGGGCTCACGATTCGTCAGGACATCAAGGCAGAGATGCAACATACCAATGGGCTCGTGACAGATCCATAGACATTTCCATGGATGCTATCACACAAGTCATCCATGACTGTGACATTTGTGCTGCTATTAAGCAGGCAAAACGACTTAAGCCCTTGTGGTATGGTGACCGATGGTCCAAGTACAAGTATGGTGAAGCTTGGCAGATTGACTACATCACTCTACCACGTTCTCGTTCTGGTAAGCAATACGTGCTTACTATGGTAGAGGCAAACACTGGATGGTTGGAAACTTATCCAGTTCCACATGCAACTGCACGCAACACCATTCTCGGTCTGGAGAGACAGATCCTGTGGAGACACGGAACTCCAGAGAGGATTGAGTCAGACAACGGAACTCATTTTAAGAACAACCTTGTAAAGAACTGGGCAAAAGAGCACGGTATTGAGTGGATATTCCACATTCCCTACTATGCACCAGCTTCAGGAAGATTGAACGCTACAACGGTTTGTTGAAGACCACTCTTAAAGCCATGGGGGTGGATCTTTGAAAAACTGGGAAAAACATTTAGCACAAGCAACCTGGCTGGTAAATAGTAGAGGTTCAGTGAACCGAGCTGGACCTGCACATTCAGATTTGCTACGGAAAGTAGAAGGTGATAGAGTTCCTGTTGTTAGAGAAAAGAATCTGTTAGGTAAAACTGTTTGGGTATTCTCACACTCAGGAGAGGCTAAACCTGTCCGAGGGGTGGTTTCAGCTGAAGGTCCGGGTCACACTTATTGGGTAATGCAAGAGAATGGTGAAATTCAGTGTATTCCACAAAGAAATTTAACTTTAGCTGAAAGAGGTTAACTTCGAACTGTTGTACAGCTACATCGCGCCCAAAAGAAGAATCAACGAGGAATCTACGGTGCACGAACCCTGAGGTCCCTGAGAGCCCTGAGTCAGCTAAGAGACCCTGAGATTTCCCTATTTCCCTTTTCTTTGCTTCTTCGGCGAAGAAATGAACTGTTTTCCATTTTTCTCACTTTCTGATTTTCTTGGACTTTTGAATCATCTACATCTGAGCATAGCCGGAATGGACTATGAACTCTATTCATGAACTGTAAATATCATCTTGGATTGGATGGACAGTATAAACAGCCAATGAAAATTGTTTAGAAGGGGTGGATTGTGCCCGGTTGACGCTGTCCCCTTAAGAAAGGGAATATGGTGGACGGAAGTTGGTAAACGGAAGGAATAGTCTAAACTAATTTTCATTGGTCAAGTGGGAGGAAGCACCATCTGAACTGAGACTGAAATGGGCATTCCCAGCACTTCTCGGTCACTCTTGCTTCCGCATCTCCTTCGGTGCAGCAGCTTTCTGCCTGTGCTGGGCTTTCTGCCAAGACTTCGGCCTTGGAGATAAGAAAGGCCAGGCCTGTATTAACTCCCTTCTAATTAACACAAACTGCTTTTAACTTCTTTCTTTTCTCTTTCTCCCTCTTTTCCGAACTATTCTGGGGAAAGGGGGGAAGAGAGGGGAGAGCGGAGGTGGGGAAACCCCTCGGCCGAGGGGGGTTACTCTCATTTCTGTGTTACTCTGTTGTATATCTTTGTATATATTGTAGATATTGTAAATTTGTAAATATTCCCCTGCAAAACCCTACACTGCTTTGTAAATATAGCTCCACTGCTTTCCTAATTCAGCTGGTGAGTTTTTTTTCCTTTCTCTTCAATTTTTTTTTCTTTTCCCTTTTACCTTACAAGGGGGAAGGGAAGAGGCTTCTCGGCCTTACCCTTTCACCCACCACAGTGGGTTATGTATAGAGTTAAATTATGGTATGGAAAATGTATTAATTTATTATGGCCAGTGAGATACGGGAATGTTACCTCTACCACTCTCCCAATTGAGATAAAGGGTTTTAGGATTCCGCCTGAGGAGAGAGTAACTTTAAGTGATGCCTGGGACCCAAAAGTGATTTATTTGATGTGTATAAATCTGTTGCTGGTGATGGTGATTGCATATTTGCTGTTCTCTCTGCAGCGAGAGAGAAAGGTGTCCAGAACTTGTTTTGTTATTAAAACTAGATCAAAAAGAAAACGCCGTGGCTCGAGATCAGTCCCAGAGTCATCTAGTGATGAGGAAGGTGGAGACTCTCTGTCAGTTAAAAAGAAGGCTAAAAAGTCAATTGGTAAAGCAGCTCTAAATGACTTTGCTGATTCCAGCAAGCTGCCAAAGGCGGCAGCTGGTATCAACATGGCGCCTACTCCTTCTCCCACTCCTTCTCCTTCTTCTTCTCCATCGGCCATTAACGGAGCAACGTCACTTCCGCCTACTCCCTCGGTGGGACCGGAAGTCACTGCCCCAGCAGCTGATTTATCTCAGGACCTGTCAGCTTCCATTAAGGTGGCTGTAAATTCAAACACAGCTCCAGTTAAGGTGGCTCCTTTAAAGACTAGAGGTGGAAAGGCCAAAGATGGAGAAGAAGAGCTGGAGACTGATCCTGGTGAGGGGCCCTCTACTCTAAGAGATCCTGCTGAGGAGGAAGAGAAGGTTTGTTTTAAAGATCTAGCTAACCTAGTGAGATCAAAGCAGGATACAGATGAAGCTAGGAAAGCAGCTGGCAAAGGTGGTTCTCAGCTTAAAGAGATCCTTAGGAGAATGACAGCAGGATTATATGGACAAAAAGTTCAGGGAGACGAGGAGGAAGATGATATTTCAGAGTGTTCGTCTCCACGTGAGGAATTGTGAAATGTCCGTAAAGATTTCACCAGGGCAGATAAGGAGCCAGTTCTAGCTTGGCTTAGTAGGTGTTATGATACAGGTGCTCTGGCTCTAACAGTTGGAGACAAGTCAGTAGCTCAGTTAGGAACTCTCTCGAGGGACAATGGAATAGATAGACATCTAGGAAGAGCTCTCGGTAAGGTTAATCTCTGGATACGCCTTTTGATGGCGGTTGCCCTGAGATACCCTTCCCGAGATGATCTTCCATGGAATCCTAAACCCTGGACTACCATAGATGAGGGAATTAAGCGCTTGAGAGAATTTACTGTTAGAGAGCTACTCTATGGTGAACATGAAACTCTGAATCCTGATGACATTCCTGTGGGTATTGGTCTTGCTAAAAAGATCATCAAACTTGCTCCTTCCAATTATGCAAACATTCTGGCAAGCAGAATTGTGTCAAGAAGTTATGGTGGAGCTTCTCCTACGGTTGGCCAATTCAGTGATCAAATGAGACAATTGGAGGATAGCATGACACGTGGTTCTTTGGTTTCAGCCGTTAAAACTATGCCTGGTGATATACAGAATTGCATAAGAGAGTTAAAAGATGAATTTAGAAATTCCATATCCCAATTGGCACAAAGGGATAATTTCAATTCTTCCTCCAGGTGGATACAAGTTTCATCTGTGAGGAACACACGTCCTCCAAGGAGGTCATTCCAAAACAGGGCATTCCAAAACAGGGCATTCCAAAACAGACCACCAAGGCAATCACGTAGAACTATTTGGATAACTCTGCGTGATCAGTTTGGTGAGAACATGAACCGCTGGGATGGCCAACCAACTTCTAATCTTTTCAGGAGACTGAGGGAATTGCAAAGTGGCGGAACCCGAGGTAGCAATACCAGAAGGGTAGCTGTTACTTCCACAGTTCCCCAGAACGACTCTTATGGTTCCAACAGTGGCTCCAGTTATAACATGCAAAGTTATAACACTGCAAACTAAATGCAATGCACATGTGTGCATGTTCCCCATAACTAGGGGTGCCCTGCCTCCCGCCAGGGGGAGGAGAGGGATAACAGAGATAACAGAATCTATTGGGATGTGTACATCCAGTGGCCTGGCACTTCACAATTTCGGAAGTACAGGGCCTTGGTTGACACAGGAGCTCAGTGCACCATAATGCCATCAAATTATCAGGGATCAGAGTCTATAACTATTCTGGGAGTCACTGGTGGATCTCAAGAGTTAAGTAAGGTAGAGGTTAATATAAGTTAAACTGGTAAACAATGGAGGAAGCATACAGTTGTGACTGGACCTGATGCACCTTGTATTTTGGGAGAAGGGCGTGAAGCCCCAGAACAGAGAGCTTTCGAAAGCATGAAGCAGATAAAGCAGTAAATTAGCTGAGGCATGGGTCACTGTGACAGAAAAGAAGATAAGGACTGACAAGAACTGTTAGGGTAGGCATGATTCAGAGCCAACAAGGCTAAACTAACACTCAGAACCAAGCCAGGCACACCGGGAATTGACCAAATTAGGAGGAAGACTCATCAGGAAACCCCTGCCCATGATGAAGGCCACCGGAATGACCACCAAGAAGATCGTCAAAAGAGATGCCCCCGCCCACGCTCAGCCTACACCAACATGAATATGTATGCAAAGATATGATTATGTATAAGATCTGATGCAATACTACATCCAAAACTGTATAAAAGGCATGCTTTTGTTACGGGACAGGCAGAAATCCATTTAGTGATTTCTCCAACGCGTTGCCAATAAAATACCTCCTGTCTATCTGACTTAAACTGAGTCTAATAGGCAGTTATTCTCGCCTTTTGGGGCAAAATTCGGCATCATTTTCTGGCGACCCCAGATGGGGCCAGACAGGAGACCCAGGTCCTAAGGAATCCTCCCGAGCACGGGTCCGGGGCCGGGACCCTCTGGGCGCCCCTGACGACTTTTTGTCAGAAGAGACCCCCCCGGACCAGTGCTCGTTGGTGGACGAAGGGTTACCTGCATCTCCTGCTCCAATCAAGAGGTATTTTTTTAATTGTTTATTGATTTTGGGATAAAGCGCTTTGACTGGGAAACAGGGACCAGACGTGGTCACCTCACGGGAAAGCCTGGGGACGCCCTGGCAGAGTCCCACAAATAGGGGTTCGAGGCCCCATTGGAAATTCGGGGGACGAGCCCCCACTGGAAAATAAGGGGTTCGAGTCCCCATTGGAAATTGGAGTGTTTGTTAATCGAGTGTATGATTCTCTTTCATCTTAATGTTGTTGCTTTGTTTATTCTCTTTCATCTTAATGTTGTTGCTTTGTTTCTGAAAAGATACATTTGTGTCACACTTTGTCTAACATTGTTATGTTGTCTGCAAGAATCTCGCAATTTAGTAAGACTCGAGTTTGAATTTCAAGATAAGGACTTGGTATTTTGTGTTATCATCTGCAAACCCACCTTGGTTCACAGCCGTGTACCAGCAACATCTTGTGGTAAAGCGGCAGGGAGTGAAGTGGGGGAGAGGCAGCGGCGGGCAGGTCAAAGTCAGGTCCGTTCTCGCTGCGGGGTAGGGCCAGCCGCTGCGAACGGGCGAGCCAGCTCCCGAAGCCCCGGGGGGGGCCGAGGGGGACTCTGTGCCGCGGCGGCAGAGATGGGCGGAGCCCTGCTGTGCGCTCGGAGCGGCGACAGCGGTCCCCGGCCGTCCACTTGAGGCAGTGGCGGCGGGACCGGCCGTACGCTCGGGCTGCGGGCGGCCCTAGTCTCTTCCCCAACTTTTTCGGACGAAGTTCCAAACGGCGCCGAGCACCTGGCTCCTCCCTCCGCCAGGAGGTAAGTTGTTGGATGCCGTCACGTTTTGGTACGCGAACGCCTAGCAGGAAGGCGGTGTACCGTGACATGCATCTGTAGAGCCTCGGGCAGCGGCTGGAAGCGGTCAGCACTGGGCTTGGGATAGGTCCGTGCAGGGTTGTGAAAGGCTCAGCGTGCTGGAGGGGTGGAGAAGCAGCTAGAGCCTGATTGGTCTGACTGGCTTGCCCCAGGGGTGGAAATATGCCGCTGAGTAGATAGAGATGGGAACATTAGAATTTGACGAAAGAATTCGTCAGTTATAAGAAAAAGGGGGGAATGAAGCCCCAGAACAGAGAGCTTTCGAAAGCATGAAGCAGATAAAGCAGTAAATTAGCTGAGGCATGGGTCACTGTGACAGAAAAGAAGATAAGGACTGACAAGAACTGTTAGGGTAGGCATGATTCAGAGCCAACAAGGCTAAACTAACACTCAGAACCAAGCCAGGCACACCGGGAATTGACCAAATTAGGAGGAAGACTCATCAGGAAACCCCTGCCCATGATGAAGGCCACCGGAATGACCACCAAGAAGATCGTCAAAAGAGATGCCCCCGCCCACGCTCAGCCTACACCAACATGAATATGTATGCAAAGATATGATTATGTATACGATCTGATGCAATACTACATCCAAAACTGTATAAAAGGCATGCTTTTGTTACGGGACAGGCAGAAATCCATTTAGTGATTTCTCCAACGCGTTGCCAATAAAATACCTCCTGTCTATCTGACTTAAACTGAGTCTAATAGGCAGTTATTCTCGCCTTTTGGGGCAAAATTCGGCATCAGGCGTTTCAAGGACCCTAGAGGTTACAAATGGGCTTTTGGAGTAGCTTCAATAGAAATTGATGGGCAAAAATTGAAGCTGTCTGCCAGACCTGAGCTTTCCGATGAATCTGCAGTTGTGGGACAACATAAGATACAGGACATTAAATTGCCGGTTGCTTCTCAGACTGTGCATCACAGACAATACAGAACCAACCGTGACTCTTTGTTGCCCATTCAGAATCTGATTCGTCAGTTGGAGAATCAGAAAGTCATCAGCAAAACTCATTCACCTTTCAACAGTCCAGTGTGGCCTGTGCAAAAGCAGAATGGAGACTGGCGTCTGACAGTAGACTACCGAGCCCTAAATGAAGTGACACCACCTATGAGTGCAGCAGTACCAGACATGATGGAGCTACAGTATGAGCTGGAACTAAAGAGGCCAAATGGTATGCTACCATAGACATTGCTAATGCATTTTCTCTATTCCCATAGCAGAGGAATGCAGGCCTCAGTTTGCTTTCACCGGGGAGGAATCCAGTACACTTTCAACAGGCTGCCAATGGGCTGGATCCACAGCTCAAGCATCTGTCATGCAGTGATCCATGATGCTCTGGAGAAAGGCGGTGCTCCAGAACACATCCAGTTCATCGATGATATCATCGTCTGGGGTAAAACTGCTGAGGAAGTCTTCGAGAAAGGTAACAAAATCATTGACATTCTTCTGAATGCAGGTTTTGCCATCAAGCGAGACAAGGTGAAAGGACCTACCACAGAGATTCAGTTTCTGGGAGTGCGATGGCAGGATGGATGCCGACACATTCCAGTGGATGTGGTAAATAGAGTCTCTACCATGGCAAGTCCCACAAACAAGCAAGAGACCCTACGTTTCTTGGGGATAGTGGGATTTTGGAGACTGCACATTCCTGGATACAGTCAGATTGTGAATCCTCTGTATGATGTGACTCGAAAGAGAAACCATTTCCACTGGGGACCTGAACAACAAGCAGCCTTTGACCAGATAAAGCAAGAGGTAATTCAAGCAATGGGTCTGGGACCTGTCCGAGATGGTCCAGACATTAAGAACATTTTGTATACGGCTGCAAGTGACAATGGTCCAACCTGGTGCTTGTGGCAAAAAGCTCCAGGTGAGACACGTGGACGACCTCTTGGTTTCTGGAGTCGAGGTTACAGAGGTTCAGAGGCTAATTATACTCCAACAGAAAAAGAAATTCTAGCTGCCTATGAAGGAGTAAAAGCATCTTCTGAAGTGATTGGAACTGAATCACAACTTCTTCTAGCTCCCAGACTACCAGTTTTGAATTGGATGTTCAAAGGCAAAGGCTCCACACCACATCATGCCACAGACTCCACCTGGTCTAAGTGGATGGCTCTGATAACACAGAGAGCTCGAATGGGAAATCTTGAAAGACCTGGTCTAGTGGAGGTGATCTCAAGTTGGCCTGAAGGTATCAACTGTGCTAAACCTCCAGAGGAGAAAGTAACTCGTGCTGAGGAAGCTCCTCCTTACAATGATCTTTCTGATGATGAAAAGAAATATGCTTTGTTCACAGACGGTTCCTGTCGTCTTGTTGGAAACAAGCGAAGGTGGAAGTCTGCAGTGTGGAGTCCAACACGCCGAGTTGCAGAGGCGAAAGATGGAGAAGGAGAATCCAGTGAGTTTGCAGAGGTAAAAGCTGTCCAGCTAGCTCTCGACGTGGCTGAACGTGAGAGATGGCCAAAGCTTTATCTCTACACCGACTCATGGATGGTAGCCAATGCTCTATGGGGTTGGCTATAAAACTGGAAGAAGAGTGGTTGGCAGAGGAAAGGAAAATCCATTTGGGCAGCCAACCTATGGCAGGACATTACTGATCAAATCGAGAGAATTCCAGTGAAAGTGAGACACATTGATGCTCACATTCCTAAGAGCAAAGCTACTGAGGAACAGCAACACAACCATCAGGCAGATCTAGCTGCAAGAGTTTCTCAAGTAGACATGGACTCTAATCCTGATCTCGACTGGAAACACCGAGGTGAGATATTCTTAGCTCGGTGGGCTCACGATTCGTCAGGACATCAAGGCAGAGATGCAACATACCAATGGGCTCGTGACAGATCCATAGACATTTCCATGGATGCTATCACGCAAGTCATCCATGACTGTGACATTTGTGCTGCTATTAAGCAGGCAAAACGACTTAAGCCCTTGTGGTATGGTGACAGATGGTCCAAGTACAAGTATGGTGAAGCTTGGCAGATTGACTACATCACTCTACCACGTTCTCGTTCTGGTAAGCAATACGTGCTTACTATGGTAGAGACAAACACTGGATGGTTGGAAACTTATCCAGTTCCACATGCAACTGCACGCAACACCATTCTCGGTCTGGAGAGACAGATCCTGTGGAGACACGGAACTCCAGAGAGGATTGAGTCAGACAACGGAACTCATTTCAAGAACAACCTTGTAAAGAACTGGGCAAAAGAGCACGGTAATGAGTGGATATTCCACATTCCCTACTATGCACCAGCTTCAGGGAAGATTGAATGCTACAACGGTTTGTTGAAGACCACTCTTAAAGCCATGGAGGGTGGATCTTTGAAAAACTGGGAAAAACATTTAGCACAAGCAACCTGGCTGGTAAATAGTAGAGGTTCAGTGAACCGAGCTGGACCTGCACATTCAGATTTGCTACGGAAAGTAGAAGGTGATAGAGTTCCTGTTGTTAGATGTGGTGGGTTGGAAGGGCTGAGGCCAAGAAGCCTCTTCCCTTCCCCCTTGTAAGGTAAAAGGGAAAAAAAAAATTGAAGGGAAAGAAAAAAAAACTCACCAGCCGAATTAGCAAAGCAGTGGAGCTATATTTACAAAGCAGTGTAGGATTTTGCAGGGGAATATTTACAAATTTACAATATCTACAATATATACAAAGATATACAGCAGTGTAACACAGAAATGAGATTAGCCCCCCTCGGCCGAGTGTTCCCCCTTGCCGAGGTGTTCCCCACCTCCGCTCTCCCCTCTCTTCCCCCTCCCCAGAGTAGTTCAGAAAAGAGGGAGAAAAGAGAGAAAGAAAAATGTTAGAAGCAGTTTGTGTTAATTGGAAAAAAAATTAGTCTTATCTTCAAGGCCGAAGTCTTGGCAGAAAGCCCAGCACAGGGGAGCTGCTGCCTGAGGGGAAGGCGGAAGCAAGAGTGACAGAGAAGTGCTGGGAATGCCCACTTCACTCTCAGGCCAGATAGTGCTTCCTCCCACTTGCCCAATGAAAAATTAGTTTAGAATATTCCTTCCGTTTACCAACTTCCGTCCACCATATCCCCTTTCTTAAGGGGGCACCGTCAACCGGGCACAATCCACCCCTTCTAAACAATTTTCATTGGCTGTTTATACTGTCCATCCAATCCAAGATGATATTTACAGTTCGTGAGTAGAGTTCATAGTCCATTCCGGCTATGCTCAGATGTAGATGATTCAAAAGTCCAAGAAAATCAGAAAGTGAGAAAAATGGAAAACAGTTCATTTCTTCACCGACGAAGCAAAGAAAAGGGAAACAGGGAAATTTCAGGGTCTCTTAGTTGACTCAGGGCTCTCAGGGATCTCAGGGTTCATGCACCGTAGATTCCTCGTTGATTCTTCTTTTGGGCGCAATGTAGCTGTACAACAGTTCGAAGTTAACCTCTTTCAGCTAAAGTTAAATTTCTTTGTGGAATACACTGAATTTCACCATTCTCTTGCATTACCCAATAAGTGTGACCCGGACCTTCAGCTGAAACCACCCCTCGGACAGGTTTAGCCTCTCCTGAGGGTGAAAATACCCAAACAGTTTTACCTAACAGATTCTTTTCTCTAACAACAGGAACTCTATCACCTTCTACTTTCCGTAGCAAATCTGAATATGCAGGTCCAGCTCGGTTCACTGAACCTCTACTATTTACCAGCCAGGTTGCTTGTGCTAAATGCTTTTCCCAGTTTTTCAAAGATCCACCCCCCATGGCTTTAAGAGTGGTCTTCAACAAACCGTTGTAGCGTTCAATCTTCCTGAAGCTGGTGCATAGTAGGGAATGTGGAATATCCACTCAATACCGTGCTCTTTTGCCCAGTTCTTTACAAGGTTGTTCTTGAAATGAGTTCCGTTGTCTGACTCAATCCTCTCTGGAGTTCCGTGTCTCCACAGGATCTGTCTCTCCAGACCGAGAATGGTGTTGCGGGCAGTTGCATGTGGAACTGGATAAGTTTCCAACCATCCAGTGTTTGCCTCTACCATAGTAAGCACATATTGCTTACCAGAACGAGAACGTGGTAGAGTGATGTAGTCAATCTGCCAAGCTTCACCATACTTGTACTTGGACCATCGGTCACCATACCACAAGGGCTTAAGTCGTTTTGCCTGCTTAATAGCAGCACAAATGTCACAGTCATGGATGACTTGTGTGATAGCATCCATGGAAATGTTTATGGATCTGTCACGAGCCCATTGGTATGTTGCATCTCTGCCTTGATGTCCTGACGAATCGTGAGCCCACCGAGCTAAGAATATCTCACCTCGGTGTTTCCAGTCGAGATCAAGATTAGAGTCCATGTCTACTTGAGAAACTCTTGCAGCTAGATCTGCCTGATGGTTGTGTTGTTGTTCCTCAGTAGCTTTGCTCTTAGGAATGTGAGCATCGATGTGTCTCACTTTCACTGGAATTCTCTCGATTCGATCAGCAATGTCCTGCCACAGGTTGGCTGCCCAAATGGGTTTTCCTTTTCTCTGCCAACCACTCTTTTTCCAGTTCTTTAGCCAACCCCATAGAGCATTGGCTACCATCCATGAGTCGGTGTAGAGATAAAGCTTTGGCCATCTCTCACGTTCAGCTACGTCGAGAGCTAGCTGGACAGCTTTTACCTCTGCAAACTGACTGGATTCTCCTTCTCCATCTTTCGCCTCTGCAACTCGGCGTGTTGGACTCCACACTGCAGACTTCCACCTTCGCTTGTTTCCGACAAGACGACAGGAACCGTCTGTGAACAAAGCATATTTCTTTTCATCATCAGAAAGGTCATTGTAAGGAGGAGCTTCCTCAGCACGAGTTACTTTCTCCTCTGGAGGTTTAGCACAGTTGATACCTTCAGGCCAACTTGAGATCACCTCCACTAGACCAGGTCTTTCAAGATTTCCCATTCGAGCTCTCTGTGTTATCAGAGCCATCCACTTGGACCATGTGGAGTCTGTGGCATGATGTGGTGTGGAACCTTTGCCTTTGAACATCCAATTCAAAACTGGTAATCTGGGAGCTAAGAGAAGTTGTGATTCAGTTCCAATCACTTCAGAAGATGCTTTCACTCCTTCATAGGCAGCTAAAATTTCTTTCTCTGTTGGAGTATAATTAGCCTCTGAACCTCTGTAACCTCGACTCCAGAAACCAAGAGGTCGTCCACGTGTCTCACCCGGAGCTTTTGCCACAAGCACCAGGTTGGACCATTGTCACTTGCAGCCGTGTACAAATGTTCTTAATGTCTGGACCATCTCGGACAGGTCCCAGACCCATTGCTTGAATTACCTCTTGCTTTATCTGGTCAAAGGCCGCTTGTTGTTCAGGTCCCCAGTGGAAATGGTTTCTCTTTCGAGTCACATCATACAGAGGTTTCACAATCTGACTGTATCCAGGAATGTGCAGTCTCCAAAATCCCACTATCCCCAAGAAACGTAGGGTCTCTTGCTTGTTTGTGGGACTTGCCATGGTAGAGACTCTATTTACCACATCCACTGGAATGTGTCGGCGTCCATCCTGCCATCGCACTCCCAGAAACTGAATCTCTGTGGTAGGTCCTTTCACCTTGTCTCGTTTGATGGCAAAACCTGCATTCAGAAGAATGTCAATGATTTTGTTACCTTTCTCGAAGACTTCCTCAGCAGTTTTACCCCAGACGATGATATCATCGATGAACTGGATGTGTTCTGGAGCGCTGCCTTTCTCCAGAGCATCGTGGATCACTGCATGACAGATGCTTGAGCTGTGGATCCAGCCCATTGGCAGCCTGTTGAAAGTGTACTGGATTCCTCTCCAGGTGAAAGCAAACTGAGGCCTGCATTCCTCTGCTATGGGAATAGAGAAAAATGCATTAGCAATGTCTATGGTAGCATACCATTTGGCCTCTTTGGATTCCAGCTCATACTGTAGCTCCATCATGTCTGGTACTGCTGCACTCATAGGTGGTGTCACTTCATTCAGGGCTCGGTAGTCTACTGTCAGACGCCAGTCTCCATTCTGCTTCCGCACAGGCCACACTGGACTGTTGAAAGGTGAATGAGTTTTGCTGACGACTTTCTGACTCTCCAACTGACGAATCAGATTCTGAATGGGCAACAAAGAGTCACGGTTGGTTCTGTATTGTCTGTGATGTACAGTCTGAGAAGCAACCGGCAATTTAATGTCCTGTATCTTATGTTGTCCCACAACTGCAGATTCATCAGAAAGTTCAGGTCTGGCAGACAGCTTCAATTTCTGTCCATCAATTTCTATTGAAGCTACTCCAAAAGCCCATTTGTAACCTCTAGGGTCTTTGAAACGCCCTTCTCTCAGAAAATCAATTCCCAAAATACAAGGTGCATCAGGTCCGGTCACAACTGTATGCTTCCTCCATTGTTTACCAGTTAAACTTATATTAACCTCTACCTTACTTAACTCTTGAGATCCACCAGTGACTCCCAGAATAGTTATAGACTCTGATCCCTGATAATTTGATGGTATTATGGTGCACTGAGCTCCTGTGTCAACCAAGGCCCTGTACTTCCGAAATTGTGAAGTGCCAGGCCACTGGATGTACACATCCCAATAGATCCTATTATCTCTGTTATCCCTCTCCTCCCCCTGGCGGGAGGCAGGGCACCCCTAGTTATGGGGAACATGCGCACATGTGCATTGCACATAGTTTGCAGGGTTATAACTTTGCATGTTATAACTGGAGCCACTGTTGGAACCATAAGAGTCGTTCTGGGGAACTGTGGAAGTAACAGCTACCCTTCTGGTATTGCTACCTCGGGTTCTGCCACTTTGCAATTCCCTCAGTCTCCTGAAAAGATTAGAAGTTGGTTGGCCATCCCAGCGGTTCATGTTCTCACCAAACTGATCACGCAGAGTTATCCAAATAGTTCTACGTGATTGCCTTGGTGGTCTGTTTTGGAATGACCTGTTTTGGAATGACCTGTTCTGGAATGACCTCCTTGGAGGACGTGTATTCCTCACAGATGAAACTTGTACCCACCTGGAGGAAGAATTGAAATTATCCCTTTGTGCCAATTGGGATATGGAATTTCTAAATTCATCTTTTAACTCTCTTATGCAATTCTGTATATCTCCAGACATAGTTTTAATGGCCGAAACCAAAGAACCACGTGTCATGCTATCCTCCAATTGTCTCATTTGATCACTGAATTGGCCAACCGTGGGAGAAGCTCCACCATAACTTCTTGACACAATTCTGCTTGCCAGAATGTTTGCATAATTGGAAGGAGCAAGTTTGATGATCTTTTAGCAAGACCAATACCCACAGGAATGTCATCAGGATTCAGAGTTTCATGTTCACCATAGAGTAGCTCTCTAACAGCAAATTCTCTCAAGCGCTTAATTCCCTCATCTATGGTAGTCCAGGGTTTAGGATTCCATGGAAGATCATCTCGGGAAGGGTATCTCAGGGCAACCGCCATTAAAAGGCGTATCCACAGATTAACCTTACCGAGAGCTCTGCCTAGATGTCTATCTATTCCATTGTCCCTTGAGAGAGTTCCTAACTGAGCTGCTGACTTGTCTCCAACTGTTAGAGCTGGAGCACCTGTATCATAACACCTACTAAGCCAAGCTAGAACTGGTTCCTTATCTGCCCTGGTGAAATCTTTACGGACATCACGCAATTCCTCCCGTGGAGAAGAACATTCCAAAATATCATCTTGCTCTTCATCTCCCTGAATTCTTTGTCCATATAATCCTGCTGTCATTCTCCTAAGGATCTCTTTAAGCTGAGAACCACCTTTGCCAGCTGCTTTCCTAGCTTCATCTGTATCCTGCTTTGATCTCACTAGGTTAGCTAGATCTTTAAAACAAACCACCTCTTCCTCCTGAGCAGGATCTCTTAGAGTAGAGGGCCCCTCACCAGGATCAGTCTCCAGCTCCTCTTCTTCTCCATCTTTGGCCTTTGCACCTCTAGTCTTTAAAGGAGCTACGTTAACTGGAGCTGTGTTTGAATTTACAGCCACCTTAATGGAAGCTGACAGGTCCTGAGATAAATCAGCTGCTGGGGCAGTGACTTCCGGTCCCACTGAGGGAGTAGGCGGAAGTGACGTTGCTCCGTTAACGGCCGATGGAGAAGAAGAAGAAGGAGAAGGAGTAGGAGCCATGTTGATACCAGCCGATGCCCTTGGCTGCTTGCTAGAATCAGCAAAGTCATTTAGAGCTGCTTTACCAATTAACTTTTTAGCCTTCTTTTTAACTGACACGGGTTCTCCACCTTCCTCATCACTAGATGACTCTTGGACTGATCCAGAGCCACGGCGTTTTCTTTTTGATCTAGTTTTAATAACAAAACAAGCTCTGGACACCTTCCTCTCTCGCCGTAAAGAATACAGAGAATACACATTAGTTATCACCAGCAGCAGAATTATACACATGAAATAAATCACCTTTGGATCCCAGGCATCACCTAAAGTCACTCTCTCCTCAGGCGGAATCTTAAAACCCTTTATCTCAATTGGGAGAGTGGTGGAGGTAACATTCCTGTATCTCACTGGCCATAATAAATTAATACATTTTCCATACCATAACTTAACTCTATACATAACCCACATATAAATTGTCCGCACCAAATATTTGCCCAGGTAATCCAAAAGCAAACCCAAACAGTATCTGTAAACCAGAGCCCCAAAAATTGAAAAGAACAATCGCTCCACAAACCACAAGACCTTCATGTTTGCTAATTCAGCTAGAAAACACTAAATCAATCAAGTAATAAATTAAACTAATTATCTGCCGCACGTTGGGTACGCCAATAAAAAAAATGTGGTGGGTTGGAAGGGCTGAGGCCAAGAAGCCTCTTCCCTTCCCCCTTGTAAGGTAAAAGGGAAAAAAATTGAAGGAAAGAAAAAAACTCACCAGCCGAATTAGCAAAGCAGTGGAGCTATATTTACAAAGCAGTGTAGGATTTTGCAGGGAATATTTACAAATTTACAATATCTACAATATATACAAAGATATACAGCAGTGTAACACAGAAATGAGATTAGCCCCCTCGGCCGAGGTGTTCCCCCCTTGCCGAGGTGTTCCCACCTCCGCTCTCCCCTCTCTTCCCCCTCCCCAGAGTAGTTCAGAAAAGAGGGAGAAAAGAGAGAAAGAAAAATGTTATAAGCAGTTTGTGTTAAATGGAAAAAAATTAGTCTTATCTTCAAGGCCGAAGTCTTGGCAGAAAGCCCAGCACAGGGGAGCTGCTGCCTGAGGGGAAGGCGGAAGCAAGAGTGACAGAGAAGTGCTGGGAATGCCCACTTCACTCTCAGGCCAGATAGTGCTTCCTCCCACTTGCCCAATGAAAAATTAGTTTAGAATATTCCTTCCGTTTACCAACTTCCGTCCACCATATCCCCTTTCTTAAGGGGGCACCGTCAACCGGGCACATTAGAGAAAAGAATCTGTTAGGTAAAACTGTTTGGGTATTTTCACCCTCAGGAGAGGCTAAACCTGTCCGAGGGGTGGTTTCAGCTGAAGGTCCGGGTCACACTTATTGGGTAATGCAAGAGAATGGGGAAATTCAGTGTATACCACAAAGAAATTTAACTTTAGCTGAAAGAGGTTAATTTCAAACTGCTGTACAGCTACATCGCGCCCAAAGGAAGTATCAACGAGGACTCTACAGTGCACGAACCCTGAGATCCCTGAGAGCTCTGAGTCAACTAAGAGACCCTGAGATTCCCTGTTTCCCTTTTCTTTGCTTCGCCAGCGAAGAAATGAGCTCTTTTCCATTTTTCTCATTTTCTGATTTTCTTGGACTTTTGAATCATCTACATCTGAGCATAGCCGGAATGGACTATGAACTTTGCTCACGAACTGTAAATATCGTTTTGGATTGGATGGACAGTATGAAGAGCCAATGAAATTGTTTAGAAGGGGTGGATTGTGACCGTTTGACGTTGCCCCCTTAAGAAAGGGAATATGGTGGACGGAAGTTGGTAAACGGAAAGAATAATCTAAACTAATTTCATTGGAAGAGTGGGAGGAAGCACCTTCTGAACTGGGAGTGAACTGGGAGTGAACTGGGCACTCCGGGAACTTCTCTATCAGTCTTGCTTCTGCCTCTCCACGGTGCAGCAGCTCTCTGTCTGTGCTGGGCTTTCTGGCAAGACTTCGGCCTTGAAATCGATAAGATACCAGGCCTGTATTAACTCCTTTCCAATTAACACAAAACTGCTTTTAACTTCTTTCTTTCTTCTTTCTCCCTCTTTTCCGAACTACTCTGGGGAAAGGGGGGGAGAGAGGGGAGAGCGGAGGTGGGGAACCCCTCGGCTGAGGGGGAGGTTACTCTCATTTCTGTGTTACTTTATTGTATATCTTTGTATAGATTGTAAATTTGTAAATATTCCCCTGCATTCCCTACATTGCTTTGTAAATATAAGCTCCACTGCTTTGCTAATTCAGCTTGTGAGGTTTTTTTTTCCTTTCCTTTCAATTTTTTTTTTCCCGTTTTCCTTACAAGGGGGAAGGGAGGAGGCTTCTCGGCCTTACCCTTCCACCCCACCACAGGTGTCCCTGCCTGTGGCAGGGGGCTTGGAACTAGATGATCCTTGTGGTCCCTTCCAACCCTGAATGAAACTATGAAACTATGAAACTATGCAGGTGGAGGGGTATGTGGCCAGTTCACCAAGCAGACTACACCATCCCCACAGCAATTCTTTATTTCCTATAAACGAGAACTGGTAAGACAGATGGAAGCCCTCCATGGACTAGAGGCAACCTGTAAGTTGTCTGTTGGATCAGACTATGTTAAGTCATTAGGATGCTAATAGTATTAACATTGCTTAGATAAATAAAAAATGGAAAGAGGAAAAAAAAAAGAAAAAAGAAAACGCAGCAAACCAGCACCCAAAACTCTCACTCATGCCCTACATTTTTGGCTACATATAAAATTAGACTTGCTCCATCTTGATAGGAACCATTCATACAATTAGAAAAGGGCTAAAACATTTTCCTAAGACAGGGATTTCCCTGGGAAATCCCTACAGATTTGTGCTAGCAGGTTGCTACTGCTCCTTTAGGTAACAGAAGGCAAAGCTTAGGACAGGGATCAATTTTACACCACTGCCAGGATATACATCCTCTGGTTGAGGACACTATGAATATCATCTGCTTACATTTAATTTATTCATTTTTATTCAAAATGCAAAACCATAATTTTTCATAAATTTTCTCCTACCTTTCTAACCACACAAAAACAATCCTGCCATTCCCTTCCCAAAGAAGCTTCTGAATCCCAGCTTCCTGGAAAGCAGGATCTGTGGCCATATATATGTCAGTAAATAAAGCAGATCAGGGCACAGAGCCATGCACTGGGCTTGGAACCAGCAAGAATGGTACAACTCATGACTGTACAACTAAAATTCTATCCTTCCAAAGCAGCCAGGCCAAATTCAAACAGTCTTTTGGAAATGATCCATCATCTCTCCTAACCCCAGAACTATTCCTGGCCATTATCTGGAAGACTGTTAGTTGGCACAGGACAAAACTGTGTCACGAACAATACTAAAAATGTAACAGTATATTTGCATTCCACATCCATTTCTTATTTAGTTCCTACTATGAACACATCATGATTACAGTACCCAGTTGCTTCTGGAGAACATAATTTTTAGAAGTTAATTCCATAAGCAGTCAGAATTAACAGCTCACCTTCTCCAGCCATTATAGCTTCTAGCTTCAATGCCACATCCTCACCTAGGCATCATTTTCAAATCAAGAGAACAGAACTAAATAAACGTGTAATGGTTGAGCATTTGTGTTTCCACATGAATTATGTACAGCACACATGAAAATCTGCACTGTCTCAGTTTTGAACCTTTTCAGTGTGTTCAGACACACTGAAGATGAGCAGCTGACTTCTTAATTTCAGCAAGTCTGGACTTCTGCCAGTAAAACACTGGTCCTGACTGTCAGCTGGTATAAAGTAGGCATAGCTCTAGCAACAGCATCCCAATGTACAGCAGCTAAAACTTCTCCAAATTTTACCCACATTGGTGTAGTGGTCAAGGAAGACATTAACTTTATAAGGCCAGCATTTCAGGAACAATTTCCCCACACACACACCCCCCCAATAATTCACAAAATTAAACCTGTGAAGACAAAAATGCTTCTTCTCAGAAATCTCAATTACTTAAAAAAAATCTCATGCAAACGTGAAACAAAAATATTCACCCTTATTTTGCATATAAAGAAACACAAGCAAGAAATCTTTGTAAACTCAACACAGGCATACAAGAATTTTCCAGAGGAAAACACCTTGGTGCAAATGAGGATGCAAGTATCATGCTTAGAAAGAATCACTGTGATTATGTGGTATCGCAGGGTACTGAAAAATTACACTAACTGTACAAAAACATACACCCCTGTCACAAATAAATCTTCTTACTACATGCTTCTCCTTGCCCTACTCTGCTTACACTGAAGTAGTCTTAAAAGTGTAATGATATTGTATATTGGGTTTGGAAGTCAAGGTTTTGGTGGCTGTGACCTTTTGAGGCTGTCCCTTTAAGAAAGGGGACATTGTGGCTGAATGTTTATAAATGAAAGACAGATTTAAACTAATTTCATTGGTAGATTGGTAGAAAGCACCTTTGAACTTGGAGTACAGTAGAGTATTCTGGGCAGTCCTGCACTTCTTTTCTTCCTTGCAGCAGCTTGCAGCTTTCTGGGCTTTCGGCCAGACTGACCTTGAAACTGATAACTGCAAGGCCTGTACTGCTTTCCAATTAACAACTGCTCCTTTTTTTTCCTCTCTCTTTCTAACCCTCTTTGGGGAAAAAGGGGAGAGAAGGGGGGTACAGGGGGAAACCCTTCCTCCAGATGGGGGGGAAGGGAAATCTCATTCTGTGTTACTTTGTTGTATATTTCTGTATATATTGTAAATACTGTAAATTGTGTATATATTCCCCTGCATCTTCCTAAACTGCTTTGTAAATACAGCACACACTCCTTTGCTAATCCGGCTGTGGGGTTTTTTGGGGTTTTTTTCCCCTTTCAATTTTCTTCCCTTCACTTTACAGGGGGGGGAGAAGGCCCGGCCTTTTCCTCCAACCCTTGACAGTGGCAAGGTTGGTTTCTGTGAGAAGCTGCTAGAAGCTTCCCCCCTGTCCAATACAGCCAATGCCGGTCAGTCACAAGATGGACCTGCTGCTGGCCAAGGCTGAGCCCATCAGCAATGGTGGTAGTGCTTCTAGGATAACATATTTAAGTGGGGAAAAAAGAAACATGCAATTGCAATCAGAGAGAGGAGAATATGAGAGAGAAACAATTCTGCTGACACAGAAGTCAGTGAAGGACAAGGAGGAGCAGAGGGAGGGAGTCAGAGCAGAGATGCCCCTGTAGCCCTGTAGTCCCTGATCACACAGAATCACCAAGGTTGGAAGAGACCTCAAGGATCATCAAGTCCAACCTGTCGCCACAGACCTCATGACTAAACCATGGCACCAAGTGCCCTGTCCAATCCCCTCTTGAACACTTCTAGGGATGGTGACTCCACCACCTCCCTGGGCAGCCCATTCCAATGGCTAATGACTCTCTCAGTGAAGAACTTTCTCCTTATCTCGAGCCTAAACTTCCCCTGGATGTACCCTTGCAGCCCACAGAGTTAACAGTGGACCAGCTATCCACTCACAACCTGTGGAGGACCTCATGCCATTGCAGGTGGATACCCAAAGAAGACTGTAACCCTGTAGGAAACCCATCTAGAGCTGCATCCTGAAAGAACCTGTAGACTCACAGAGAGAGGAGCCCATGCTAGAGCAGGTTTGCTGGCAGAACTTGTGACCCCATGTGGGACCCATGCTGGAGCAGTCCATTCCTGAAGGCGTAAACACAATGGAAAGGGCCTACACTAGAGCAGTTGAGTATGTTTTGCCCCTAATGGTAATTGCTGGATGTCTCTGTCCATGGCTCAACCCATAGCCTTTTATTTTATCTCCATTGTGCACTCGGGGTGGGGGAATAAGGTGGCTTTGGTGAGCATCTGGTGTCCAGCCAAGGTCACCCTATCACAGTATTGACAAATCTGCATATTATTATGTAAAACCTTGCTGAACCATTTATAGCTGTTGAAATACTAGTTGTCAATCTGGTCCAGTGAGTCTACCTAATAGTTCACCTAATAACCATCTGCTCCCACAAGATGAACTCTCACACTTTGATTTGGGAATACTTTAATTGGAATGTCCTGAAGTACAGGCACAACTTCTGTCTTTCAAAAAGATGAAAATATAACACATCTACCCCAACACTGACATCAGCATTCAACTATAGACCATCACTCCAATTAACCAGAAGTCACTATCACGTCTTCCAAGAAAAACAAAGAAAAACCTATAAAACAAGAAAAACCCTCCCACATAAGTGAAGTAACAAATTTACTAAATCCCAATGATGACAGCACTGTTGTCATGAGACAGACATCTGTTTGCCACAGATCTTGGCCTACATCCTAGGTCTGATGTGGGAAGGGAAAAAAAAAATCTTGAAAGAAAATGTTACTTCAGATCTAGAATTAGTATGGTCCTTTTGCTCTCTTCACAGAACACCAACAATGACACTAGAGAAGAGTGATGCTGGAAAATAACTGTTCATTACTAAGAACTCCATTTTTTCCAGCTGCATTTTGACTCAAAAAAAAATAAAAGAACGAACTCTGGTTTCCACAGGTAGATTCATTCTGCTGTGATTTCTAAAACACCTTGTGTTAGACTGAGCAAGAAGAGTGACAGCTGATTTATATGCCCCCATGTCAAACTGTTTTACAGCATCAGTAGGTATAGGGAACACACAAGGCTGACTAAACCCAAACTGATCAATACTGTGAATCATTGACTCAGAAATGGTTTTGAGTGCATATGCAGGACATCAGCAGGCAGCACAGCTGAAGTTGACAGTTTGAGACCATTCTGGTACTGGCTGCACATTCTGATGCCAAATCAGGACCACACTGAATACTGTGGCAGAAGCTGGATGGAACTTATTTAGAGCTGTTAAATGCCTTTGATCTATGAAGAGAAAACATGACCCTCATCAGGTCTGTGATTTTTTGTCATGTTACGTCAAAGGAAGTTGAGCAGCTCCTGCTTTACTGTACATTCAAAGTCACTGTCATATTGCAGTAAAAATGAAGACTTCTCCAGTCATGAAAAGACACCAAGATGTCCAGATTTGATTTCTGGGTAAATCTTCAGAGAATCACCTGAATAGCCTGTTTTCTGGAAAAAATAAAGATTAAACTTTTTAACAGTGAAAAATTATGCAATAAACCTAGGCATGCCTACCCAGAGTCACTGGCACAAGATGGGAGAATACCACGCACAGTCAGTCTTTAATCACCAACAGTAAAGTGTCTGCAGGTTTGGAAGAAAGCCTAATCCCTTAGAACCAGGATATTCATTTCCCTTCCAAATTCATTTATATTCAACTTCCTATCAGAATGTCTCATCCACACAGACACATAAAGGTTATTAAAATAATTAAATACTTACTTCCAATGTCAGCTGAAGGAAATACTACCACAGACTATGTTAGTAACATCACACTAAACACAGAAAGCAGAATGCCTTGTACCACATACAAGAAACAAAGATACCTGAACAACCTCCCCCACTCCCTGATCCTCTGCTTATGATTCTTTCTAAAGCGAGTCATTTGGCAGCACTTTTCTCCTTTTATGGGCAAAAAAAGAAGAAAGGAAGTCAGCACCCTGAGAAGAACTGCATTGCCATATGATTCAAGAAGCTGAGAGCTGCACTACTATTCACTCATCCCTACCTCAGCACATTAAGAATATATACCCTGAGAGAGGGACACCACGAATCAACTGCCATTTACTTAATGCATATACAATTACATGTCACCAAGTGTTTCACGCTGAACTCATCACTAGAGAATGTATTAAAAACTGAAGGATAGAGGGCACATAATATATTTGCATTTGCTTATCTACCATCTTTCTTTGTGTGACTGTTGTGTTAATAGCATGCAAACCTCTTCTTTGGGAAACAGCTGTAGTGATACTATGACTCAGAGCAGCAATTAAAATTATAGTACTTTCTGCCACATGAATTTCCGTGTCCCCCACATCACCCCAGTGCTCATCACCCACACCAGTTCAGTCCACATTTCCTTTCTTTAGCAGCTCTACAAGACAGAGTCAGGGAAAATTACTAATGATATGACTTACCAAATTTGGATGGTTTTGTTTGGATTTTTTGTGTTTTTTTTTTGTTTGGCTGGGCTTTTTTTGTTTTGTTTGTTTGTTTTTAATAGTACTGTGGAAATGTCATTAGTGCTACATTAGGGAAAGGTAAATAACACACATAATTCCTTATGTACCAGGCAAAAATAGGAATAAAAGCCTTGTTTTTCTTGTATCAATAGAAAGAAATCATTGTTTCTGCCCCAATAACTAATATTAAGAGTTAAAATCATAAGGAATCCTACCTTTTAACAGTTGAAGAATGGAGAAATTATAAGGGAAAATCTCCTTTCCATGCAAGGTGATGGGCTCAAGAGTTTATAAGAACTCCCATTTCCTGCCCAGGGACAGGTGACAGGGTACATCACGCAGACCATCACAGTGTCCACACAGTCACCTGCACACATCTTCTGTAGAGTCAGAGAACATACTTGTTGGCCTTCGAGGTCCCCACTGTTGATTCAGAACCACCTGTCTTTCCTTCATCTGTGTATTTGCAGTCCTTCTGAGCTTGAGTTGAACATTGCAACTTAATATTTGACTGCTTTGTTTGGGAGTGATCATGAAAACAACTGGATTTTAATTACATGAGTTATGATTGATGGGTCACAGCCCACGCACCAAAGTTAAAATACAGGTAGGTATTTCCAGGGTCAGAATCTCTGTCTTTAAAACTCTTAGGTTTTTTTTAAAGGAAGGAAACAGTCTCCCTGGTTATTAGATCATTATCAGGCCAAATCAGATGGTCAAAACAGCAGAGTTTAGTAAGAAGTTTAAAACAATCCCACCATATTTTGAAGTCTAACATTTTTACACATCAAATGGATTTAAAAAACAATATATATTTCTTATTGTTAAAGACTACCCTTTGTTCATTGGAAGCCTTGAAGTATTACCAGGATGTATTTAATTCTCTTTTGACAAATGGTACTTCTGTATAAACATAGAGTATTTCTTTAAAAAGTAGTATTTTAGCCTGTTAGGTGTCCCTTTGCCTTATGAATAAATTAGAAGACACTGAATAACAGCAACCACAAAAGTGCAAACACTTTATTACGATTGTGGTGACTCAGACTGCCAGGTTTTGGCAGCCCACAGTGTTCCTCAGCAGCAGAACAAAAGGGGATTTTTTTATTTTTTAGGGGCGGATTTACTTTTAGTTCAGTAAAGGACAACATGATACTGTCTCTGCCATAATGAATCAAAACCTCAGTAAAACAACAGCATCAAGTAGTCAGACCCCAATTATTTTTTGCCTCTCAGTATAAAAATGGACAAGCAGATTATCTACACTTATAAGGCTGCTGATGTGTGTGCTCTCTCCCTGTCTTCTGGGGCGGGGGGGGAAGAAGTAGTGTCACGGTCCGGGGACATTAGATGTCTCGGTCCGGAGACACAGTTCTTTTAAATATTCCCATGTTGTGAAATTAAAGGCACAAACGAGGCCAAAGTATCAACAGCTAGACTATTTATTACATAAAGTGGACATAAGAAAGGAAGAGGGAGAAAATAAAGAGGGAGAGACGAGAGATAGATAAATAAAGTGGACATAAGAAGGGAGAGGGAGAAAAGAGAGAGGGAGAGAGAAGAGGAAAGGAATTATATTACCACACCCCTCATCCCCCCCAAGACAGTTAAAGTCTGTGGAGGAAAGGTGCTGCAGGAGGTGTTGGGTTTGTAGAGAAACGCTGGTGAGGCTTTTGCTGGAGAACAGCTGTGGTCCTCTGGGGAGATGTTGGGTTGATACAGGAACGGTGCTGAGGCTCCTCTGGGCAGCCTGGGTCTGTAGAGAAAGGGTGCTGAGGATTTGGCTGGAGCTGTGGTCCTCCGGGCAGCTTCTTTTCTCCGCAGCAGCATTGTCCCGGCTTCTCAGCGGCCTGGCCCGTCTCCTGTGTTTTCCTTCATCTCCGTTTTTCTCCCCGTTTTTCTCCCCGTTTTTCTCCTCTGTTTCTCTCCCCTGTTTCTCTCTACAAACCAGTAGTTGCTCAAGTCTTTTGGGCGGAAACCACCCTGCCCAGAAAGCCTGATGGCTGGGTCCTTAGGTCCATTGTTGTAGTCCGGTGTTATCACGATGCAATCACAAGCTGATTTGCATCCAGGATTGGTAGACAGGTTTCACTTTATCTTTGTTGATTTACATTAAGAGAGACAAACTTGTCGTCTTCCACAAGTAGTCAGTTCTACAGGCAACATATCCTCAGAAGACTTCAAGATCAGGACATGTTTTCTAATTTCCTTTTGCATACAAGAGATGTTGATAGAAAATAGCAAGTGGATTTTTTTTTTTTAACACCTTCTCTAATTAAAAACATAAACCCTGCAGACCTAAGTGTTACAAGCTAACAAAATCTCTCAAGTATTCAGAGCATGAAACACATTTTGAGAGAGACTGATTTTCCAGCATTCCCATTATGATCTCATTTGGAACAACAAACCATTCCCACAGTAATTGGTACTACAGAGCCCGGTTGAAGCACAGCCTTGTAAGAGGGTGAGGGAAGTGTTCCAGTCCTACACAGCATTGGAAGAAAGGGGAGGCAACCCATGAAAAATTTAAGGATGTTGCTAGGTCTCGCAGGAAGAAAATTAGGGAGGCAAAAGCGCATTTGGAGCTTAGTCTGGCCTCTGCTGTGAAGGACAACAAAAAGTCCTTCTATAAATACATTAATAGCAAGAGGAAGGGCAGAGACAACCTCCACTCCTTGGTGGACACGGAGGGGAACATTGTGATAAGGGATGAGGAAAAGGCAGAGATACTTAACACCTTCTTTGCCTCAATTTTTACTAGCAGGACAGAATGTCTTCCAGACAGCTGGCCTGCAGAGCTGGCAGAAGGAGCCAAGGAGCAGCATAGTTTTCCACTGTTCCAAAATGGGGTAGTTGGTGATCTGCTCAGCCGCTTGGATCCCCACAAGTCCATGGGACCAGATGGGATCCATCCTAGGGTGCTGAGGGAGCTGTCAGAGGAGCTGGCCAAGCCGCTCTCCATCATTTTTCAGCAGTCCTGGCTCACTGGAGATGTCCCAGAGGACTGGAAGCTGGCCAACGTGGTGCCCATCCACAAGAAGGGCCGGTTGGATGAGCCAGGGAATTATAGGCCTGTCAGCCTGACCTCAGTGCCAGGCAAGATCATGGAACAGGTCATCCTGAGTGCATTAACACAGCACTTACAGGATGGCCAAGGGATCAGGCTCAGCCAACATGGATTTAGGAAGGGCAGGTCCTGCCTGACCAACCTGATCTCCTTCTACAAGCAGGTAACCCGCCTGGTGGATGTGGGGAGGCCTGTGGATGTAGTTTACCTGGACTTCAGCAAGGCCTTTGACACTATCCCCCATAGCAAACTGCTGGCCAATCTGTCAGCCCATGGCTTGGAAAGCAGCACTCTGAGCTGGTGTCACCGGTTGGGGCTGTCCCCTTAAGAAAGGGAATATGGTGGACGGAAATTGGTATACGAAAATAACGATCTAAACTAATTTCATTGGTAAAGTAGGAGGAAGCACCTTCTGAACTGGGAGTGCAGGAGGGTATCCTGGGAATTCCGGCACTTTATCTTCAGTCTTGCTTCCGCTCCTCCCCAGGGCAGCAGCTTTCTGTGCTGGGCTTTCGGCCAAGGTTTTGGCCTTGAAACTGATAAGCTACCAGGCCTGTATTAACTGCTTTCCGATTAACACAAAACTGCTTCTAACTTCTTTTTTCTCTTTCTCTCTCTTTCTAACCCGCTCTGGGGAAAAGGGGGAGAGAGGGGGAGAGCGGAGGTGGGGAACCCCCTCAGCAAAGGGGGGAACTCTCATTTCTGTGCTACTCTGTTGTATATCTTTGTATATATTGAAAATATTGTAAATTTGTATATATTCCCCTGCATATCCTACATTGCTTTGTAAATATACAGCTCCACTGCTTTGCTAATTCAGCTGTGAGGTTTTTTTTTCCCTTTTCCTTCGATTTTCTTTCCGTTTACTTTACAGGGGGGAGGGAGGAGGCTTTTTGGCCTTACCCTTCCAACCCTATGACAGCTGGGTTAGGAACTGGTTGGATGGCCGAACCCAGAGAGTGGTGGTGAATGGTGTCACATCCAGCTGGCGGCCAGTCAGTAGTGGAGTCCCCCAGGGATCAGTGCTGGGTCCCATCCTCTTTAACATCTTTATTGATGATCTGGATGAGGGCATTGAGTCGATCATCAGTGAATTTGCTGATGACACCAAGCTGGGGACAGGAGTTGATTTGCTAGAGGGTAGAGAGGCTTTGCAGAGAGACCTCGACAGGCTGGACAGATGGGCAGAGTCCAACGGCATGAGATTTAACACATCCAAGTGCCGGGTTCTGCACATTGGCCACAACAACCCCATGCAGTGCTACAGGCTGGGGTCAGAGTGGCTGGAGAGCAACCAGGCAGAGAGGGACCTGGGGGTGCTGGTTGATGGTAGGATGAACACGAGCCTGCAGTGTGCCCAGGCGGCCAGGAGGGCCAATGGCATTCTGGCCTGCATTAAGAACAGTGTGGCCAGTAGGAGCAGGGAGGTCATTCTGCCCCTGTACACTGCACTGGTTAGGCCACACCTCGAGTACTGTGTCCAGTTCTGGGCCCCTCAGTTTAGGAAGGAGGTTGACTTGCTGGAACGAGTCCAGAGAAGGGCAACGAAGTTGGTGAGGGGCTTGGAACACAAGCCCTATGAGGAGAGACTGAGGGAGCTGGGGCTGCTTAGCCTGGAGAGGCGGAGACTCAGGGGTGACCTTATTGCTCTCTAGAACTACCTGAAGGGGGGTTGTAGACAGGTGGATGATGGTCTCTTCTCCCAGGCAGCCAGCACCAGAACAAGAGGACACAGTCTCAGGCTGCGCCAGGGGAAGTTCAGGCTGGAGGTCAGGAGGAAGTTTTACACAGAGAGAGTGATTGCCCATTGGAATGGACTGCCTGGGGAAGTGGTGGAGTCACCGTCACTGGAGGCGTTCAGGAGGAGACTTGGCAGGGTGCTTGGTTACATGGGTTAGTTGATTAGGTGGTGTTGGGTGATAGGTTGGACGTGATGATCTTGAAGGTCTCTTCCAACCTGGTTTATTCTATTCTATTCTATTCTATTCTAGGCTTTAATATTGAAAATACAGGAAAAATGGTTACAGAATATCTAATCCCCTGCCCTCTGCTGCCATCAATTATTAGGAAGAGAATTACAAACTTATTTCCAGAAGCTTCTACATATGCCAATGTATATCATGAAATCTTTATCTGAAAGATCCACCAACAGCATATAGACAATCCTTGAAGAAAAACACCATGCAACTACAAAGTAACACAGTACAAGGAGTCAGAGCATGTATATGTGGGTGGAGAAAGTATAAAAGATAAAATTAGACTGTTCCTGGAAATGTAACAAACTTAATCTAATCTTCTAAAATCTAAACAGGTTTGAGCAACTGTATTGAATTATTATTACAAATTTTTCCCCTCAATATTGTCTCCTTTCCCAACCCACTCCAAAAAAAATAGCATCAGCAAATCATCTTTACCAAAAAAGTACCACTGCACATTTCTCATGGAGGCTATTTAAACATAGTTCTGGAATCAATTTGCTAGAGATAGGATCATATGGATCAGAGAGAATTTTTCCTTCTTCTCCAAAACCAATTCAGCTCCCTAAGTGGCACCATCACTTAGCATTTCCGTATCAGCTAACAACCAACAGTAATGAACTTTTGCCCCACAGCTCCACATTGCTATTAATATGCATGAGAGAAACTAGAAGATGAACTTTCTCCCCCTCTTCCCAGAGAGCCATTAACCCCAGCTAATTTACAGACTTAATCTAGGGCAGCTGCAAAATGAAAATTGTGATGGTTTAGGTACCAAGTACATTTATAATTAAGAAAAAAAAACAGAAAGCAGGTTTTCTTTCTCCCACTTCATAGGAGTCAAGCAATTTTAAAGTTTCGAATGAGAAGGCACGAGCATGCCTCCAAGCATCATCAAGCAATTTAAAAGCATCAGGAAAGTAACCACAGAGGAAGCAAAATTGGGTAGTAGGCTTTTTCCAGGTTGAGAGGCTGGCTCACAACCACATCTCTTCATGCCAGAGTAGTACCCCAACCCACAGACTATGGTCTGTCCTAGATTACTCCTGCTGAAGCTATGAAAAGGAAAAATATTTACTGAATGAAAGAATGAAATACACATAGAAATCAGATTCTCTCACCTAAATGCTTTAATCACAAGGTAGGAGTCACTCTCCCTCTGGCCTAATTAATTCTTTTTATCCAAGTAACAGTTGCAGGTGAAATAAAGGACAGTTTATGACTTGCTGCTTGTTGCAATCTCCTGGGAAGAGAGAGATGTGTGCTCGCTACTTCGAGCTGAAAAGGGGACACAGAGTTAAGCTTCAGAATTCATGAGTAAGGGATGTAACTAATGCACAATCAAATATAAGAAGAGGGAGAGATAAACATCATCACCTATGCTTCTTCCTCAAGTTTGCGTAAATAGCTTATAATTACTTTTTTCTTAGCAAAACAAGCTTTTCAAATCCTAAGGGAATACTCCCATTTCAGGATGTCAAATGCAGTTAGGAGGAAAGAGATGCCACTCTCCAGAACAGTCATGGTGGCAATAGGTCTAGATGGATGCAGAAATGAAGTGCTGTGCATCTGATTCTCTTCACAGTAAAAAATATAAAAAAAAGCAGTCTTCTTTCAGACATGAGTTTTAAGAACATGAACTGTAGCTTTGAGGCATCTAACTGTAAAATAGGCCACTCAATTTATGAATTCAGGCTGTAATGCAACAGGGAGAAAGATTTTCCCCTTCTTCCCCCTCGATGACATAAATTATATATAAAAAAAGCTTCTAACAACTACTCAAATTTTAAGTTAAACCTAAGCGCATCAGAGAGCTATAGAAGAGTACAGAATGGCTTTTATCTAAAATCCCAGTCTGGGTCTACACATCTCCTTAAAAACACCAACACACCTCCACAGTGCTACTAAACGACTCATATATGACTTGGTCACTCAGAGCACATCGCAAACAGGGCACAAAACTCAAAATCCCAGTATTCTCCATGCCATATCCTGGCCATGACAACTCACATGCTCTTTTGATGCTCTTCAACAGGTCTGAGAGACATATAGGGTCATAAATCACACTTACAAACTTAAGACTTCAACTAAACCAGACTAGCACTCAGGATAGGCACACATAGCTCCAGCGTGCTATGTGCTACTGGAATCTTTCAAACAGCATTTTCAGATTTTACAAACTTCACAAATTTACACAGATCATCAAAAAAATAAGTCTTGGACTTAGGCATTAGCTTCACCCTTTGTGCTACCAGTCACCCAAACCATGGTTTTAAAACTCAGCCTGTCAACTGGCAATTTAAACAGCCCTACAGAAATACTATCATGGACAGGTAAAAAGAAGTACGTAAAGCACTAGTTTTGTAGTCTGTTGACACGCTCTTAAATTTCCAGTCATTAGCATTGTGACCGGTTGACGTTGCCCCCTTAAGAAAGGGAATATGGTGGACGGAAGTTGGTAAACGGAAAGAATAATCTAAACTAATTTCATTGGAAGAGTGGGAGGAAGCACCTTCTGAACTGGGAGTGAACTGGGAGTGAACTGGGCACTCCGGGAACTTTATCTTCAGTCTTGCTTCCGCCTCTCCACGGTGCAGCAGCTCTCTCTCTGTGCTGGGCTTTCAGCCAAGGCTCCGGCCTTGAAGACTTGATAAAGGCCTGTATTAACTCCCTTCCAATTAACACAAACTGCTTCTAACATTTTTTTTTCTCTCTTTTCTTTCTCTTTCTATCCCACTCTGGGGAAAGGGGGAAAGAGGGGAGAGCGGAGGTGGGAAACCCCCCTCAGCCGAGGGGGGAACTCTCATTTCTGTGTTACTTTATTCTATATGTTTGTATATATTGTAGATATTGTAAATTTGTAAATATTCCCCTGCATATCCTACATTGCTTTGTAAATATAAAGCTCCACTGCTTTGCTAATTCAGCTTGTGAGTTTTTTTTTCCTTTCCCTTCAATTTTTTTTCTTTCCCTTTACTTTACAAGGGGGGGAGGGAAGAGGCTTCTTGGCCTTACCCTTCCACCCCACCACATTTTTTTTATTGGCGCCCAACGTGGGGAAGATAATTAGCTTGATTTATTACTTGACTGATTTGGTGTTTCTCAGCTGAATTAGTAAACATGAAGGTATTGTGGTTTGTGGAGCGATTATTCTTTTCAATTTTTGGGGCTCTGGTTTACAGATATTGTTTGGGTTTGATTTTGGATTACCTGGGCAAATATTTGGTGCGGACAATTTATATGTGGGTTATGTATAGAGTTAAATTATGGTATGGAAAATGTATTAATTTCTTATGGCCAGTGAGATACAGGAATGTTACCTCCACCACTCTCCCAATTGAGATAAAGGGTTTTAAGATTCTGCCTGAGGAGAGAGTAACTTTAGGTGATGCCTGGGATCCAAAGGTGATTTATGTGATGTGTATAATTCTGTTGCTGGTGATAACTAATGTGTATTCTCTATATTCCTGGCGTCGGGAGAAAAAGGTGTCCAGAACTTGTTTTGTTATTAAAACCAGATCAAAAAGAAAACGCCGTGGCTCTGGGTCAGTCCCAGAGACATCTAGTGACGAAGAATGTGCAGAATCTGTGTCAGCTAAAAAGAAGGCTAAAAAGTTAATTG
The DNA here is from genome assembly GCA_011125475.1 of Melanerpes aurifrons. Lineage (NCBI taxonomy): Eukaryota > Metazoa > Chordata > Aves > Piciformes > Picidae > Melanerpes > Melanerpes aurifrons. The sequence goes on from WWNC01000133.1 coordinate 649,220, forward strand.
GTAAAGCAGCTCTAAATGACTTTGCTGATTCTGGCAAGCAGCCAAGGGCATCGGCTGGTATCAACATGGCACCTACTCCTTCTCCTACTCCTTCTCCTCCTTCTTCTTCTCCGTCGGCCATTAACGGAGCAACGTCACTTCCACCCAATCCCTCGGTGGGACCGGAAGTCACTGCCCCAGCAGCTGATTTATCTCAGGACCTGTCAGATTCCATTAAGGTGGCTGTCAATTCAAACACAGCTCCAGTTAAGGTGGCTCCTTTAAAGACTAGAGGTGGAAAGGCCAAAGATGGAGAAGAAGAGCTGGAGACTGATCCTGGTGAGGGGCCCTCTACTCTAAAAGATCCTGCTGAGGAGGAAGAGAAGGTTTGTTTTAAAGATCTAGCTAACCTAGTGAGATCAAAGCAGGATACAGATGAAGTTAGGAAAGCAGCTGGCAAAGGTGGTTCTCAGCTTAAAGAGATCCCTAGGAGAATGACAGCAGGATTATATGGACAAAAAGTTCAGGGAGACGAGGAGGAAGATGATATTTCAGAGTGTTCGTCTCCACGTGAGGAATTGTGAAATGTCCGTAAAGATTTCACCAGGGCAGATAAGGAACCAGTTCTAGCTTGGCTTAGTAGGTGTTATGATACAGGTGCTCTGGCTCTAACAGTTGGAAACAAGTCAGCAGCTCAGTAAGGAACTCTCTCAAGGGATAATGGAATCGATAGACATCAAGGCAGAGCTCTCGGTAAGGTTAATCTCTGGATACGCCTTTTAATGGCGGTTGCCCTGAGATACCCTTCCCGAGATGATCTTCCATGGAATCCTAAACCCTGGACTACCATAGATGAGGGAATTAAGCGCTTGAGAGAATTTGCTGTTAGAGAGCTACTCTATGGTGAACATGAAACTCTGAATCCTGATGACATTCCTGTGGGTATTGGTCTTGCTAAAAAGATCATCAAACTTGCTCCTTCCAATTATGCAAACATTCCGGCAAGTAGAATTGTGTCAAGAAGTTATGGTGGAGCTTCTCCCACGGTTGGCCAATTCAGTGATCAAATGAGACAATTGGAGGATAGCATGACACGTGGTTCTTTGGTTTCGGCCATTAAAACGATGTCTGGTGATATTCAGAATTGCATAAGAGAGTTAAAAGATTCCATATACCAATTGGCAAAGAAGGATAATTTCAATTCTTCCTCCAGGTGGGTACAAGTTTCATCTGTGAGGAATACACGTCCTCCAAGGTGGTCATTCCAAAACAGGGCATTCCAAAACAGGTCATTCCAAAACAGACCACCAAGGCAATCACGTAGAACTATTTGGATAACTCTGCGTGATCAGTTTGGTGAGAACATGAACCGCTGGGATAGTCAACCAACTTCTAATCTTTTCAGGAGACTGAGGGAATTGCAAAGTGGCAGAACCCGAGGTAGCAATACCAGAAGGGTAGCTGTTACTTCCACAGTTCCCCAGAACGACTCTTATGGCTCCAACAGTGGCTCCAGTTATAACATGCAAAGTTATAACCCTGCAAACTATTTGCAATGCACATGTGCGCATGTTCCCCATAACTAGGGGTGCCCTGCCTTCCGCCAGGGGGAGGAGAGGGATGGCAGAGATAATAGAATCTATTGGGATGTGTACATCCAGTGGCCTGGCACTTCACAATTTCAGAAGTACAGGGCCTTGGTTGACACAGGAGCTCAGTGCACCATAATACCATCAAATTATCAGGGATCAGAGTCTATAACTATTCTGGGAGTCACTGGTGGATCTCAAGAGTTAAGTAAGGTAGAGGTTAATATAAGTTTAACTGGTAAACAATGGAGGAAGCATACACTTGTGACCGGACCTGATGCACCTTGTATTCTGGGAATTGATTTTCTGAGAGAAGGGCGTTTCAAAGACCCTAGAGGTTACAAATGGGCTTTTGGAGTAGCTTCTGTAGAAATTGATGGACAAAAATTGAAGCTGTCTGCCAGACCTGAGCTTTCTGATGAATCTGCAGTTGTGGGACAACATAAGATACAGGACATTAAATTGCCGGTTGCTTCTCACACTGTGCATCACAGACAATACAGGACCAACTGTGACTCTTTGTTGCCCATTCAGAATCTGATTCGTCAGTTGGAGAGTCAGAAAGTCGTCAGCAAAACTCATTCACCTTTCAACAGTCCAGTGTGGCCTGTGCGAAAGTAGAATGGAGACTGGCGTCTGACAGTAGACTACCGAGTCCTCAATGAAGTGACACCACCTATGAGTGCAGCAGTACCAGACATGATGGAACTTCAGTATGAGCTGGAATCCAAAGAGGTCAAATGGTACGCTACCATAGACATTGCTAATGCATTTTTCTCTATTCCCATAGCAGAGGAATGCAGGCCTCAGTTTGCTTTCACTTGGAGAGGAATCCAGTACACTTTCAACAGACTGCCAATGGGCTGGATCCACAGCTCAAGCATCTGTCATGCAGTGATCCACGATGCTCTGGAGAAAGGAGGTGCTCCAGAACACATCCAGTTCATCGATGATATCATTGTCTGGGGTAAAACTGCTGAGGAAGTCTTCGAGAAAGGTAACAAAATCATTGACATTCTTCTGAATGCAGGTTTTGCCATCAAGCGAGACAAGGTGAAAGGACCTACCACAGAAATTCAGTTTCTGGGAGTGCGATGGCAGGATGGACGCCGACACATTCCAGTGGATGTGGTAAATAGAGTCTCTACCATGGCAAGTCCCACAAACAAGCAAGAGACCTTACGTTTCTTGGGGATAGTGGGATTTTGGAGACTGCACATTCCTGGATACAGTCAGATTGTGAAACCTCTGTATGATGTGACTCGAAAGAGAAACCATTTCCACTGGGGACCTGAACAACAAGCAGCCTTTGACCAGATAAAGCAAGAGGTAGTTCAAGCAATGGGTCTGGGACCTGTCCGAGATGGTCCAGACATTAAGAACATTTTGTACACGGCTGCAAGTGACAATGGTCCAACCTGGTGCTTGTGGGAAAAAGCTCCAGGTGAGACACGTGGACGACCTCTTGGTTTCGGGAGTCGAGGTTACAGAGGTTCAGAGACAAATTATACTCCAACAGAGAAAGAAATTCTCGCTGCCTATGAAGGAGTAAAAGCATCTTCTGAAGTGATTGGAACTGAATCACAACTTCTCTTAGCTCCCAGATTACCAGTTTTGAATTGGATGTTCAAAGGCAAAGGTTCCACACCACATCATGCCACAGACTCAACATGGTCTAAGTGGATGGCTCTGATAACACAGAGAGCTCGAATGGGAAATCTTGAAAGACCTGGTCTACTGGAGGTGATCTCAAGTTGGCCTGAAGGTATCAACTGTGCTAAACCTCCAGAGGAGAAAGTAACTCGTGCTGAGGAAGCTCCTCCTTACAATGACCTTTCTGATGATGAAAAGAAATATGCTTTGTTCACAGACGGTTCTTGTCGTCTTGTTGGAAACAAGCGAAGGTGGAAGGCTGCAGTGTGGAGTCCAACACGCCGAGTTGCAGAGGCGAAAGATGGAGAAGGAGAATCCAGTCAGTTTGCAGAGGTAAAAGCTGTCCAGGTAGCTCTCGACGTGGCTGAACGTGAGAGATGGCCAAAGCTTTATCTCTACACCGACTCATGGATGGTAGCCAATGCTCTATGGGGTTGGCTAAAGAACTGGAAGAAGAGTGGTTGGCAGAGAAAAGGAAAACCCATTTGGGCAGCCAACCTGTGGCAGGACATTGCTGATCGAATCGAGAGAATTCCAGTGAAAGTGAGACACATTGATGCTCACATTCCTAAGAGCAAAGCTACTGAGGAACAGCAACACAACCATCAGGCAGATCTAGCTGCAAGAGTTTCTCAAGTAGACATGGACTCTAATCTTGATCTCGACTGGAAACACCGAGGTGAGATATTCTTAGCTCGGTGGGCTCACGATTCGTCAGGACATCAAGGCAGAGATGCAACATACCAATGGGCTCGTGACAGATCCATAGACATTTCCATGGATGCTATCACGCAAGTCATCCATGACTGTGACATTTGTGCTGCTATTAAGCAGGCAAAACGACTTAAGCCCTTGTGGTATGGTGACAGATGGTCCAAGTACAAGTATGGTGAAGCTTGGCACATTGACTACATCACTCTACCACGTTCTCGTTCTGGTAAGCAATACGTGCTTACTATGGTAGAGGCAAACACCGGATGGTTGGAAACTTATCCAGTTCCACATGTAACTGCACGCAACACCATTCTCGGTCTGGAGAGACAGATCCTGTGGAGACACGGAACTCCAGAGAGGATTGAGTCAGACAACGGAACTCATTTCAAGAACAACCTTGTAAAGAACTGGGCAAAAGAGCAAAGCCATGGGGGGTGGATCTTTGAAAAACTGGGAAAAACATTTAGCACAAGCAACCTGGCTGGTAAATAGTAGAGGTTCAGTGAACCGACCTGGACCTGCACATTCAGATTTGCTACAGAAAGTAGAAGGTGATAGAGTTCCTGTTGTTAGAGAAAAGAATCTGTTAGGTAAAACTGTTTGGGTATTTTCACCCTCAGGAGAGGTTAAACCTGTCCGAGGGGTGATTTCAGCTGAAGGTCCAGGTCACACTTATTGGGTAATGCAAGAGAATGGGGAAATTCAGTGTATACCACAAAGAAATTTAACTTTAGCTGAAAGAGGTTAATTTCAAACTGCTGTACAGCTACATCGCGCCCAAAGGAAGAATCAACGAGGACTCTACAGTGCACGAACCCTGAGATCCCTGAGAGCTCTGAGTCAACTAAGAGACCCTGAGATTCCCTGTTTCCCTTTTCTTTGCTTCGCCAGCGAAGAAATGAGCTCTTTTCCATTTTTCTCATTTTCTGATTTTCTTGGACTTTTGAATCATCTACACCTGAGCATAGCCAGAATGGACTATGAACTTTACTCACGAACTGTAAGTATTGTTTTGGATTGGATGGACAGTATGAACGGCCAATTAAATTGTTTAGAAGGGGTGGATTGTGACCGGTTGACGTTGCCCCCTTAAGGAAGGGAATATGGTGGACAGAAGTTGGTAAACGGAAAGAATAATCTAAACTAATTTCATTGGAAGAGTGGGAGGAAGCACCTTCTGAACTGGGAGTGAACTGGGAGTGAACTGGGCACTCCGGGAACTTCTCTATCAGTCTTGCTTCCGCCTCTCCACGGTGCAGCAGCTCTCTGTCTGTGCTGGGCTTTCTGGCAAGACTTCGGCCTTGAAATCGATAAGATACCCTGGAATGTGTTGTCCAGGGAGGTGGTCGAGGCCCCGTCCCTGGGGGTGTTTAAGAGCAGGCTGGATGAGGCTCTGGCCAGCCTGATCTAGTGTGGGGTGTTGTGACCGGTTGACGTTGCCCTTTTAAGAAAGGGAATATGGAGGATGGAAGTTGGTAAACGGAAAGAATAATCTAAACTAATTTCATTGGAAGAGTGGGAGGAAGCACCTTCTGAACTGGGAGTGAACTGGGAGTGAACTGGGCACTCCGGGAACTTTATCTTCAGTCTTGCTTCTGCCTCTCCACGGTGCAGCAGCTCTCTCTCTGTGCTGGGCTTTCTGCCAAGGCTCCGGCCTTGAAGACTTGATAAAGGCCTGTATTAACTCCCTTCCAATTAACACAAACTGCTTCTAACATTTTTTTTTCTCTCTTTTCATTCTCTTTCTATCCCACTCTGGGGAAAGGGGGAAAGAGGGGAGAGCGGAGGTGGGAAACCCCCCTCAGCCGAGGGGGGAACTCTCATTTCTGTGTTACTTTATTCTATATCTTTGTATATATTGTAGATATTGTAAATTTGTAAATATTCCCCTGCATATCCTACATTGCTTTGTAAATATAAAGCTCCACTGCTTTGCTAATTCAGCTTGTGAGTTTTTTTTTCCTTTCCCTTCAATTTTTTTTCTTTCCCTTTACTTTACAAGGGGGGGAGGGAAGAGGCTTCTTGGCCTTACCCTTCCACCCCACCACAAGCATGATGCAAAAGTCACTATTCCTGAATTAGGGCAAGACTGATACGTAATGTCAACACAAAGACACTAACCACAAGATTATTTCTAAGCATTTAAAATTCACAATACTAAATAATAATGTTTCAGTGCTGCACAGGGTCATATTTGTCCCGGAGAAGCAACTAATGCTACCAGTTTAAATCAGGAATTTGTATCAAGCAGTATATAAAGAGGGAAAATAAGACACATTTTTCATTTTAGTTGGAAGTGTGAATTGGGATTCTATGAAAGGAGAAGGATGGTAAATTCAGTACTTCACAAGAATTAGAGCCTGCACATCTCACATCATTCACACTGCCTTCATCATCATTCACATGGGTGCATAGCAGCTTCTAATGCAATTTTAATTTAAACAACAAAATTAAAATTTATGACTGTGTTTTTGCAACTCAAGTTGCCCCATATATTAAGTATTTTAATTCATACCTCTCAAACTGTTTTCTCTGATTTAATATTACTCTTTTGCATTCCTAGATAGTGTGAGTAGAAAGCACTGCTAAAAGAATGACTGATAACGCTGAAAGATCCAAATACATAGTGAATTCAGTATGGAAGGAACACTAAGAGCTTTCAGCTCCTTCAAATCAACATACTTTATTAATATGCATATTCCTCTGTCCACTGATGTTACAGGTCACCTTGACATACTGTGTGTTCTCTAGGGATTTAACAGACCTAATGATGCCTGGATTGTAAACAAGTTTTGGATACACAATAGTATTTTCCTGTTTTGTGAAAAATGTGAACTAAGTGATTATGTTCCTGTGCTACTGTATACATTATGCACCTAGTACTAAAGTTTAAAACTCTTTTACAGTTGCTCTAAAATCTCTAATTAAAAGAGCATTTGCAAATACATTTAAGTATGATAAATTTAAAAGATCTTACATACAGTATCTGTACACCTATAAAATACTATTTCTGTTAAAGAATAGGAACTGTTACTCATCTAAATTCACTTAGTATTCTTGATATATTTTAAGCTCTCATTTTGTGTAACACATAACATGTAGAAATCTGGGACACACTGCACATGTAAATCCTCAATGTCTTTGTGAGACTACCATACTGCTGAGGACAAGATATTTCAGCCTGACAAAACAGTGTCAAACAAATGATGTCACGAAGACAAGCTAAACACGCTAACAATGAATTATCTTCCCAGCACTGTAAAACTCACCAACAGACTCACTATTAGAGAGAAATGACATCTGCTGACAGTAACTATGTAAGAGTATCCAAAATGATCACCATTTTTCATGTGTGACTTCACTATTTTTATATTCTAATTACAGGTATACATTGTCTTTTTAATTACTTGTGGTTTATTTTGTTTTTTAATAAAGAACAGAAGTTCACAGAAGAAAATGAAGCATCACTGCAAAAAAAGCAGGATACAATAAAATACTGGGCAGTCATTAAGAAACCATATAAATAACTCAGTAAGCCTTGCTTAGACTTGACAGTTTACATTTAAGTGAAACTTAAAGAGGTGACAAACTATACTACTGAAATTTTAAAATGTTATTTTTAGCTGATCCTTTATGCCTTTAATAAATCTAAGTCAAACCCTTCCTGCTGTTCCCATGATCTGTAATTTCATTATAATTTTTACCCTAGGAAAGCGAAATAAGTAAGGCATTATCATTGTAAGAAAGTAGTATGGCATTATCATTGTTTTTTAAATCCAGATGCAGTGAGGTGTGGGAGTAGGGGTATTACAGGAGAGTAGAAAGGAGAACCAAAGATAAACTACAAAGCTTATTCCTTAAAAAAACAAATAAATACATGGCTTATAAGTCTTCCTTACATGTTAAAAAAATACAAAGTGTAACAGAGAAGTGGGAAGTATCAACTTGGTTCTTCCCCATGCGATATGACTTGGGGAGCTGTGCTGAGCATGTGAAATTCCCTGCCCACAAGGTCACAACAGCATTTCATTCCACATCTCACCTAAGAATTCACAAAGTTGTCTTCTTTTTTTGGGGGGGCCTTGCAGATGGTGAGAATAAGTAAAGCTAAACCACACCTGTTCCCCTTAACTTACTCTTTCCCCATACCTATAGAAACTGCCTTTAGGAGTTGGTTAACAAAAACAGCACAAAGATGAGTTGTATGGTAATGTTATGAATATACTGGTGATTCTGTGATTTGTGTTAAAGGTAGAGAATTCAGAGTGCACTGGGATTGAGGGTCAGAAGCTTGCAGGAGCCTGTTTCAAGGACAAAAGGGGAGCTGCATATTTTACAGACTTAAACAGAGACAGTGTATTTGGCTAATTGGAGACACCAAGGCTGAGGAGAAGAACTAGGAATTTGTTTTCTTTAGATAAGAAGCCTGGACAATTGAGCATGCGTGAAAGTGGATGATTTGACCCTTACCACACTGAATGTAGGGAGAAGGGATTTGACCACCTATTCTAAGACTCATTATCATATGCCTGCCTTCTATTTAGCATAAGTTTGCTTATGTAGATGATGTAATTATATAAGATGAAGAACACTATTGTAAAACTGCTGTGGAGGTGGAGTTTTGTCCCCTCCCAAGCCCAGCATGCTGCTTTGCTTGCTGTTATTGCTTTTATTGCCTTTTTATGATCTTTTCGTGCCAATAAATCTGTTACCAAAAACTTTTACCTGGAGTCATCTATAACAAATGGTGCATTGGCCGGGAATCGTCTGAACCTTCACATCTTTTGAACTGCAAATGAAGGGGCGCCCCACAGCATTTTCTGTGGCTTCATTGTAGTCAAAAGACGGAATGGTCAGCACGATCAGAACTCAATAAAGGCAAGCAAAGAAATTTTTAATTTTTTTTATTTTTATTTTTTTTCTTTCCTTTTCCTTTTTTTTTTTTGTTGTTGTCTTGTTGTTTGACGTCCAGTTGGAGGACGTGGACCCCATAAAACTTCGTATACGAGACCCAAGCGACGACGACCACAGCGGTGAGAATACCACTTGGGGGGGGAAGGATTCGGCTACATTTGTATTCGGCTACCATAGTTTGAGTCCACTGTTTCAGGTTCTGCAAGGGGGGAGGTACGGTGGATCTGGCGCGGTGGCTCTGGCTGGTGAAGAAGAGGGGTATTCGCGAGTAGGAATTATTTTGATTATTCCACTTGCATGATTATTTGTGGTTTATTCCACTTGCATAAGTATTTGTGGTAGCCAGGAACAGTATTCGTGAGTAGGAATTGTTTAGACTGTTCCACTCGCATGAGTTTTTGTGGTAGCCAAGAATGGTATTCCTGAGCAGGAATTATTTGGATTTTTTTTTTTTAGCTTTTTTATTTTAGTTTTATTTTATTTTAGTTTTATTTTATTAATTTATTATTTGTAATAGTTGTGGTAGTCAGGAGAAAATGGGACAAAAGAAGAGTAAGTCGTCAAAGCAGGATGGAGAGAAGGCTTTACCTTCTATTCCTCCAGAGAGTCCGTTAGGGCTGCTCATTCAATACTGGGAGGATGATGGACAGAGAAAAGGGAAATCAAAAGAAAGAATGATTCACTACTGTATGGAGGTATGGCCAAAAGAATCATTAAGACCACATGTGTTTTGGTCTATTTTTGGGTCTTTTGAGGATTGGATTTGCCAAGCTTTGAACCATCATGTGAATTCTAAAAAGTGTTTTAGTAAGGAAGAACCTGAATATGTTGCTATTTGGATTAGGGTCTCACGGCCCTCTCCTGTTCCAATAATAAGAACTGAGGATAAGGACAAAGACAAGGAGAAGGTGAAATGGGAACCCCTGGATAACCTACCAGCACCTTTTCACCAGAACAGGGGTCAAGGTCTCCTAAATCAAATAGCCCTGCAACCAACTTCTCCTTCACCCACCCAAACAAGAAGCAGAGTGAGGAATGACAGGAATGAACAAGAGGGAGACAGTGTAGGATTACATCCACTCAGGGAAGTGCCTATGGGGGGGCAGCAAGGAGGAATAGGGTTTGTGACTGTACCTCTCAGTACATCAGATGTCCGCAGTTTTAAGAAAGAGATGGGTACCTTGCTGGATGATCCCTTAGGTGTAGCTGAGAGACTGGACCAATTCTTGGGTCCCAATACGTATACTTGGAAAGAGATGCAGTCTATTTTGAGTATTCTATTCACTGCAGAGGAAAGAAACAGGATTAGACAGGCTGGCATGAGAATATGGGAAAGGCAGAACCAGGGGGGGCCACCAGGAGATCAAAAGTGGCCTAATCAAGATGCTGGGTGGGACCATCAGCAGCCCCAAGTGAGACAGAATATGAGTGACTTGAGAAATATAATAATCCAAGGAATTAGGGAAGCTGTTCCTAGAGGACAGAATTTTGATAAAGCTTTTAGTGACCAACAGAGGAAAGATGAATCTCCCACGGAGTGGATGGGAAAATTAAAGAAAGATTTGCACATGTCCTCTGGAATAGACCCCAATCCTGCAGTTGGAGTGATACTTCTCAGGACATAGTTTGTGGTGAAATCATGGGGAGATATTAGAAAGAAACTGGAAAAGATCGAGGACTGGCAAGACAGGGGATTATAGTTTCATAGTTTCATAGTTTCATTCAGGGTTGGAAGGGACCACAAGGATCATCTAGTTCCAACCCCCCTGCCATGGGCAGGGACACCCCACACTAGATCAGGCTGGACAGAGTCTCATCCAGCCTGCTCTTAAACACCCCCAGGGACGGGGCCTCGACCACCTCCCTGGACAACACATTCCAGGGTCTCACCACTCTCATGGTGAAGAACCTCCTCCTCACATCTAGCCTGAATCTCCCCACCTCCAGCTTCATTCCATTCCCCCTAGTCCTATCACTACCTGAGATCCTGAGAAGTCCTTCCCCAGCCTTCCTGTAGGCCCCTTCAGATACTGGAAGGCCACAATTAGGTCACCTCGGAGCCTTCTCTTCTCCAGACTGAACAGCCCCAACTCCTTCAGTCTGCTCTCATAGGAGAGGTGCTCCAGCCCTCTGATCATCCTTGTGGCCCTTCTCTGGACATGTTCCAGCACCTCCACATCCCTCTTGTAATAGGGGCTCCAGAACTGGACACAGTCCTCCAGGTGGGGTCTCACTAGGGCTGAGTAGAGGGGGAGGATCACCTCCCTCGACCTGCTAGCCACACTTCTCCTGATGCAGCCCAGGATCTGATTGGCCTTGCGGGCTGCAAGTGCACATTGAGAGCTCATGTTGAGCTTTTTGTCCACCAGCACCCCCAAGTCTCTCTCCTCAGGGCTACTTTCCAGCCAGTCACTGCCCAGCCTGTATTTGTGCCTGGGATTGCCTCCACCCAGATGCAGGACCCTGCACTTGCTCTTATTGAACTTCATGAGGTTGGCTTGTGCCCACCTCTCCAGCCTGTCAAGGTCCCTCTGGATGGCCTCCCTTCCCTCCAGCGTGTCTGCTGCAACACACAGCTTGGTGTCATCAGCAAACTTGCTGAGGGTGCACTCAATGCCACTATCCATGTCACCCACAAAGATGTTGAACAAGACAGGTCCCAGGACTGATCCCTGAGGGACTCCGCTTGTCACTGGCCTCCACTGGGACATGGAGCCATTGACAGCCACTCTTTGAGTGCGGCCATCAAGCCAGTTCCTTATCCATCTAGTGGTCCACCCATCAAACCCATGTGTCCCCAGTTTGGAGACCGGGATGTGATGCGGGACAGTGTCGAAGGCTTTGCTCAGGTCCAGGTAAATGACATCAGTTGCTCGCCCCTCATCTATTAATTTTGTCACCTGCTCATAGAAGGCCACCAGGTTGGTCAAGCAGGATTTGCCCTTGGCAAAGTGTGACCGGTTGACGTTGCCCCCTTAAGAAAGGGAATATGGTGGACGGAAGTTGGTAAACGGAAAGAATAATCTAAACTAATTTCATTGGTGAAGTGGGAGGAAGCACCTTCTGAACTGGGAGTGCAGGAGAAAGTATCCTGGGCACTCCGGAACTTTATCTTCAGTCTTGCTTCCGCCTCTTCTTCAGGCAGCAGCTTTCTGTGCTGGGCTTTCTGCTAAGGCTCCGGCCTTCAAACTGACAAACCTGATAAGGCCTGTATTAACTGCTTCCAATTAACACGAAACTGCTTTTAACTTTTTTTTCCTCTCTTTTCTTTCTCTTTCTACCCCACTCTGGGGAAAGGGGGAGAGAGGGGAGAGCGGAGGTGGGAAATCCCCTCAGCAGAGGGGGGAACCCTCATTTCTGTGTTACTTTATTGTATATCTTTGTATATATTGTAAATATTGTAAATTTGTATATATTCCCCTGCAAATCCAACATTGCTTTGTAAATATAAAGCTCCACTGCTTTGCTAATTCAGCTTGTGAGTTTTTTTTCCTTTCCCTTCAATTTTTCTTTTCCCTTTAGTTTACAGGGGGGAGGGAAGAGGCTTCTTGGCCTTACCCTTCCAACCCACCACACAAAGCCATGCTGACTGTTCCAAATCATCTCCTCACTATTCTTTTGAGCGAGTAGTGACTCCAGCAGGATCTGCTCCATGATCTTTCCAGGCACAGAGGTGAGACTGACTGGCCTGTAGTTCCCTGGTTCCTCCTTCTTACCCTTTTTGAAGATGGGGGCAATGGTTCCCCTTTTCCAGTCTGTGGGGACTTCACCAGATTGCCATGACTTTTTGAAATATAATAGAGAGGGGTTTAGCAACCTCATCTGCCAGTTCTCTCAGTACCCGTGGGTGTATCCCGTCGGGTCCCATGGACTTGAACACTTTCAGGTTCTTCAGGTGATCACCAACCTGATCTGCACTTACAATGGGCAGTTCTTCCTCCCCGTCCCTGGCTTTGACTTCCATAACATCAGGAGTGTGGCTAGAGGCCCTTGCAGTGAAGACTGAGGTAAAGAAGTTATTAAGTACCTCAGCCTTTTCCTCATCACTTGTGACCATGTCACCATTTTCCTTTCTGAGGGGGCCCACACCTTCCCTAGTCTTCTTCTTCCCATTAATATACCTGTAGAAGTTCTTAGTGTTCCCTTTAATCTCCCTGGCTAGATTCAATTCAAAATCTGCTTTGGCTTTCCTAACCAGGACTCTTGCTGCTCGGGCAGATTCCTTATATTCCCCCTGTTCTACCTGTCCTTCTCTCCACTTCCTGTAGAGTTTCCTTTTAAGTAATAGTGTGTTCAGTAGCTCCTTGCCCATCCAGGCAGGCCTCCTAGCATTCTTACCTGCTTTCCTTTTTGTTGGTATACAGAGCTCCTGGACACAGAGGAGGTGGTCCTTGAATACTGACCAGCTGTCCTGGGTCCCTCTTCCCTCCAGGGCTTTGTCCCACGACACTTTGGCTAGGAGATCCCTGAAGCGATCAAAATCTGCACGCCTAAAGTCTATGGTTGTGAGCTTGGAATACTTCCTCCTGATTGCCCTGAGGATATTAAATTCAACTGCGAGGAGGAGTTACTACGGGAAGCTCAGAAAGTATATGTAAGGAGGGATGAAGAGAAACAAAAAGCAGAGGCTAAACTGTTTGTAACTGCTGTAAGGGAAAGTCAGAAATCAGGCAGCTGCTCGGACCTTTGGGGTACTATCGATCATGGATAAAGGTGTCAGGGGCTGTATATTCTGGGGACAAGAATATCAAATGGGTCCCCAGAAGGAGGAGGTAATTTTTTTTTGTAGATATGGGAGCAGAAAAATCGATTATACAAAAGACTCCTAAGAGGGTTGAGAAGGAAAAACCCCAGCAACAGTAACTGAAGCTAAAGGGGAACCTTTTAAGGTGCCCCTGCTTGAAAATATAGAAATAGAATCTGGAAAAGGATTTGTTTAAATGATTTGTTAGTTGTTTCAGAGACTGAATACACTCTCTTGGGAGAGATCTTTTTTTTGTTTTGTCAACAACAGATTACAGCTGTCCGGACTGCAGAAAAAGGGTGGACGCATGTGTTGCGAGTAAAAGGACAGTAACCTCTGAGCCTGGAGAGATTAGAGTGACTCTATAGAGAAAGCAAAACTGACATCAGCATGAATTCCACGCCGCTTATACAGATGATTGGAAGCATCTCCGAGACTGCAGTTAGTGCTGACAGATAAGTACTCGATGCAATACTGTAACATCTCAGTCTGAAAGCTCCGGAACTTACAAGACAGACCCACCTCCTGAAATATATGCAATAGCATGTGATATTGAATCTGCATTGCAAGAGAACATTGAGGAATATCCCCATTTCATTCTGTGTATAAAGCATCATAGAACTCATGGGGGATGGGTAACTTGTAAATGTTTTAAATGTTGTAAGAAATGGTCTTGTATCTCTTATAATTGAGAAGTATTTTGTCCTGAATGCTGTAACTGTAAAACTGTAAAAGTAGGCCTGAAAATAGGCAGTTTGGATTGATAAATATAGAGATCTTATTTTGTGGTAATGAAAAAGGATTTAAATCCCCATGGAAAATTCTTGAAAGGGATTGGCATAAGTGGGAAATAAAGGCCAGAGAAATTTTTAGTTAGGGATACCAAGAACAATTAGAATAGAACAGAATGGAATGGAGTAGGACAGGTTGGAGGAGACCTTCGGGATCGTCACATCCAGCCTATCAACCAATCCAACCCACCTGATTAACTAGGCCATGGCACCAAGCACCCTGTCAAGTCTCCTTCTGAACACATTCAACGACGGCGACTCCACCACCTCCCCGGGCGGTCCATTCCAGTGGGCAATCACTCTCTCTTTGTAGAACTTCGTCCTGGCATCCAGCCTGAACCTCCCCTGGTGCAGCCTGAGACTGTGTCCTCTTGTTCTGGTGCTGGCTGCCTGGGAGAAGAGACAAACCTCCGCCTGTCTACAACCTCCCTTCAGGTAGTTGTAGAGAGCAAGAAGGTCTTCCCTGAGTCTCCTCTTCTCCAGGCTAAGCAACCCCAGCTCCCTCAGTCTCTCCTCATAGGGCTTGTGTTCCAAGCCCCTCACCAACTTCATTGCCCTTCTCTGGACACGCTCCAGCAAGTCAACATCCTTCCTAAACTGAGGGGCCCAGAACTGGACACAGTACTCGAGGTGTGGCCTAACCAGTGCAGTGTACAGGGGCAGAATGACCTCCCTGCTCCTGCTGGCCACACTATTCCTGATGCAGGCCAGGATGCCATTGGCCCTCTTGGCTGCCTGGGCACACTGCAGGCTCATGTTCAGCCTACCATCAACCAGCACCCCCAGGTCCCTCTCTGCCTGGCCGCTCTCCAGCCACTCTGACCCCAGCCTGTAGCACTGCATGGGGTTACTCTGACCAATGTGCAGAACCTGGCACTTGGATGTGTTAAATCTCATGCCTTTGGATTCTGCCCATCTGTCCAGCCTGTCGAGGTCCCTCTGCAAAGCCTCTCTACCCTGCAGCAGATCAACTCCTGCCCCCAGCTTGGTGTCGTTCACAAATTTACTGATGATGGACTCAATGCCCTCATCCAGATCATCAATAAAGATGTTAAAGAGCACAGGGCCCAGCACTGATCCTTGGGGCACACCACTAGTGACTGGCCGCCAGCTGGATGAGGCACCATTCACCACCACTCTCTGGGCTCTGCCTCCAGCCAGTTCCTAACCCAGCTCAGAGTGCTGCTGTCTTGCCATGTTGCCAGTGAATTCTGGAGCGTGCAGTTTTACACAGTGGCATCACGTATCGCCAAGACCTTGTGACAAAACCCAAATAAATAAATTTGAAGCTAAACGGTCTTGAAATTGAATTAGAGAAGAAAAGAAAAATAGGAAGGGTAGATGGAAGCGTGGTATCTGTTCACTGTAACACATGTCAACGTGGACAGCGATTCAAACAACGAGGTGAATGCAGTATTACAGATCAGGGTTTTCATCTCATGTCTAGGTACATCCCTCTGGAAATAACGTGTTTAAAGCACACTGCATCCAACAACCCCCAGCAGCTGGAAGTTTTCGGTATAATCAAAGTTGTTGTCCTAATCCCTTCCTCTGCCCTCACCACAGCACAGGCGTGCTTACTCCAGCAAGGACTACACCGCGTTGTGTGATTGCTGTCTTCGGCCAGTAGTAGAGTGGAGCCAGGCTGCCCTGGGCCCAGCTGCAGTCAGGAGGCAGGTCCTAGTACCGGCTCTGCTCTTCCCTGCACCCACGGCAGCTCCGGTATTCACCGGCCGGCAATGAAAACCCACATTTACACCCTGGAAGGCGTGTGCCCGAGGGAAGCGTCTCCCGGGTTGGGGCAGGGCCAACCGGAGAATCTCCACGGTGGGGTCCCACCGCAACCAATGCATCTCCAAACGCAACCGATAGCCGAAACGGTGTGAACCCTCTCAGTGCTCACCGCCCCGGTGATACAGGAGCTGGCGACGGTCAGGGGCCGGCGCCTTCCCAGGCAACAGTTGGCTGCATCTCCCGGTGACTCCCCGTCACCGACTGTCCACCCGGCCTCCGTCGCCAGGCCACCCCCACGTCGGCGACGAGCAGGGCAGGGGGAACCGCGTCGCCTGCGGCCCGCCGGCCAGCGACGGGGTGACCCTGGACAAAGAAGTGGGCACAAAGCCGGCTGCAAGGGCTCAGGGCGGTGGAGGGCAATGGGGCAAGGAAAGCCCTCTGGTTGAAGAAAGCCCCGCGGCTGCAGAGCCCCATCCCCGCCCTGCTGCCGGCGGGGTCGATGCGGAAGGCAGTGCGGGAAGGAGCTACAGAAGCAGCTCAGCCAGCTAGCCACGCCAGTCTCCGGCCAGGCGGTGATTCCCAGCCCCACCGTGCCTCCCCTCCGCTTACCTGAGCCACCCGTAGCCGCTCGCCGCTAAAGGGACCCTCGTCCATCCCCTTCGTCTCCCCCGCGCCTCAGAAACACCCCCCGGCGCTGCGCGACGCAGCCGAACCCGGCCCGGCCCAGCGCGACACTCCCAAGGCCGCCCTGCCGTGGCTGCGTGCGGTTCCCGCCGGCGGCTGCCCCCGGGCGGGCGAGCGAGCGGGCGCGGCTCCCTCGGATCCGCCTCCCGCCGCCGCCTCCGGCTGGCGCGGGGGGCAAGGCGCGGCCCCCTCCGACGTTCATAGGGGTAGGAGAGGAATGGGAGGTTCACTGGACGGTAGCGGATGGGAAGGGGAGGCGGCGGTATGGTTCTGAATAAGGGTAATGAGGAGACGAAGTTCCGGGGGAGGAGGGGTCCCCCGTCCCCCATGTCCGCGAGGACCCTCAGGCTCCCCATCCCGGCGAGAGGGGAGGGGTCCGAGTTGTTTGCTTAGAAATAAGGGTAGGGAAACCTGTGGTTGTTACCTGTGCTGCACCCCCGCCCCGGAACATCGGCACTGACAGAGATCCACACCGGTTTGCAGAGATCTATCCCTTCTCTTCCCAGCCGCAGGGCTCCTTTTTAGGAGGAGGCGGGACGCGTCTGTATGTGTGTAAATGTTTGAGTTCAGTGGGGCTGCAAACATTTTTTTTTTCGCATTTCTGCCTTTGCAGAAGGCAGCACTTCCTCAAGACGTCAAAAATAGAACTGAGTCCATTCACAGCTCGTGAAAATACTTCGTACTTCCTCTTTTTTTTTTTTTTTTTTAAGGGTTAAGTAAGGTTAAAGTTGCAAGAGTGGCTACTCTGCGCTTGGTTTTCCCCTTCCCCAAAATCCAATCTACAAAGTCATTTACGGGAAGAAAAGAAAAAAATTAAAAGAAAAAATAACTACAAATAACAATATTTGACATACAGCACAGAAATATCTGGTTAATTGTTCATAGCAGGATTTTGCTTGCTGAACACTTTAAATATGTAAAGCCATGATGCCGACCACAAAAGCCATTACAGCACTGTGCCAGTGAACCCGAGAGTTCAACACAGCTGCATTCTGCCTGGGGCAGATGCATTGAAGGAAAAGCCTGTGCCCACACTGAGAGGTGTGATTCTCATAAATTAAGTTTTGAAGTGCTGTGAAGCCAAGAGGCTGTTACAGTATATACAGATGCCGGAAGAAAATCTAAGAAGGCAGTTGCTACATGGCAGGAAAAGGGAATCTGGAAAAAACAGCTGCTGGAGGGAATGGGTGGAGATTCATTGCAAGTGTTAGAATTGCTGGCAGTGGTATGGTCATTTTTGAATTGGTGGAACCAACCGTTACATTTGGTATCAGATTCATTATATGTAGTGGGTGTAGTGCATAGGATTGAAGAGGCCATCATAAAGGAGATAAAAAATGAAAGGCTGAATGATCTTTTTAGACAATTAAAAGGAGCCATCAGACTGCGACAGGAGCCCTATTGTGTCATGCACATTCATAGTCATAAGTGGAGTGAAGGTTTGGGGGAAGGAAACCAAAGAGGAGATAAATTGGTGTCATTGATGGTACCTCAGAATCAGTTTGTAATGGCAAGAGAGTCGCACTCTATGTTTCATCAAAATGCCAAAGGTTTATATTGACAGTTTGGAATATCATTGTCTGATGCAAAAGGTATAGTTGCTTCCTGTCCAGTGTGTAGTCATTATGGACCAAGACTAGGTGTAAGGGGTAAATCCCAGAGGAGCAGGACCACTAGAACTTTGGCAGATGGATGTGACTCATGTAGGAGAGTTTGGAAGACTGAAATATGTGCATATGTCAATTGATACTTTTAGTGGGTTCATTTGGGCAACACCACAGACAGGAGAAAAATCAATCAATGTAAGGAAACATCTGTTAGCAAGTTTTGCAGTCATGGGGGTGCCTCAGGCAATAAAGACAGATAATGGACCAGCCTATACGAGTCAAACCATGAGACAGTTCATGCTGACATGGGGTATTAAACACAGTACAGGAATTGCTAATGTCCCAACTGGACAGGCAATAATAGAAAGGGCCCATCAGACATTAAAACAATATCTAAAAAAGTTCAAAGAAGAAAAAGATCCTAAAGAATGTATCAGTAAAACTTTGTTTGTATTAAAACATCTGTGTATTTTTGGGGACAAGGATCAACCAGCAGCAGTCCGTCATTGGAATCCGCAGGTACATCATTCGCCGCAAATGTGGGTGATATACAGAGATCCAAAAACTGGAATGTGGATGGGACCTGCTGAAGTATAGTATATGGGGAGAGGTTATAAGTCTGTCATTACTCCCTCAGGTCCATTGTGGATTCCTGCGAGGTGGACTAAGCCAGCCACGAATAATGTTGCTGATGTTCCTAATGGGGATCACGACCAGCCACTCGATCATCATGAAGATTAATTCCAGGGAAAATTTGTGGGTAACATGGGCCAACATGACAGGCAACAATGAATTTTGTTTGAGCTTACAGACGGTGGGTGAACCTTTTCAGACGTGTCTGATAGGGATACCCAGATTTGATGTAAATATGTCTGTTAATTATAGTAGTAATAGTTGTAGTAATGAGAGTGAAATGGCAAATTGTAGTGCATTATTGATTAAGGGACTGACTCAGCGGTTACCGTACGATCCTGAAGAACTGCGATTATTGGGGTCTCAGCAGGTTGGCAATGCATCGAGAAACTGGACTCAAACGTGTATTGTGGTTGGAGGTATGTTTAAAGGACAGCAAGGTTTTGAGCAAGTGTTAGAAGGTTGGGGGAAAGTGCCAGTTGGGATACAAAGCAGCTCTCAGGGATGGACTGACGTTCGTCCCAAAGACCATATAAGGTGTATGGTGACTATTGTGGATGGAATGACAAAGCAACAATAAAAGGTCTCATCGTGCCAAAACTGTGGGGTGCATATGGAGCTCAAGATCTCAGTGCAGGGACTTCAACAATTAAGAACGAAAATATACCCCTTTTATGGAATAATCATATAGCAAAAGCATTACCGCCAGGTATATTTTTGATTTGTGGAGATCGTGCCTGGCAGGGAATTCCAGCTAACCCAGTGGGGGGTCCCTGTTATTTGGGGTCTTTATCCATAATAGCACCATCTCAGACTCAGTGGTTAAAACTTTTAAAGCGAATACAACAACGGAAAAAACGCACGATTGAGCAATTACCATCAAATTGTAATGACCAAGTGGAATTATGGGGGTATGCAATGAGAGCCTTTGTAAGTATAATTGTGCCAGGTGCTGCTGCAGGAAAAGCCTTGAGTGCAGTAGAAAAATTAGTGTGTTGGTCAGTAAAAAACGCAAATGTTACCACTCAGGTGTTGGAAGGGTTATTGTTAGATCAAAATCATTGAAGCACGCATTACTGCAAAATCGTGCTGCAATTGATTTTTTGTTGTTGGCTTAAGGGCATGGATGCGAAGATTTTGAAGGAATGTGTTGTTTTAACTTGTCGGATCATGGAGTGTCGATGCATGCTGAGATTAGGTGGCTAAAGAATCATACGCGTGCTGTTACAATTGTAAAAAGTCCCTTAGATGATTGGTTAAGATCAATGCTTGGGAATGTGTCACAGTGGGTTATACAATTGATAAAAGAAGCTTTAAGGTTTTTAGGTATTATTGTACTAATTTTGATTATTGTTAAACTTGTTTATAATTGTATTATGCAAAGTGTTCAAAGGATAACCTCCAAGGCCTTACTTGCACAAAAGAAAAACGTCCCTGTCTTCGTTCTCGTCAGGTACAGAACAAGCAGCTTATATAGGAAAAATCGAGCAGGGCAAGCAATTCCCTGACATTCTTGCACCACTGCTGCTGATTGAGTTTTTCTCCTTTGATATGCAGCTGTCCATTGTTATCTTCATCCCATATCAGGTTGATCTTCTCCAGCATGGAGGCAAGTGTCCTTCTGTCTGGCACTTCAGGTTGTTTACCAGGTCAGCTCTTCTTTATCATCAAGCTATCCTTCCAGTATCAGTGGCCTGTTGTTCTTTCTTGTCCTGAAACCTTCCATAGATACTTTCTGCTTTCCTACAACTCCCCATTTTTATATTGTTTAAAACAGCAGCCATCACTTGTGTCCTCACCATCCTCATATTCCTAAAAGCTATGATTACAAATACCATTAACACTACAATTACAATACCAATCACTACAAGGTTTCCACCTATAACCCAGACTCGTAGATTCAGACCTGAGAACCAATTTTTTGGATTCAACCAGCTAAGATCTTTGTTCAGTGCTTGCCATGTTGAATCAATCCACACCTGTTCTATATTTGCTAATTGCAGTTCCAGCTGATGCTTCAATGTTTGGACATTATATTTCAAGGAGTGTGGCCGGTTGAGCCTGTCCCCTTAAGAAAGGGAATATGGTGGACGGATGTTGGTAAACGAAAGAAGAATCTAAACTAATTTCATTGGAAGAGTGGGAGGAAGCACCTTCTGAACTGGGAGTGCGGAAAAGTATACTGGGCATTCCAGCACTTTATCTTCAGTCTTGCTTCCGCCTCTCCACAGTGCAGCAGCTCTCTCTGTGCTGGGCTTTCTGCCAAGGCTTCGGCCTTCAAACTGACAAACCTGATAAGGCCTGTATTAACTCCTTTCCAATTAACGCAAAACTGCCTCTAACTTTTTTTCCCTCTTTCTCTCTCTTTTCTAACCACTCTGGGGAATAGGGGGAGAGAGGGGGAGAGCGGAGGTGGGGAACCCCCTCAGCGAGGGGGGGACAACTCTCATTTCTGTGTTACTTTATTGTATATCTTTGTATATATTGTAAATATTGTAAATTTGTATATATTCCCCTGCATATCCTACATTGCTTTGTAAATATACAGCTCCACTGCTTTGCTAATTCAGCTGTGAGTTTTTTTTTCCCTTTCCCTTCAATTTTCTTTCCCTTTACCTTACAAGGGGGAAGGGAGGAGGCTTCTTGGCCTTACCCTTCCAACCCTACGACAAGGAGCTATCGAAGGCCCCTTGTAAGTGTGATCTTACTGAGTTCCAATCATGCTGAGAGTCATTCCAGGACAAGGATGTTACATTGAGGGGTGGGCAAGATCTTGGGAGGGGACACAACTGAGCCAGCTGACTCAGACTGGCCAAAGAGGTATTCCATACCATATGACGTCAGCTCAGGTATAAGAAGGACGTGAAAGAAGGAAGTTTGGGGATTCGTCCATTGTGTTTATCCTCCCAAGGAACCACCAAGCTTAGAGAGCCCTGCTTCCCGAGACCTACCACCGTCCTGCTGATGGGAAGTAGAGACTAACATCTCTCTCTCTGCTTTCTTTGCTTCCGCGCGGTCTATTTGCTGTTTGCTTATTAGTGTTATTAAATTGCTCCTATCTTATCCCCGGCTTCTGTTATATTTTCTTTCCCTTCTTCCCCTGTTCACTTAAGAGGGGGAGTGATAGAGCAGCTTGGTGGGTATCTGGCCTCCAGGCCAGAGCCAAACCACCACAGTCCTTTTTGGTGCATTGGCCAGGAAAAGAAAATATAACATAGCTGTAGTTTCTGCAGGTTTTTTTTATATAAGCTTGCTTATGATACAGGCTTCTGTACTGTTCATGTGGCTTGCTGATAACTTCTGCTTTGTTTTGGAAATATTTCATTTGTTTAGGAACATGCCGAAGCAAATAATGGCTATGTGTCTCTTTCTCCTGCTTGTAGGGCTGCTGTTTTGTGGGAGCTATGCTAGAGAGATCATCATTTCTGTCTCCCCACCTGAAATGAGTGTAGAGAATTTTATTATGCAGGCCCCCAAGATTTTGGTCTATCCATACGTGAGCTCTCTAGTACTGCTAATCAACATTACTGGCATGTTGCGGGTTTTGTGGAGTTTGATTCCATCATGGCATGAAAAGAGACAGTCTTCGAGTGGGGATATATTGAAGTGTTACTTGAAGCGGTCAGTCCCTGGGTGGCAGGGTGTGTGGGAGGACTTGGGCAGATTCCTAGGACGGTTATCACCTCCCATAGCCTGGGACTTTACCCCAGAAGAGGCGAGCGATCCTACTAAACTAACTCGCCATCTGATAGAAGGGTGCCTCGCTTATCCCTATGAGAACAAACAACTTCTTGCACTTTACTGGGGCCTGGCCTGTGCTTCCCGAGCCACAGTTCAATACTCTATGAGGACTATGGCTGAGGCAGGCACCCAAACACTACCTGAGGACACCATGGTGGAGATGGGGACCCAGACAGCAACCAGAGAGATTGCCCCAGTTGTAAAAAGAAGCAGTGGACAAGGAGGTCAACAGGTCCCTCTCATCGATTGATAAGGGACGAGGAAGATTATGATCAAGAGGCTGGTCCATCAAGTGGGAGATCAGAGGATGTGAGTGAGATTAGACAAGAAGCAGAGACTACTCGGTCCTTGACCTCAGCAGAACTGAGAGACATACGCAAGGATTATAGTCGCCAGCCAGGAGAGCGAATTGCTGCTTGGCTGCTCTGGTACTGGGATAATGGGGCTGACAGCCAACTGCTGGAAGGCAAAGAGGCCCGACAATTGGGACCCATTGCTAGAAACAGAGGTATTGAGAAAGGCATTGCAAAGGAGACAGGCATATGCAGCCTCTGGAGACGACTCCTGCTAAGTGTGAGGGCCAGGTACTCATGTAAGGAGGACCTTATGAGTTCTCCAGGGAAGTGGAATACTGGAGATGAAGGAATCCAATACTTAAGAGAATTAGCGGTGTTGGAAGTTATCTATAGTGATTTAGATGATCAAAGTGTCTCCACAGATCCAGAAGATGTCCCATGCACACGGGCCATGTGGAGGAAAGTGATCCAAGGTGCTCCAGCATCGTATTTTAACAGCTTAGCAATGATG
Source organism: Melanerpes aurifrons (assembly GCA_011125475.1). Classification (NCBI taxonomy): domain Eukaryota; kingdom Metazoa; phylum Chordata; class Aves; order Piciformes; family Picidae; genus Melanerpes; species Melanerpes aurifrons. Next base: position 672,810 of record WWNC01000133.1, read on the forward strand.
TACTATTTGGAGGAGGACGCACGGTCTGTGGAGATTGTGTCAGCCTGGCTCCAGAATTTTGAAGATAACCTCTGTACTAACTCATTTCCACGCACCAGTGCCTCATTGACCAGGTCTACTCCAAGAAATCTGTCCCCTCCTGCCTCAGTCGGAGGGAAAGGGAGCCCCACATGCACACCACGTGGAATACTCTGGTTTTTCCTTCGTGACCAGGGAGAGGACATGAGGAAGTGGGATGGTGAACCCACTTATAAACTGGAAGCTCGGGTATGTGAACTGAAAGGAAAAACAACAACTAAAAAGGGATCATTTAAGAAAACAGCAAAGGTATCTGCTGTAGAAAGCCAAGAAAGTAATCAACGATCTCTCAGGAGAAAAAGAATTGAGGTTTCACCCCTTGATCCCGATGAGGGGACCTCTGGCCAGGTACTACCCGGATCAGACAGTGAATGCTCTGATGAGGACCAGGAGTAGAGGGTCCCTGCCTTCGGCCAGGAGGAGGAGAGGGATGACAGAGTATATTGGACTGTGTGGATTCGATGGCCTGGCACATCAAAGCCACAGAAATACAAGGCGCTGGTAGACACAGGGGCACAGTGTACATTGATGCCATCAGGGCATAGAGGTGCTGAATCTCTTTGGATTTCTGGAGTGACAGGAGGCTGCCAGGAGCTGTCTGTATTAGAAGCTGACGTGAGCCTAACAGGGGACAAGTGGGAAAGACATCCCATTGTGACTGGACCAGAAGCCCCTTGCATTCTTGGTATTGATTACCTCAAGAGAGGGTACTTCAAGGTTTCAAAGGGTTATAGGTGGGTTTTTGGTGTGGCCACGGTGAATACAGAGAAGATCAGACAGCTGTCTACCCTCAGACAGCTGTCTACCCTGCCTGGCCTTTCAGAAAGTCCTTTCATTGTGGGATTGCTGCACGTTGAAGAACAACAGGTGCCAATTGCTACTAGAACAGTGCACCGACGGCAGTATCGTACAAACCGAGACTCCCTGGGTCCCATTCATGAACTGATTCACCAGCTGGAGATCCAGGGAGTGATCAGCAAAACACATTCACCTTTTAACAGCCCCATATGGCCAGTGCCAAAATCTGATGGAGGATGGAGATTAACTGTGGACTATCGTGGCCTGAACGAAGTGACACCACCACTGAGTGCTGCTGTACCAGACATGCTAGAGCTCCAGTATGAGCTGGAGTCAAAGGCAGCTAAATGGTAGGCTACTATTGACATCGCCAATGCATTCTTCTCAATTCCATTGGCAGCAGAGTGCAGGCCACAATTTGCTTTCACCTGGAGGGGTGTTCAATACACGTGGAATCGATTGCCCCAGGGGTGGAAGCATAGCTCCACCATTTGTCATGGACTAATTCAGAGTGAACTGGAGAAGGGTGAGGCCCCTGAACATCTCCAGTACATTGATGACATCATTGTGTGGGGCGATAAAGCAAAGGATTTTGGAGTAGAGGATATCGAGGATCAGAAGCCCACTATACACCAACTGAGAAGGAGATCTTAGCAGCCTATGAGGGAGTTCGAGCTGCATCAGAAGTAGTGGGTACAGAAGCAACTCTCCTCTTAGCACCAAGGCTGCCTGTGCTGCATTGGATGTTCAGAAGAAACATCCCTTCTACTCATCATGCCACCAGTGCTACATGGAGTAAGTGGGTAGCACTGATTACACAGCAAGCTCAACTGGGAAAACCAAACCACCCAGGAATTCTGGAAGAGATTATGGACTGGCCAGAAGGTAGGGATTTTGGAGCATTGCCTGAGGAAGTGGTTCGTGCCCAAGAGACACCACCATACAACGAGTTACCTGAAGATGAAAGGCCTTATGCTCTGTTTACTGAGGGATCGTGTCGTGTAATAGGAAACCATCGGAAGTGGAAAGCTGCTGTATGGAGTCCTACACGACAAGTTGTTGAGACTACTGAAGGAGAAGGTGAATCAAGTCAATATGCAGAGGTGAAAACCATCCAACTTGCTCTAGAAATTGCTGAAAGAGAAAAGTGGCCAGTACTTTATCTTTACACAGATTCTTGGATGGTGGCTAATGCCTTGTGGGGATGGCTACAGCAGTGGAAGAAGACCAATTGGCAACGCAGTGGCAAGCCTATTTGGGCTGCCTCACTGTGGCAGGACATTGCTGCTCGGGTGGAGAACATGCCTCTGAGGGTACGTCATGTTGATGCTCACGTACCTAAGAGTTATGCTAATGAAGAACATCAAAACAATGAGCATGCAGACAAGGCTGCCAGGATTGATATAGCTCAAGTGGATCTAGACTGGGAGCGAAAAGGTGAGCTGTTTGTAGCTCGATGGGCCCATGAAACATCAGGACATCTAGGGAGAGATGCTACGTACAGGTGGGCTCGTGACCGAGGGGTGGACTTGACCATGGAAGCCATCACACAGGTCACACATGACTGTGAAACCTGTGCTGCCATCAAGAGGGCCACCAGAGCCAAGTCTCCCTGGAACAGAGGGCGGTGGCTGGGTTTTCGCTATGGCGAGGCCTGGCAGATTGACTATATTGGACCACTGCCACAAACATGCCAAGGCAAGTGCTACATCCTCACCATGGTAGAAGCGACTACAGACTGGTTAGAAACATACCCTGTAAATCATGCTACTGCCCGGAACACCATCTTAGGCCTTAAAAGGCAAATCCTGTGGCGGCACGGTACCCCTGAAGAGATCGAGTCTGACAACGGGACTCACTTCAGGAACAATGCCATCAGCTCCTGGGCCAAGAAACATGGCATCGAATGGGTGTATCACATTCCCTATCACCCACAAGCCTCTGGGAAGGTTGAAAGATACAATGGACTGTTAAAGACTATGCTGAAAGCATTGGGTAATGGAGCATGGAGGCACTGGGATGTAAATTTAGCAGAAGCCACTTGGCTGGTTAATTCTCAAGGATCTGCTAAACGTCCTGGTCCTGCCCAAACAGAATCCTTGCACACTGTGGGGGGAGATGAAGTCCCTGTAGTACACATGGGAAAGTGGCTAGGAAAGGCAGTGTGGGTTGCTCCTCCCATGGGGAAAGGCAAACCCATTTGTGGGATTGTCTTTGCTCAGGGGCCTGGATGTACGTGGTGGGTAATGAAAAGAAATGGGGAGACTCAGTGTGTGCAACAAAGGGACCTAACACTGGGGGAAAGGTAATTTGGAATGTGAATAATGTGAGTTGCATGTTGCAGAAAGTAATGAAGTAAGAAGAACACAGACTGATGAAGTTTTGCAAGGATCAAGAATGACACAGTGGTTGAGACCATCTGGAGTTGGTGCCCAAGAACAGAATATCCTACTTCTCCTGTCTTGAATATTCCCAAGTGACATCTGCAGGAGCAGAAAAAACTTTCTTTAAGAGAGGACTGAGACATTGACATAAGTCTCTATATGTTGGAGTATTGAGATAGTTTAAGTATGTAGATCAGGTTGTGAATGTAAGCAAGAAAACTTTTCTTGTTCTTTTGTTATTTTGGTGTAAGAAGCAAATGAGATGGTTAAATGTATTGAAATGTGTAGAACCTGAGCTTGATGCAAATGGTATGGAATAAGGAGTGGAGATTGTATTGGGTTGAACTGAGGTGGAGTTAATTCTCCTCACAGCATCGTTCTAGTGCTGTGGTTTTTTTGCAGCAGTAGTTGATAACACAGCAGTGTTTTGGCTACAGCTGAATCCGGTATCCGATCTGTGTCCTTTCAACATTTCCCTGCCCCAGGAGTACATTGAGGGGTGGGCAAGATCTTGGGAGGGGACACAACTGAGCCAGCTGACTCAGACTGGCCAAAGAGGTATTCCATACCATATGACGTCAGCTCAGGTATAAGAAGGACGTGAAAGAAGGAAGTTTGGGGATTCGTCCATTGCGTTTATCCTCCCAAGGAACCACCAAGCTTAGAGAGCCCTGCTTCCCGAGACCTACCACCGTCCTGCTGATGGGAAGTAGAGACTAACATCTCTCCCTCTGCTTTCTTTGCTTCCGCGCGGTCTATTTGCTGTTTGCTTATTAGTGTTATTAAATTGCTCCTATCTTATCCCCGGCTTCTGTTATATTTTCTTTCCCTTCTTCCCCTGTTCACTTAAGAGGGGAAGTGATAGAGTGGCTTGGTGGGTATCTGGCCTCCAGGCCAGAGCCAAACTACCACGGATGATTACTATCACTCATATTGAGTGCTGTCGTCCCTGTCTCCGTTCTCATCAACCATAGAACATCTACATAGCTTTAGCATTATGTACTGCCGTAAGACTGAAGTTGAACAGCCTGTAGAGGGAATGGCAGGTAAGTGATAGATTTCAGATTCTCAGCTTTGGACAATGAGGCTTGTGCTGGGTTGAAGCAGCCCCCTTCCCCACCCCTGGCAACAATAAACACTCAGACAAACGGATTGCAAAAGTGATGGAAAGTTTAAATAGAAAGCAGTGAACTTTTACAGAAAGCCAAGAGCGCAGTGACAAAGAAAAAATCCCAAAGCAGACCCAGAGAGAACCCATCCCCACCTGAGGGTATACCCAAGACCCCCCGGGCTCCTTCTTCCCCCTCCCACTGCTAGGCTAGTCTCAGCTGGCCAGATCTGAGACTGCCCATCCCCCCATGGCCTTGGGCCTAGCCAGGCCCAAAGCCAGGAGACATGTCCCCCAGTTACCGGCTGACGGAGGAGGAAGAAAAGAGACAGTGCTAGACTGCTAGACTCTGCACTGCATCTTATAGTGGTGCAAAGGATTGTGGTAGGAAATACTACATAATTTCCTGTGTCCACCCCTCTGGGCTGGACTTCTGAACACAGGAAGTAAACATTGCGGGGGGGCACCCGGCTCAAACTGCAACAAGGCTAGAGACCAGGAAAGAATTGTTTAACTGGCTACTTGCATATTAACCAAAGCACAGTAACCCTATGTGAAACTGTTACCTTAGTGCTGCTGTGAGACAAATTCCATTTAATGTAGAGTTCAGATTTCTCAATGAAGTTGTCTTTTATCACTTTGAGTCTGAGAAGGATATCACATAGTGCCCAGTTTTTACTTTGCCGTGATGCAGAATTCCCAAACAGTTCTGTCCTATCTCTACCAGCCTCATCCTAGTATCTCAAAACACTCAACTTTCTTAGATGAAAGGATGTGCTTGCATTTACACAGGTGAATTGTGCCTTGAAATTTATGCATCTCATACACCCGCATACTCTTAGATGTTAATTAGGTGTCTAGCTTCCCATTACAGTTAGAAGTAGGGTCCAGGTCTGGTGCTTTCATGTGGTTGTCTCTCACATTACAAGATTCAGGTAGGTTCCTATGATCAATTAGTTCTCTGGTGAGCAATGCAATGGACCAGCCACCAAGAGGCTGCGTTATTACACCTGAAAGCTACCCAGGCTCTATTTACCCAGGACCTGGTCCGCAGGTGGGATTTGAGGAAACGTTCATGGCTTTTTCAAATGCCCTTGGGTATTTTTCCATGTTTTCTACTGCTCTTCCAGAAGCATCAGATCTTCTGTAGATCCTGTGACCCATGGAGTAGCTCCGGTAGCTCAGAATTCCCAATGCTACACAAGTGAACCTGCCTTTACTAGAGTGGAAAATTAGACATCTACTTGGATACACCTACATACACACATATGAAATTTAGGAGTCTGAAACTCACACTGAATCCTATCCAAACTGATTTGCCATTCCAAATTTCAGTGGAATTTAGTATGGTTTATTTCACAGTTATGAAAATGTATGCACAACCGCTTCCTGTGGCTCAACTGGGACATAACAACACAGCACAAATATCCCAATTTTTTAGAAACGGGCTTTGTAACATCTGCTGTAATTTGAATGGTGACATAAAGTTTGTTGGGTTTGGTTGTTTGGGGTTTATTTTATTTTTTGTCTTGTGTTTGGTTGTTGTTGTTATAAATAAATACTTGATTTTTTTATCTACCTGAAACACTTTTGTCTGGTTTTTTTTAATAGAGTATGGTGCCTTGCAAATCTTGAAACTCATGGTTTTATGCAGAATTGCACTCATATTCATCTGGATGCAAGCAGAGGTCTCATAACAGATGTGAGCATGAGTTTTCAGCTTTTGATGTTTAACTTACTAAGCTCAATTAATGTATTTATCTAGCAGTTTTCTCAAGTATTACATGTAGGAGTTGATTTATGGAATAAAAGAACATCTTTCTTAATGTTCATTTTAGCTCTGTGCAGACTGAAATAAAGGTTACCATAGAGAACGTTCTCAGTAAAAGAAAGGTTTAGAGCTCAGTTCATAGACTGACGAATTCAAAGGAAAGTTTCTACAATTTCAGTGGCCATTGAATCAGCCCTTTAATCAGGTCCTCAGTCTGGAAGTATTTATTTTTGTGGTTAATGAAGAAGAAAAGGATAATGCTAACATAGTCTATGAAGTAAATTATATGACTATTCAGTATAATCCTGTCATCACTTGCATAATTCACAATACTGCTTATATTGTTTGAAGTTGTAGCTGTTCATCACATGTGGAGATGAACTTCAGTGCTGTTTTCAAATTAAGGGACATAATTTTCTTTTCAGTTATACCACTGAAAATTAAGAATGAATCCAGTAAATTTTGAGAGATAACAACCAAAAGAGGGGCAATTCTGAATTGTGTCAGAAATTGTGCTGCTGTAGTTTAGAAATATTTTTCTCTCCTCTCAAAGAACCAAGAAGGCAGAGAAAACTGCTTCTTAATTGTTGTAGTTGTCTTCAGTTTGAAGAGCATGCATTGAGCCTTTATTGCAGTAAACCCCCAGATTATTTCCTGTATTGTAGGAAAGCAGAAAGTATCTATGGAAGGTTTCAGGACAAGAAAGAACAACAGGCCACTGATACTGGAAGGATAGCTTGATGATAAAGAAGAGCTGACCTGGTAAACAACCTGAAGTGCCAGACAGAAGGACACTTGCCTCCATGCTGGAGAAGATCAACCTGATATGGGATGAAGATAACAATGGACAGCTGCATATCAAAGGAGAAAACTCATTTAGCAGCAGTGGTGCAAGAATGTCAGGGAATTGCTTACCCTGCTCAATTTTTCCTATATAAGCTGCTTGTTCTGTACCTGACGAGAACGAAGACAGGGACGTTTTTCTTTTGTGCAAGTAAGGCCTTGGAGGTTATCCTTTGAACACTTTGCATAATACAATTATAAACAAGTTTAACAATAATCAAAATTAGTACAATAATACCTAAAAACCTTAAAGCTTCTTTTATCAATTGTATAACCCACTGTGACACATTCCCAAGCATTGATCTTAACCAATCATCTAAGGGACTTTTTACAATTGTAACAGCACGCGTATGATTCTTTAGCCACCTAATCTCAGCATGCATCGACACTCCATGATCCGACAAGTTAAAACAACACATTCCTTCAAAATCTTCGCATCCATGCCCTTAAGCCAACAACAAAAAATCAATTGCAGCACGATTTTGCAGTAATGCGTGCTTCAATGATTTTTGATCTAACAATAACCCTTCCAACACCTGAGTGGTAACATTTGCGTTTTTTACTGACCAACACACTAATTTTTCTACTGCACTCAAGGCTTTTCCTGCAGCAGCACCTGGCACAATTATACTTACAAAGGCTCTCATTGCATACCCCCATAATTCCACTTGGTCATTACAATTTGATGGTAATTGCTCAATCGTGCGTTTTTTCCGTTGTTGTATTCGCTTTAAAAGTTTTAACCACTGAGTCTGAGATGGTGCTATTATGGATAAAGACCCCAAATAACAGGGACCCCCCACTGGGTTAGCTGGAATTCCCTGCCAGGCACGATCTCCACAAATCAAAAATATACCTGGCGGTAATGCTTTTGCTATATGATTATTCCATAAAAGGGGTATATTTTCGTTCTTAATTGTTGAAGTCCCTGCACTGAGATCTTGAGCTCCATATGCACCCCACAGTTTTGGCACGATGAGACCTTTTATTGTTGCTTTGTCATTCCATCCACAATAGTCACCATACACCTTATATGGTCTTTTGGGACGAACGTCAGTCCATCCCTGAGAGCTGCTTTGTATCCCAACTGGCACTTTCCCCCAACTTTCTAACACTTGCTCAAAACCTTGCTGTCCTTTAAACATACCTCCAACCACAATACACGTTTGAGTCCAGTTTCTCGATGCATTGCCAACCTGCTGAGACCCCAATAATCGCAGTTCTTCAGGATCGTACGGTAGCCGCTGAGTCAGTCCCTTAATCAATAATGCACTACAATTTGCCATTTCACTCTCATTACTACAACTATTACTACTATAATTAACAAACATATTTACATCAAATCTGGGTATCCCTATCAGACACGTCTGAAAAGGTTCACCCACCGTCTGTAAGCTCAAACAAAATTCATTGTTGCCTGTCATGTTGGCCCATGTTACCTATACAAGGCACAAAGCTTAAGTTGAACTCGATAGAATGCTCTAACAGAGTTGGCATAATACATGGTCAAAGATAACAGACATTGTAAAGAAGAACTAAGATCTTAATAGTTCTGAGTTAGGAAGAAGTTCTATACAGAAAGAGTGACTACCCATTGGAATGGGCTGCCCAAGGAGGTGGTGGAGTCGCCGTCATTGGAGGTATTCAGGAGGAGAATTGATGGGGTGCTTGGTGCCATGGGTTAGCTGTTTGGGTGGGTTGGATTGGTTGATAGGTTGGACACGATGATCTTGAAGGTCTCTTCCAACCTGGTTTGGTTTATTCTAGTTGTCAGGAGGTGTTAGGAAATAGGTTGGACTTGATGATCTTTACATTTCACTCTTCTTATTGACAGATAAGACCTGATTATGCCTGAACACATTGCACACAGAGATTAAGACACAAATGCAATCCTTAGCACTGTCTTTTACAATCTGCTTTAGGGTTATGTTGCATCTTTATTTTCTCTAGAATAGTCAAAAATCATAAATTGTTTAATGGTAGCCAGGCTCTAGCTTCACAGGCAGAAAACTTGCAGGCAAACAGCAAGAGCAAAAGAGCTTCATTGCTTTGCCCATTATAAAATTTCACAGAATAATGTGTTTTTGCTCATACTAGTAATACAGATCTCTTATTGGTACCATAAAAAAAAAACTTTTTTTTTTTTGCTATGGGGTATTCTCTCTTTCCCCCTTTTTTTTTTTTAAATTTATTTATTTGTTTGTTGATGTTTTCAACTGAAAATGAAAATGCGTGTTGTGTTGTTATGAGTTTTGATTTTCTCTCTAGGTGTATAGAATTATAGCAAACTGGTGAGATAACATATAAGTCCCTATGAACATTTTCTCTAATCACACAACAATCAACCAACCAACCATAATATTCAGTCCTAATTCACATGATGCTGTGTTACATTCTTCTGATTGATGCTTTTGACCCCAGATTATCATAACAGTTATTGTGATCGATGTTTGACTTCATAGGAAATGCTGTTTCCTCTTAGTCTTGATTCTTCTGCACATTAGTGAATTAATACTTGTTAAAATTAATACCTATTTACTACAAACCTTAATTATATTACATGGAGCTCCTTTGAAATGCCTAGGCAGACAACTAAGAAGGTTCGAACCAAAAGAAAATCATACAATTTGAACTGATTACTAAGTACATACACCTTACTGCAATTACTATGTACTAAGTACCAGTAAATACCAAATGTTTACCATTCATGCCAATTTCGGCCCGCCAAGACTGGCCCACCCGAGCCTTCCTCCGCGGTCGACTCGCCCGTAATCCCCGGGTGCGGTCTTCACTGTCGTCCCCGTCGAAACGGCTCAGAGTACCCGCAGAATCGGGTCCCTGTTCGAGGCGCCACTTGACGAGAACAGAGACAGGGACGACAGCACTCAATATGAGTGATAGTAATCATCCAACTTTATTGTTCCACACTTCATTATTTATAGTCTTATCTTATGCATAGTTAATTCTATTCTAATTTAACACATGCTATTGGTTTCTCTCTAAAAGGTTACATCATTGTTTTCACAACTCTGTGGAATTTTTCTACTCAGTCTAATTGCTCTTTTTCCCAGATCTCGCCTCCTCCTTATCTTGCTTGCCTCCCTTCTCAGGGGCAGCTGGACTTCAGCATGCCAAGCAACCAACACTTTCCCACAGCTCCTACTCCACCGCTATGTTATCAACAGAGAATTCTTCAAGACCTGAATTGCACAGGTGTTCCTGGGACCCATGTCCCCTCTTGCTCAAAACAATCCCCAACATGTACCAATAAACGATTCCTGCTTCACCAACAAGGGAGTCCGTGCATGCTTTCCAAAACTGTATCAACTGATGTGTGACAGTGGAAAGAGCATGAAGAGCCAGCAGCTACACCACTCACCAAAAATAAAGAGTCCCAACTGAAGACAGCTGGAGATCTGACTTGTGTTTATCTATCAGTTTGGGAGTCAATACATAGGAAATTCATTCCCCTGTAAAATATATGTACACACCTTGAATGGCACACAATAAAAACATTTATTTTATATATTAATTATCTTTGTTAGACATTCATTTTCATTGTCAGTCTTACACAAATTAACTACTCAGGAAAGTGATATGATTAAGCTTCTGGTAGAGACTTTTAAAGATATGTATGCATACAGCTTTAAAAAAGTTCAGATTTAGAAAATATATTGCTTATAGAAAAAATAAAATTAAATTATATTTTTATTGGGTTTTAGCAACTTAGACCAATATACATTAAATAATGCAACTTAGGCTGTGTCATTATACAGTATTGTGGTTAGACCCTGGACTTTTTTTGTGTGCGTATGGTTGTCCTTATCCAAATATACATGGGTGAAGCATAATAGTAGTGTTCCTAATCCAAAGGTTTATCAATATTCAAGCTGCTCCCACAGTGAAACTGGAGGTTATTTTAGTGGAATTGCATTGTGCAAAAAAATTCAAATCTGTCTGAAATAATATTCAAATTGCAAAACAAATAGTAATTATTTCAATAGCTCACTGGATATGTAATGTTTCATTTATCACTACTAATAAGAAAACATCTAAGTACCAAACTATTTTAAGCTGGTCGTCACAAACCCATTTTCATTTACATCTAACAAGATGTATCCTGGCAACCGTATATTTTTGGATTCGTAACAATTTATTCATTTTATGCAAATGAGGTAACCAATACTGCAGGAATCATGAGAATTCAAGATGGATAACTTCCATACTTCAAAGCTATAGATAGCTAACTAGGAATCTATGTGAGTTGCTGTTTTTTGTTTTGTTTTGTTTCAAAAAAATAATCAATTAAATATTTCCTTCATTGTATCTACCCAGCTAAAATGTTTGTCTGACATGATTCACATACATTTACTCCAAAATGGAACACAGCACCAATCCAAGTCGTGTCTTGTGAAGTAATGATTATCCTACGCCTCTTCTCTGCTTCTGCTTTATTATTTTCTGAGTTAAAAATCTTGCTTTTTACCCCAAGCTCACAGAGAAATTATGGAGAGAAGAGGAAGAACAGAAGCTCCAAACATTGATCACATCTATACACACTGACCTGATAAGCTAACAGAGAACCTACAGCAAACACTAAATTTAAGTGATATATATGGTTTTTTTCCTGTTGTATTGTGTGAGAATGTCATCAAAAGGATATTTTTAAGAGTTGTCTTCTGGTTTTGATGGGTATGCATGAATTATTTGCTTACATTTGCTGTAGAAGAAAGTTTATAGAATCCTGTGTATCTTCAGTACTCTATTATCAAGCCCATTTTTGTTTGTTTTGAGAAGATCTAAGGAGGTCAGCTGGGACAAAGCTCTGTTTATAGAAACCTACTGTGTATATGTCGAGGGTTGAAGGGGAAGGCCGCAAAGCCTTCTTCCCCACCCTGTAAGTAAAGGGAAGAAAATTGAAGGGGAAAAAAAACCCGCACAGCTGGATTAGCAAAGGAATGTGCTATATTTACAAAGTAGTTTAGGGAATGCATGCTTATATACAGAATTTACAATATTTACAATATATACAGAAATATGCAACAAAGTAACACCGAAATGAGATTCCTCTGCTGAGGAGGGTTTCCCATCCCTGTACCCCCTTCTCTCCCCCTTTTCCCCAGAGAGGGTTAGAAAGAGAGAAAAAGGAGCAATTGTTAATTAAAAGCAGTTATATGGTAAGAGCAAATGTGTTAGCAGAGGCCTTACCTTTTTCCAAGGTCATTCTGGCTGAAAGCCCAGAAGTAGTGAGCTGCGCAAGGAAGGAGAGAGAAAGCAAGACTGCCCACAAGTCTCCGCTGAACTCCAAGTTCAAAGGTGCTTTCTACCAATGTACCAATGAAATTAGTTTAGACCTGTCCTTTGTTTATAAACATTCAGCCACAATGTCCCCTTTCTTAAAGGGACAGCCTCAAATGGTCACAGTCCACCCCTTCTAAACAATTTCATTGGCTGTTCATACTGTCCATCCAATCCAAAACAATATTCACAGTTTGTGAGTAAAGTTCATAGTCCATTCTGGCTATATTCAGATGTAGATGATTCAAAAGTCCAAGAAAATCAGAAAATGAGAAAAATGGAAAACAGTTTATTCCTTCGCCAACGAAGCGAAGAAAAGGGAAACAGGGATTCTCAGGGTCTCTTCATTGACTCAGGGCTCTCAGGGTTCGTGCACCGTAGATTCCTCGTTGATTCTTCCTTTGGACGTGGTTGTGAACGTTTGAGGCTGTCCCTTTAAGAAAGGGGACATTGTGGCTGAATGTTTATAAAGGAAAGACAGATCTAAACTAATTTCATTGATAGATTGGTAGAAAGCACCTTTGAACTTGGAGTACAGCAGAGTATTCAGGGCAGTCCTGCACTTCTTTTCTTCCTTGTGGCAGCTCACAGCTTTCTGGGCTTTTGGCCAGACTGACCTTGGAACTGAAAACCGCAAGGCCTGACCAACTGCTTTTAATTAACAATTGCTCTTTTCTATCTTTCTAACCCTCTCTGGGGAAGAGGGGGAGAGAAGGGGGTACAGGGGTGGGAAAACATCCTCAGCAGAGGAGGGAAATCCCATTTCTGTGTCACTTTGTTGCATATTTCTGTATATATTGTAAATATTGTAAATTCTGTATATAAACCTGCATTCACTAAACTGCTTTGTAAATATAGCACATTCCTTTGCTAATCTGGCTGTTAGGTTTTTTTTTCCCTTTTAATTTTCTTCCCTTTACTTACGGGGGGGAAATAAGGCTTTGCGGCCTTCCCATTCAACCCTCTACAGCGGTTAAAAGCTACTTGTTGTTCAGGTCCCAAGTGGAAATTGTTTCTCTTACGAGTCACATCATACAGAGGTTTCACAATCTGACTGTATCCAGGAATGTGCAGTCTCCAAAATCCCACTATCCCCAAGAAACGTAAGGTCTCTTGCTTGTTGGTGGGATTTGCCATGCTAGAGACTCTATTTACCACATCCACTGGAATGTGTCGGCGTCCAACCTGCCACCGCACTCCCAGAAACTGAATCCCTGTGGTAGGTCCTTTCACCTTGTCTCGCTTGATGGCAAAACCTGCATTCAGAAGAATGTCAATGATTTTGTTACCTTTCTCGAAGACTTCCTCAGCAGTTTTACCCCAGATGATGATATCATCGATGAACTGGATGTGCTCTGGAGCACCACCTTTCTCCAGAGCATCATGGATTACTGCATGACAGATGCTTGAGCTGTGGATCCAGCCCATTGGCAATCTGTTGAAAGTGTACTGGATTCCTCCCCGGTGAAAGCAAACTGAGGCCTGCATTCCTCTGCTATGGGAATAGAGAAAAATACATTATCAATGTCTATGGTAGCATACCATTTGGCCTCTTTGGATTCCAGCTCATACTGAAGTTCCATCATGTCTGGTACTGCTGTGCTCATAGGTGGTGTTACTTCATTTAGGGCTCGGTAGTTGACTGTCAGACGCCAGTCTCCATTCTGCTTCCGCACAGGCCACACTGGAGTGTTGAAAGGTGAATGAATTTTGCTGACGACTTTCTGACTCTCCAACTGATGAATCAGATTCTGAAGGGGCAACAAAGAGTCATGGTTGGTTCTGTATTGTCTGTGATGCACAGTCTGAGAAGCAACTGGCAATTTAATGTCCTGTATCTTGTGTTGTCCCACAACACAGATGCAGATTCATCAGAAAGCACGGGCCTAGCAGACAGTTTCAATTTTTGTCCATCAATTTCTACAGAAGCTACTCCAAAAGCCCATTTGTAACCTCTAGGGTCTTTGAAACGCCCTTCTCTCAGAAAATCAATTCCCAAAATACAAGGTTAATCAAGGTCCGGAGACACTAAATGTCTCGGTCCGGAGACACAGTTCTTTTAAGTATTCCCGTGTTGTGAAATTAGAGGCACAAATGAGGCCAAAGTATCAACAGCTAGACTATTTATTACATAAATAAAGTGGACATAAGAAGGGGAGAGGGAGAAAAGAGAGAGGGAGGGAGAGAAGAGAGAGAGAAGAGGAAAGGAATTATATTACCACACCCCTCATCCCCCCCAAGACAGTTAAAATCTGTGGAGGAAAGGTGCTGCAGGAGATGTTGGGTTTGTAGAGAAACGGTGCTGAGGCTTTGCTGGGCAGCCTGGGTCTGTAGAGAAAGGGTGCTGAGGCTTTGCTGGGCAGCCTGGGTCTGTAGAGAAAGGGTGCTGAGGCTTTGGCTGGAGCTGTGGTCCTCTGGGTAGATGTTGGGTTGGTACAGGAACGGTGCTTAGGCTCCTCTGGGCAGCCTGGGTCTGTAGAGAAAGGGTGCTGAGGCTTTGGCTGGAGCTGTGGTCCTCCGGGCAGCTTCTTTTCTCTGGAGCAGCATTGTCCCGGCTTTCCCTTCTCAGCGGCATGGTTTGTCTCCTGTGTTTTCCTTCATCTCGGTTTTCTCCCCGTTTTTCTCCTCTGTTTCTCTCTACAAACCAGTAGTTGCTCAAGTCTTTTATACAGTTTTTAGTCCTTAGGTATGTATTCAAATATTGTCTCTCAGGAATTCCAGTGGCAGGAAATAATCCTCAGGTTCTGTGTATTGCTGTGTGTTTGGGCAAGATCCTGGCTGGGGGGGGGGGAATCTCCGTCTACCCCATCTCCATCCAGACAAGGCTCCCCACATTCCTTACACCTCAGGAAACAGGTGGTAAAACCCATTGTATCACCCTGCCCAGGGTACTTGATGGGTGGAGATTATCTTGCCCTAAAGGTGTGATGGCTGGGTCTTTGGGTCCATTGTTGCAGTCCCGTGTTATCACGATGCAATCACAAGCTGATTTGCATCCAGGATTGGTGGACAGGATTCTTTCCACCTTCTTTCCAGTGGCTCTGCTATCAGTTTATCTTTGTTGACTCACATAAAGAGAGACAAACTTCTTAGACTCTCACAAAGGTGCATCAGGTCCGGTCACAACTGTATGCTTCCTCCATTGTTTACCAGTTAAGCTTATATTAACCTCTACCTTACTTAACTCTTGAGATCCACCAGTGACTCCCAGAATAGTTATAGACTCTGATCCCTGATAATTTGATGGCATTATGGTGCACTGAGCTCCTGTGTCAACCAAGGCCCTGTACTTCCAAAATTGTGAAGTGCCAGGCCACTGGATGTACACATCCCAATAGATTCTGTTATCTTTGTTATCCCTCTCCTCCCCCTGGCGGAAGGCAGGGCACCCCTAGTTATGGGGAACATGCCCACATGTGCATTGCGCACAGTGTGCAGTGTTATATCTGGAGCCACTGTTGGAGCTACTAGAGTTGTTCTGGGGAACTGTGGAAGTAACAGCTACCCTTCTGGTATTGCCACCTCGGGTTCTGCCACTTTGCAATTCCCTCAGTCTCCTGAAAAGATTAGAAGTTGGTTGGCCATCCCACCTGTTCATGTTCTCACCAAAGTGATCACGCAGAGTTATCCAAATAGTCCTATGTGATTGCCTTGGTGGTCTGTTTTGATTTGATCTGTTTTGGAATGACCTCCTTGGAGTACATGTATTCCTCACAGATGAAACTTGTACCCACCTGGAGGAAGAATTGAAATTATCCCTTTGTGCCAATTGGGATATGGAATCTTGTGATCCTTCATGCAACTCTCAGTTTTTCCAGACAGAGTTTCAATGGCTGAAAGCAAAGAACCACGTGTCATGCTATCCTCCAATTGTCTCATTTGATCACTGAATTGGCCAACCGTAGGAGGAGCTCCACCATAATTTCTTGACACAATCCTGCTTGACAGAATGTTTGCATAATTGGAAGGAGCAAGATTGATGATCTTTTTAGCAAGATCAATACCCACAGGAATGTCATCAGGATTCAGAGTTCCATGTTCACCATAGAGTATCTCTCTAACAGAAAATTCTCTCAAGCCCTTAATTCCCTCATCTATGGTAGTCCAGGGTTTAGGATTCCATGGAAGATCATCTTGGGAAGGGAACCTCAGGGCAACCTCCATTAAAAGGCATATCCACAGATTAACTTTACTGAGAACCCTTCCTAGATGTCTATCTGTTCCATTATCCCTCGAGAGAGTTCCCAAGTGAGCTGCTGACTTGTCTCCAACTGTTAGAGCTGGAGCACCTGTATCATAATGCCTACTAAGCCAAGCTAGAACTGGTTCCTTATATGCCCTGGTGTAATCTTTACGGACATTTCGCAATTCCTCACGCGGTGACGAACATTCAGTAATATCATCTTCCTCTTCCTCATCTTGTTGTCCTAATAATCCTGCTGCCATTTTCTCAAGGATCTCTTTATGTGAGAACCACCTTTGCCATCTCCTGTCCTAACTGCATCTCTATTCTGTTTTGCTCTCACTAAATCAGCTAGATCTTAAAAACAAATCTTCTCTTCCTCCTCTGCAGGAACTTTTCTGTTAGAGGGTCCCTCACCAGTATCAGTCTCCTGCTCTTCTCCTCCATTAGCTGCTGGATCAGCTTTGGTCTTTCCACTTCTGGTCTTTAAAACAGCCACCTTAATAGAATCTGTCAGGTCCTGAGATAAATGAGCTGCTGGGACAGTGACTTCCGGTCCCACATTCCTCATCACTAGATGTCTCTGGGACTGACCCAGAGCCCCGTTGCTTCCTTTTTGATCTAGTTTTAATAACACAACACTGTCTGGACACCTTTCTCTCCCAACACCAAGAATACAGCGAAAACACACTACTTATCACCAGAAGCAGGATTATACACATAAGATAAATCACCTTTGGATCCCAGCCATCACTTAAAGTTACTCTCTCCTCCGCTGGAATCTTAAAGCCTTTTATCTCAGTCGGGAGAGTGCTAGAGGTGACATTCCTGTATGTCGCTGGCCAGAAGAAATCAACACATTTTCCATACCAGTGTCTTACTCTATACATAAACCACAAATAAATTGTCTGCAGCAAATATTTGCTCAAGTAATCCAGAATCAAACCCAAACAGTATCTGTAAACCAGAGCCCCAAAAATTGAAAAAAATAAACGCTCTAAAAACCACAGCACCTTCATGCTTTTGCTAATCCGGCTATAAAACATTAAAGCAATAAAGCAATAAATTAAGCTAAATATCTGCCCCACGTTGGGCGCCAAGAAAAAAAAAATGTCGAGGGGTGAAGGGGAAGGCTGCAAAGCCTTCTTCCCACCCCATAAGTAAAGGGAAGAAAATTGAAAGGGAAAAAAACCCCTGTGGTGGGTGAAAGGGTAAGGCCGAGAAGCCTCTTCCCTTCCCCCTTGTAAGGTAAAAGGGAAAGAAAAATTGAAGGGAAAGGAAAAAAAAACTCACCAGCCGAATTAGCAAAGCAGTGGAGCTATATTTACAAAGCAGTGTAGGGTTTTGCAGGGGAATATTTACAAATTTACAATATCTACAATATATACAAAGATATACAACAGAGTAACACAGAAATGAGAGTAACCCCCCTCGGCCGAGGGGTTTCCCCACCTCCGCTCTCCCCTCTCTTCCCCCCTTTCCCCAGAATAGTTCGGAAAAGAGGGAGAAAGAAGAAAGAGAGAAGTTAAAAGCAGTTTGTGTTAATTGAAAGCAGTTAATATAGACCTGGTTATCTTATCCTCAAGGCCGAGGCCTTGGCAGAAAGCCCAGCACAGAGAAGAGTTCCTGCACCCTGGAGAAGCGGAAGCAAGAGTGACAGAGAAGTGCTGGGAATGCCCACTTCACTCTCAGGCCAGATAGTGCTTCCTCCCACTCGACCAATGAAAATTAGTTTAGAGTATTCCTTCCGTTTACCAACTTCCGTCCACCATATTCCCTTTCTTAAAGGGACACCGTCAACCGGGCACAATCCACCCCTTCTAAACAATTTTCATTGGCTGTTTATACTGTCCATCCAATCCAAGATGATATTTACAGTTCGTGAATAGAGTTCATAGTCCATTCCGGCTATGCTCAGATGTAGATGATTCAAAAGTCCAAGAAAATCAGAAAGTGAGAAAAATGGAAAACAGTTCATTTCTTCGCCGAAGAAGCAAAGAAAAGGGAAACAGGGAAATTTCTCAGGGTCTCTTAGTTGACTCAGGGCTCTCAGGGATCTCAGGGTTCGTGCACCGTAGATTCCTCGTTGATTTCTTCTTTTGGGCGCGATGTAGCTGTACAACAGTTTGAAGTTAACCTCTTTCAGCTAAAGTTAAATTTCTTTGTGGAATACACTGAATTTCACCATTCTCCTGCATTACCCAATAAGTGTGACCCGGACCTTCAGCTGAAACCACCCCTCGGACAGGTTTAGCCTCTCCTGAGGGTGAAAATACCCAAACAGTTTTACCTAACAGATTCTTTTCTCTAACAACAGGAACTCTATCACCTTCTACTTTCCGTAGCAAATCTGAATGTGCAGGTCCAGCTCGGTTCACTGAACCTCTACTATTTACCAGCCAGGTTGCTTGTGCTAAATGTTTTTCCCAGTTTTTCAAAGATCCAACCCCCCATGGCTTTAAGAGTGGTCTTCAACAAACCGTTGTAGCGTTCAATCTTCCCTGAAGCTGGTGCATAGTAGGGAATGTGGAATATCCACTCAA
This sequence comes from Melanerpes aurifrons, assembly GCA_011125475.1. Classification (NCBI taxonomy): domain Eukaryota; kingdom Metazoa; phylum Chordata; class Aves; order Piciformes; family Picidae; genus Melanerpes; species Melanerpes aurifrons. The sequence continues at coordinate 691,816 of WWNC01000133.1, forward strand.
TACCGTGCTCTTTTGCCCAGTTCTTTACAAGGTTGTTCTTGAAATGAGTTCCGTTGTCTGACTCAATCCTCTCTGGAGTTCCGTGTCTCCACAGGATCTGTCTCTCCAGACCGAGAATGGTGTTGCGTGCAGTTGCATGTGGAACTGGATAAGTTTCCAACCATCCAGTGTTTGACTCTACCATAGTAAGCACGTATTGCTTACCAGAACGAGAACGTGGTAGAGTGATGTAGTCAATCTGCCAAGCTTCACCATACTTGTACTTGGACCATCTGTCACCATACCACAAGGGCTTAAGTCGTTTTGCCTGCTTAATAGCAGCACAAATGTCACAGTCATGGATGACTTGCGTGATAGCATCCATGGAAATGTCTATGGATCTGTCACGAGCCCATTGGTATGTTGCATCTCTGCCTTGATGTCCTGACGAATCGTGAGCCCACCGAGCTAAGAATATCTCACCTCGGTGTTTCCAGTCGAGATCAAAATTAGAGTCCATGTCTACTTGAGAAACTCTTGCAGCTAGATCTGCCTGATGGTTGTGTTGCTGTTCCTCAGTAGCTTTGCTCTTAGGAATGTGAGCATCGATGTGTCTCACCTTCACTGGAATTCTCTCGAATCGATCAGCAATGTCCTGCCATAGGTTGGCTGCCCAAATGGGTTTTCCTTTCCTCTGCCAACCACTCTTCTTCCGGTTCTTTAGCCAACCCCATAGAGCATTGGCTACCATCCATGAGTCGGTGTAGAGATAAAGCTTTGGCCATCTCTCACGTTCAGCTACGTCGAGAGCTAGCTGGACAGCTTTTACCTCTGCGAACTGACTGGATTCTCCTTCTCCATCTTTCGCCTCTGCAACTCGGCGTGTTGGACTCCACACTGCAGACTTCCACCTTCGCTTGTTTCCAACAAGACGACAGGAACTGTCTGTGAACAAAGCATATTTCTTTTCATCATCAGAAAGGTCATTGTAAGGAGGAGCTTCCTCAGCACGAGTTACTTTCTCCTCTGGAGGTTTAGCACAGTTGATACCTTCAGGCCAACTTGAGATCACCTCCACTAGACCAGGTCTTTCAAGATTTCCCATTCGAGCTCTCTGTGTTATCAGAGCCATCCACTTGGACCATGTGGAGTCTGTGGCATGATGTGGTGTGGAACCTTTGCCTTTGAACATCCAATTCAAAACTGGTAATCTGGGAGCAAGAAGAAGTTATGATTCAGTTCCAATCACTTCAGAAGATGCTTTTACTCCTTCATAGGCAGCTAGAATTTCTTTCTCTGTTGGAGTATAATTAGCCTCTGAACCTCTGTAACCTCGACTCCAGAAACCAAGAGGTCGTCCACGTGTCTCACCTGGAGCTTTTTGCCACAGGCACCAGGTTGGACCATTGTCACTTGCAGCCGTGTACAAAATGTTCTTAATGTCTGGACCATCTCGGACAGGTCCCAGACCCATTGCTTGAATTACCTCTTGCTTTATCTGGTCAAAGGCTGCTTGTTGTTCAGGTCCCCAGTGGAAATGGTTTCTCTTTCGAGTCACATCATACAGAGGTTTCACAATCTGACTGTATCCAGGAATGTGCAGTCTCCAAAATCCCACTATCCCCAAGAAACGTAGGGTCTCTTGCTTGTTTGTGGGACTTGCCATGGTAGAGACTCTATTTACCACATCCACTGGAATGTGTCGGCGTCCATCCTGCCATCGCACTCCCAGAAACTGAATCTCTGTGGTAGGCCCTTTCACCTTGTCTCGCTTGATGGCAAAACCTGCATTCAGAAGAATGTCAATGATTTTGTTACCTTTCTCGAAGACTTCCTCAGCAGTTTTACCCCAGACGATGATATCATCGATGAACTGGATGTGTTCTGGAGCGCTGCCTTTCTCCAGAGCATCGTGGATCACTGCATGACAGATGCTTGAGCTGTGGATCCAGCCCATTGGCAGCCTGTTGAAAGTGTACTGGATTCCTCTCCAGGTGAAAGCAAACTGAGGCCTGCATTCCTCTGCTATGGGAATAGAGAAAAATGCATTAGCAATGTCTATGGTAGCATACCATTTGGCCTCTTTGGATTCCAGCTCATACTGTAGCTCCATCATGTCTGGTACTGCTGCACTCATAGGTGGTGTCACTTCATTCAGGGCTCGGTAGTCTACTGTTAGACGCCAGTCTCCATTCTGCTTTCTCACAGGCCACACTGGACTGTTGAAAGGTGAATGAGTTTTGCTGACGACTTTCTGACTCTCCAACTGACGAATCAGATTCTGAATGGGCAACAAAGAGTCACAGTTGGTTCTGTATTGTCTGTGATGCACAGTCTGAGAAGCAACCGGCAATTTAATGTCCTGTATCTTATGTTGTCCCACAACTGCAGATTCATCAGAAAGTTCAGGTCTGGCAGATAGCTTCAATTTTTGTCCATCAATTTCTATTGAAGCTACTCCAAAAGGCCATTTGTAACCTCTAGGGTCTTTGAAACGCCCTTCTCTCAGAAAATCAATTCCCAAAATACAAGGTGCATCAGGTCCGGTCACAACTGCATGCTTCCTCCATTGTTTACCAGTTAAACTTATATTAACCTCTACCTTACTTAACTCTTGAGATCCACCAGTGACTCCCAGAATAGTTATAGACTCTGATCCCTGATAATTTGATGGTATTATGGTGCACTGAGCTCCTGTGTCAACCAAGGCCCTGTACTTCCGAAATTGCGAAGTGCCAGGCCACTGGATGTACACATCCCAATAGATTCTATTATCTCTGTTATCCCTCTCCTCCCCCTGGCGGGAGGCAGGGCACCCCTAGTTATGGGGAACATGCGCACATGTGCATTGCACATAGTTTGCAGGGTTATAACTTTGCATGTTATAACTGGAGCCACTGTTGGAGCCATAGGAGTCGTTCTGGGGAACTGTGGAAGTAACAGCTACCCTTCTGGTATTGCTACCTCGGGTTCTGACACTTTGCAATTCCCTCAGTCTCCTGAAAAGATTAGAAGTTGGTTGGCCATCCCAGCGGTTCATGTTCTCACCAAACTGATCACGCAGAGTTATCCAAATAGTTCTACGTGATTGCCTTGGCTGTCTGTTTTGGAATGACCTGTTCTGGAATGACCTGTTTTGGAATGACCTCCTAGGAGGACGTGTATTCCTCACAGATGAAACTTGTATCCACCTGGAGGAAGAATTGAAATTATCCCTTTGTGCCAATTGGGATATGGAATTTCTAAATTCATCTTTTAGCTCTCTTATGCAATTCTGTATATCACCAGACATCGTTTTAATGGCCGAAACCAAAGAACCACGTGTCATGCTATCCTCCAATTGTCTCATTTGATCACTGAATTGGCCAACCGTGGGAGAAGCTCCACCATAACTTCTTGACACAATTCTGCTTGCCAGAATGTTTGCATAATTGGAAGGAGCAAGTTTGATGATCTTTTTAGCAAGACCAATACCCACAGGAATGTCATCAGGATTCAGAGTTTCATGTTCACCATAGAGTAGCTCTCTAACAGCAAATTCTCTCAAGCGCTTAATTCCCTCATCTATGGTAGTCCAGGGTTTAGGATTCCATGGAAGATCATCTCGGGAAGGGTATCTCAGGGCAACCGCCATTAAAAGGCGTATCCACAGATTAACCTTACCGAGAGCTCTGCCTAGATGTCTATCTATTCCATTGTCCCTTGAGAGAGTTCCTAACTGAGCTGCTGACTTGTCTCCAACTGTTAGAGCTGGAGCACCTGTATCATAACACCTACTAAGCCAAGCTAAAATTGGTTCCTTATCTGCCCTGGTGAAATCTTTACGGACATCACGCAATTCCTCCCGTGGAGAAGAACATTCCAAAATATCATCTTCCGCCTCGTCTCCCTGAATTTTTTGTCCATATAATCCTGCTGTCATTCTCCTAAGGATCTCTTTAAGCTGAGAACTACCTTTTCCAGCTGCTTTCCTAGCTTCATCTGTATCCTGCTTTGATCTCACTAGGTTAACTAGATCTTTAAAACAAACCACCTCTTCCTCCTGAACAGGATCTCTTAGAGTAGAGGGCCCCTCACCAGGATCAGTCTCCAGCTCCTCTTCTTCTCCATCTTTGGCCTTTGCACCTCTAGTCTTTAAAGGAGCCACCTTAACTGGAGCTGTGTTTGAATTTACAGCCACCTTAATGGAAGCTGACAGATCCTGAGATAAATCAGCTGCTGGGGCAGTGACTTCCGGTCCCACTGAGGGAGTAGGCGGAAGTGACGTTGCTCCGTTAATGGCCGACGGAGAAGAAGAAGAAGAAGGAGTAGGAGAAGGAGTAGGCGCCATGTTGATACCAGTTGACGCCTTTGGCAGCTTGCTGGAATCAGCAAAGTCATTTAGAGCTGCTTTACCAATTAACTTTTTAGCCTTCTTTTTAACTGACAGAGAGTCTCCACCTTCCTCATCACTAGATGACTCTTGGACTGATCCAGAGCCACGGCGTTTTCTTTTTGATCTAGTTTTAATAACAAAACAAGCTCTGGACACCTTTCTCTCTCGCCGTAAAGAAATCAGGAGATACACAATAATTATCACCAGCAGCAGAATTATAGACATGAAATAAATCACCTTTGGATCCCAGGCATCACCTAAAGTTACTCTCTCCTCAGGCGGAATCTTAAAACCCTTTATCTCAATTGGGAGAGTGGTGGAGGTAACATTCCTGTATCTCACTGGCCATAATAAATTAATACATTTTCCATACCATAATTTAACTCTATACATAACCCACATATAAATTGTCCGCACCAAATATTTACCCAGGTAATCCAAAATCAAACCCAAACAATATCTGTAAACCAGAGCCCCAAAAATTGAAAAGAACAATCGCTCCACAAACCACAAGACCTTCATGTTTGCTAATTCAGCTAGAAAACACTAAATCAATCAAGTAATAAATTAAACTAATTATCTGCCGCACGTTGGGTACGCCAATAAAAAAAAATGTGGTGGGTGAAAGGGTAAGGCCGAGAAGCCTCTTCCCTTCCCCCTTGTAAGGTAAAAGGGAAAGAAAAATTGAAGGGAAAGGAAAAAAAAACTCACCAGCCGAATTAGCAAAGCAGTGGAGCTATATTTACAAAGCAGTGTAGGGTTTTGCAGGGGAATATTTACAAATTTACAATATCTACAATATATACAAAGATATACAACAGAGTAACACAGAAATGAGAGTAACCCCCCTCGGCCGAGGGGGATCCTCACCTCCGCTCTCCCCTCTCCTCCCCCCTTTCCCCAGAATAGTTCGGAAAAGAGGGAGAAAGAAGAAAGAGAGAAGTTAAAAGCAGTTTGTGTTAATTGAAAGCAGTTAATATAGACCTGGTTATCTTATCCTCAAGGCCGAGGCCTTGGCAGAAAGCCCAGCACAGAGAAGAGTTCCTGCACCCTGGAGAAGCGGAAGCAAGAGTGGCAGAGAAGTGCTGGGAATGCCCACTTCACTCTCAGGCCAGATAGTGCTTCCTCCCACTCGACCAATGAAAATTAGTTTAGAGTATTCCTTCCGTTTACCAACTTCCGTCCACCATATTCCCTTTCTTAAAGGGACACCGTCAACCGGGCACAACCCCACAGCTGTATTAGCAAAGGAATGTGCTATATTTACAGAGTAGTTTAGGGAATGCATGCTTATATACAGAATTTACAATATTTACAATATATACAGAAATATGCAACAAAGTAACACTGAAATGAGATTCCCTCCTCTGCTGAGGAGGGTTTCCCACCCCTTCTCTCCCCCTTTTCCCCAGAGATGGTTAGAAAGAGAGAAAAAGGAGCAATTGTTTATTAAAAGCAGTTATATGGTTAGAGCAAGTGTGTTAGCAGAGGCCTTATCTTTTTCCAAGGTCATTCTGGCTGAAAACCCAGAAGTAGTGAGCTGCGCAAGGAAGGAGAGAGAAAGCAAGACTGCCCACAAGTCTCCGCTGAACTCCAAGTTCAAAGGTGCTTTCTACCAATGTACCAATGAAATTAGTTTAGATCTGTCTTTTGTTTATAAACATTCAGCCACAATGTCCCCTTTCTTAAAGGGTCAGCCTCAAACGGTCACAGTATAATAGACTCATATGTGCAGAATGTTTATAAAAAGAATTTATTACTTTTTTTCACTTGTGTTCCTCAAGAGCTTTCAACTTGGATCAAAGTCACTGAACCTGAACTCTAACTGCCAGGACTGTATAGTTCCTTCAAAAGCAACAAATGCCAGACAATGTGACTCAGTTGGTAGCACATAAGACCCTTAATGGGAAGGTCTTGAGTTCAAGCCTGCAGTGGGCAGTAGTGTCCTCTCTACTCTAGTCATGCGGTCTGTGGTGACAGGTTGGACTCGATGATCTTTGAGGTCGCTTTCAACCTTAGTGATACTGAATACTGAAATGAAATTTCTGTAGCAGTGTGGTTGGTGGACTGAACCACAACTCTACCAGCTTGTTGCCAGTGAACACGATAGTTCTTATTCCACTCTAAGACAACAATCTTTCACTGCTGACCAGCAGAACTCAGTTATACCCAGAATAAATTGAAATTTGACAACTGAAATGTTCCTCAGTTACTTTTCCTGCCCTTGTATCAGGGTTGAGTGTACATATAGCAGGAGTGGTTGAACAGTTTCTGAAGCAATTTCTGAAATTTTTGGGTGGACTTATATCAGTTTACTTTCATGCATGGTACTGATCAACACAATATTTGAACATGCGTCATGAGTTAACCCATAGAGCCTTCCTTGAGTACAGCAGGCTCTATCAAAGGAGAGGAGGACAGAGATGAAAAAAATGGAAATTTCAGCCATCTTATTTTGCCCCATTGCTACATGGTAGTCAGTGAACTTGAGTTTGACTGAAATCTTTGTTGGTGTCAGGACTGCAGTTTGATGACATAGGAAGTGATGAGCAGTTGTTACAGGAAATTACACGTGTGTTAAAGTAATAGTTGGGTTGCTAAATAAAATTCTTAGCTTTAGTAATAGGAAAAGCCAGGGCTTGGATCGTCCATATGGTCTCAGTGAGGATCCCAGTACACAGAATCACAAAATCATAGAATTATAGATTGACTTGCTTTAGAAGGGACCTTAAAGATCATGTAGTTTCAGACCCCTCTGTCATGGGCAGGGACACCTCCCACTGGACTAGGTTGCTTAAAGCTACATACAGCCTGGTCTTAAAGAATTCCAAGGATGAAGTGTCCACAACTTCTCTTAGCAACCCCCACCCTCATAGTGAAGAACTTTTGCCTAATGTCTAATCTTAATCTATCCTGCTCTAGTTTAAAACCATTGCCCTTTGTCCTGTCACCAGATGCTCTTATAAAAAAATCCCCCTCCAGCTTTCCTGTCGTCCCCCAGCATGTCCTGGAAGGCCACTATGATGTCCCCCCAGAGCCTTTGCTTCTCCAGGCTGAACAGACACAACTCCTTCAGCCCATCCTCAAAGGAGAGGTGCTCCAACCCTCTGATCATCTTTGTTGAACTTCATGAGCCTGGCATGGGCCCACTTCTCAAGCCTGTCAAAAATCCCTCTGGATGACATCCCTTCCCTCCATTGTGTCAAATGAAGCCCCAAAACAGATAGCTTTCGAAAGCATAAACCAGATAGAGCAAAAAATTGGCTAAGGCATGGGTCACTGTGACAGAAAAAGAAGATAAGGAATAAAGACTGATAAGAACTGTTAGGGTAAGCATGATTCAGAGCCAACAAGGCCAAACTAACACTCAGAGCCTTGTCAGCGGAACCAAGCCAGGCACACCGGGAATTGACCAAATTAGGAAAGGAGTTCAAAAGTTTAAGGAGGAAGACTCATCAGGAAACCCCTGCCCATGATGAAGGCCACCGGAATGACCACCAAGAAGAACGTCAAAAGAGATGTCCCCACCCACGCTCAGCCTACACCACGCCCCATATGAATACGCATGCAAAGATATGATTATGTATATGATCTGATGTAATACTACATCCAAAACTGTATAAAAGGCATGCTTTTGTTACGGGAAAGGCAGAAATCCATTCAGTGATTTCTCCAACGCGTTGCCAATAAAATACCTCCTGTCTATCTGACTTAAATTGAGTCTCTTAGGCAGTTATTCTCGACTTTTGGGGCAAAATTCGGCATCATTTTCTGGCGACCCCAGATGGGACCAGACAGGAGACCCAGGTCCTAAGGAGTCCTCCCGAACCGGGGCCGGGGCCAGGACCCTCTGGGTTCCCCTGACGACTTTTCTGTCAGAAGAGACACCCCCCGGACCAGCGCTCGTTGGTGGACAAAGGGTTACCTGCATCTCCTGCTCCAATCAAGAGGTATTTGTTTATTGATTTTGGGATAAAGCGCTTTGACTGGGAAACAGGGACCCGACGTGGTCACCTGACGGGAAAGCCCGGGGATGCCCTGGCAAAGTCCCACAGATCAGGGATTCGAGTCCCCACTGGAAATCGGAGTGTTTGTTAATCGGGTATATGATTCTCTTTCATCTTAATGTTGTTGCTTTGTTTCTGAAGAGATACATTTGTGTCACACTTTGTCTAACATTGTTATGTTGTCTGCAAGAATCTCGCAATTTAGTAAGACTCGAGTTTGAATTTCGGGATGAGGACTTGGTATTTTGTGTTAACTGTAATCTCTTTAGTGTGTAAGAATTTATTGTGATATCATCTGCAAACCTACCTTTGTTCACAGCTGTGCAACATCTTGTGGTAAAGCAGTATACTCCGATAGACCGGACAGCTGTGTGCCAGCCCGAAGCTGACTATACGGTTGGCCAGCGACATCTTGTGGTAAAGCAGTATACTCTGATAGACCGGAAAGGTAGGGCAGTTTGGATGAATGTGTGGGTGTGATTGAATGAGACGCAACATCGCTGCGAAGCGAGAGGGAGTCCTGATCCGCATTTCCTGTTCTTCGCGAGAAGCCAGGTCGGAAACGGACAAAGCGATTGGAAATTGTGTGCATGAAGTGTTAAAATATAGAGCTTGCATAGTGCATATAGTGCTCGTGGGGAAAAAGAGACTGTTCCGGTTAAACAGAGAACGCAGATACAGGGAACAGCCATGGGAGGTCGACAGAGTAAGGACATAAATATGAAAACCCCTTTAGGATGTATCCTAAAGCATTGGAAGGATTTGGGAGGGATTCCAGGAGGGAGCATAAGCAAAAAGACACTCCTTAAATATTGCACACAGTGGTGGCCATTGTATAAGTTAGATGACAATGAGAAATGGCCACCGGAGGGAACAACTAAATATAACACTATTTTACAATTAATGATCTTCCTCCGCCGGCTCAATAAATGGGATGAGGTGATGTACGCAGACATGTTCTTCACTCTAAGGAATAAACCTGAGTGGCAAAGAGAGTGCGGAATTAATGTAGCCCCTCAGGATCCCCTAGTACTAGCCCTGGAAAGGGATAAGAAGGGTCCAAAGCCTAAGGAACGTTGCTGTGATGCATGTAGTATTGGACAGCAGTGTCTCAAGCTAACAAGAAGAGATAGTGGAAATGAGAGCAAAATAAGCCTGAGGGAATATCATCCATTTGCTCCAGGGTGGGAAGGGCCTCTTCCCAGGCCAAAAGAGGAACAAGGGGATCCTAGCCCATTAAAGGAACTGGAGCGATGGTGGAAATCTAAGTTTGGGCCCAGCCCTCAGAGGTTAGACAACAGTGGGGAGGAGGGTAGTCCATTAAAATCGGGGATTGACGAGAGGAAAAGCAGCCCTCAGGAACTAAATACTCCACAGGGGTTGGGGAGCTACATGGATGCTGACAGCCCACCCGGACTAGAGGCCGAAAGGGAGGAAGGCAGTCCGTCAAGAGCAGAGAGCCGAAGGGAGACACTTAGCCTGCCCGAGTTCAGTCAATATGGGGGTAACAACACATCCAGAAGTGGAGACGTTTGTAGAATAAAAACCAGCACACCAAGGACTGGGGACAAAAGTAACTCACTGGGAAGCGGCGTCTCTGAATTGGGATATAGTGAGAAGGATGATAACGAGACATGCAGAAAGGGGGGGCAGGGAACAACTTAATATAGTAATTCAGATAAAGGATGAGAGAAGTGGGAGGGGAGCAGAGGATGAGAAGGACAGCAGCCCGGGACAGGATAGGAGCCGGCAGATACAAAAAGGGCAACAGACGCAGGTCGAAAACCGGATGGATTGTGTAATGGAGATAAAAGGGGAAGAGGAAGAACAGGCAGGGGGGAAGAGGAAAGAGAAGAGAAAGAATAAGGGAGACGTTGAGGCACAGGAAGGAGATCCAGGGGAAGAGATCGGTCACTCGTATTATACCAGATCTGTGGCACAAGGGGAAGCAAAGCAAAGAGAGGAAGGGAACCATACGATAGCTCCTCTCCGAGAAGTTGTACCAATGTTAGGGGAAAAGACTAGAGTAAAAGTGCCATTCTCGACGAGTGATTTGAACAATTGGAGGGATGAGGCAAGGAATTTCAGGAGAAACCCTGAGGGAGTAGCGAAGAGGTTTGAATTAATGGCAAAGAATTTAGATATTGATTGGGAGGATATAGAAGTGATGCTGTCAGAGTTGACAGATACAGAAAGGGAACTTGTATTGGAAACAGAAAAAAGACATGCTCAGGTATTATCAGGAAGACTAGAAGATAATTTTCCCAGCAGTAAACCAGAATGGGATCCGGGCAATCCAGAGCACTATCAACAGCTAGTGCAGTATAGAAAACTGATAGCGATGGGCTTGCGTAATGCGATCCCTAAGGCTATAAATTGGTCAATGCTATATGACATCAGACAGGGAAAGGATGAGACCCCATCAGAGTTTTTGGATAGACTTAGGGTAGCGATGAGACAATACACACCCCTGGACCCAGCAACAGAAGAAGGGAAACAGCACTTGTTAGGGTTGATGATGGGACAGAGTAACCCAGACATTAGAAAGAAATTACAAAAACTTGAGCATCCAGCAAATAAAAACCTAGAGACACTGCTGAATGAGGCATGGAAAGTATACAATAATAGAGAGATTGAGGAGAAGAAAAAGGAGGACAGGAGAATAGCACGAGTGGTCGCTGTAGCAGTGGCAGCTCAGAAGACAGGTTACTCGGAACCTGGAACCAGGGGAAGAGGTGGGCTACCACACATCTTGGTGTCATCAGCAGATTTGCTGAGGATGCACTCAATCCCACTGTCTGTGTCACCAAAAAAGATGTTAAATAACACTGGTCCCAGTGCCAGTCCCTGAGGGCCTCTGCTTTTGGATGCAGAGTCACTGATAGCAACTCTTTGATACATATCCAGTATGTTTTTGCACTCTATATGTGTATTTATAGACCAATACATGTAGCCTACAACTCAGCCAGAAAGCAGGATAGGCATCCAACTGGACTACAGGAAAAGTATGTTAAAATCTTGATTCTGACATTTCCTAAGTCTTAAAATCTTTGCAGGTTTAAGTTAAGTTAAGGTTAAGGTTTAACATATTTTATGTATGCAGCACCGTTGCTTAAAAAATACATTATACCAAATAAGATATCACAGTTTCACAGTATAACTTAGGTTGGAAAGGACCTCGAGGATCATTGAGTCCAACCTATCAACACAGACCCCATGACTAGACCATGGCACCAAGTGCCACGTCCAATCTCCTCTTGAACGCCTCCAGGGACGATGACTCAACCACCTCCCTGGGCAACCCGTTCCAATGCCGAATCACTCGCTCAGTGAAGAACTTCCTCCTCACCTCGAGTCTGAACCTCCCCTGGTGCAACTTGAGACTGTGTCCCCTTGTTCTGGTGCTGGTTGCCTGGGAGAAGAGGCCAACCCCTTCCTGGCTACAAACACCTTTCAGGTAGTTGTAGAGGGCAATGAGGTCACCCCTGAGCCTCCTCTTCTCCAGGCTAAACAATCCCAGCTCCCTCAGCCTCTCCTCATAGGGCTTGTGTTCAAGGCCTCTCACCAGCCTTGTTGCCCTTCTCTGGACACGCTCAAGTGTTTCGATGTCCTTCTTAAACTGAGGGACCCAGAACTGGACACAGTATTCAAGGTGCGGCCTAACCAAAGCAGAGTACAGGGGCACAATGACCTCCCTGCTCCTGCTGGCCACACTATTCCTATGTCTTGCATAGACTATTTGCAAAGGATTTTCATGGTCCAAGCTCTCTTTTGTAGGAGCATTGCAAATGGATGTTACACCGTCATTACATGTGTTGGCAAAGGACTACCTCTCACAGCTGTTTGTCAACTTCTTGTCTGTGTTTACTGTCTCCAAAGATTTTACTCAGATGATTTGCTAATATAGTCAAAACTAGACAGGTTGGATTAAACAGTTTCAGCAATAGGTCTTTCCTTGGTCACCTCAATTGTACAGAACCATGTAATTGTAGGGTCACCCTGTCAGCTCTGCAAGAAGACATGAGTACATGTGACAACTTCCAGCAAAACAGAGAGAGATGGGCAGGTTGTTCCTGAAGTGTGTATCTGCTTAGTGCCCAGCAATCGTAAAGAATTAAAAAATGAGTTCTCCCTTTACAATTACTTTGGTCTTCTGATATAGCAAAAAACCTAACTTGGAGACTTGACAGGGTGCTTGGTTGCATGGGTTAGTTGATTAGGTGGTGTTGTATGATAGGTTGGACGTGATGATCTTGAAGGTCTATTCTATTCTATTCTATTCTATTCTATTCTATTCTAAAACTCATATTTATTGTTGTTTGTTTTGTCAAAACAAATCTCAGGATATACAAAAATCACTAGGTGTGAACCTTATGATTTTTTCCTGCAGCTTTTTTGTTTGGTTGTTTTTTTTCTCTTTGCACATTTCACAAATTGTAAAGCACATTTATGATATAAAAAGCTGTTAAAAAAAAAAGAAAAGCTCCTATCTGTTTTCTTTTCCATGTATATGTGAGAACAAGTTGGATAATTATGTTTTGGTCATCTAAAATTTGGTCACACTTCATGAATTTTTTTTTCACCAAAAGTCTGAAAAATCAAGAATGATACCTCTTTAAAAAGGAGTGATTCTCTCTTATAGTCAAAAATTCAAAGAAAATTTAAGTGCAACATTAAAGGCTCCATTTCAGATAGTGCCAACAGGAAAACAACTTAAATCCTCTACAATCTAGGCATTCCATGCTTAGGCTATTTGTCTAGATTTTAATACAAACAGCACAGCAAGAGAAATGTTAGAAACATTGACATAATGCTTTCTCTGCTTCCCCAAAGTGCATTTTTTTTTTCTTAGAGTTAGAATAATTGTAGTCCATATACCATCTTCCTGCTAGATGATGTTAAAAATACTTAAAAAAAAAAGAAAAAGGTAGATCTTAATATTAGTAAACTATCTGGGCCTTTTCTGGCATCTATACTAAGAAAGCTAAACATGTTCTTCTGAGTTCTCTAAATAATCTTACATCTCTTCCTGCAAGCATTGAATATATATGTAAATGAAATAAAATTATTACAAATCTGAAAGGTAAATACAGGAGTAATTATGAAAAGTCAATTGTCAGCAGTCAAGAAGATGTTTACAATGAATAGCAATTACTGCTGAGTCAGTGATACAGACAAGTAGAAAGTTCATTTATATGAGTGGGGAAAGATCTGTTTCCACAGTAAATTGAACAAGCATAGGATCACAGGATCAGAAAATAATTCATGTTGGAAGGGACTTCAGGCAGTTTCTAGTCCAACATCCTGCACAAAGCAGTGTCAGCTGTGAGATTAGACTATGTTACTCTGGTGGTTTTTCAGTCAGATCTTGAAAACCCCCCAGAATGGAAACTGCACAACATATCTGGGCAAGCTATTCTCTGTCTGACTGTCCTTATGCTGAAAAACCTTTTCTTTGCATCCAGACTGGATTTCTCCTTTTTTCAGTGTTACATGCATTGTATCTCCTCCTGCCAAACATCACGCCGTAGAGCCCAGCCTCGTCTTCTTGATAACCTTCTCATGTCTCTTAGAAACCTGTCATTAGTTTCCACCTAATTGGAATACACAAAAGATAGCGGACCTTTGCCTCATTTTCCCCATCAGTTGCTATGAATAGGAACTATATAGCTTATTCCATCTCACTTTCTTCTTTTTACCCAATAATACCACCTCTCTTAATAACCTGTCCCTCTCTCTGTTATGCCTTTTGGGATTCATTCACCCCAAAGCCCTTAAAGTCATCTTCCATTGTGATGTTGCCTTGAGCTTTTGTTCTAAGGAGAGGAGCTCCATCAGTGACAAGAAGCTTTTAGGAGGCAGAAAGAGTGTTTCATTGCATTAGCATTGTTCCTTACAATAGTTCTAGTTAGACATCCTGAAGTTTTACCTTGTACAGATATTTCAACTTTGCCACTGTGATGCAAAACAAGGCACTTCTTTGACAACTTGATATGTAAACAGTCTTGTCTAGCTCATCAGTGAGTGGCAACAGAAAGTATTTCTTCTATGACAAAAGTTAGGTTCAGCTAGAAGAAACAACTGAACATATTACTGAATTCTAGAACAGTTAATTTTGCATAAAACAAATGTCACTCTTAAAAAGCTTTTTGTCAGCTCCTTATAGATGTTGTAACAGGAGTGAAGCTTATTCTCCTGTGGCCGGTTGACGGTGTCCCGTTAAGAAAGGGAATATGGTGGACGGAAGTTGGTAAACGGAAGGAAGAGTCTAAACTAATTTTCATTGGTGAAGTGGGAGGAAGCACCTTCTGAACTGGGAGTGCAGGAGAAAAAATCCTGGGCACTCCGGGAACTTTATCTTCAGTCTCGCTTCCGCCTTTCCTTTCGGCAGCAACTTCTTCCTCTGCTGGGCTTTCTGCCAAGACTTCGGCCTTGAAGGCTTGATAGGAGTCCGGTATTAACTCCCTTCCAATTAACACAAACTGCTTTTAACTTCTTTCTTTTCTCTTTCTCCCTCTTTTCTGAACTATTCTGGGGAAAGGGGGGAAGAGAGGGGAGAGCGGAGGTGGGGAACCCCCTCTGCCGAGGGAGGTTACTCTCATTTCTGTGTTACTCTGTTGTATATCTTTGTGTATATTGTAGATATTGTAAATTTGTAAATATTCCCCTGCAAAACCCTACACTGCTTTGTAAATATAGCTCCACTGCTTTGCTAATTCAGCTGGTGAGTTTTTTTTCCTTTCCCTTCAATTTTTCTTTTCCCTTTTACCTTACAGGGGGGAGGGAAGAGGCTTCTTAGTCTTACCCCTTCCACCCACCACATTTTTTTTATTGGCGTACCCAACGTGCGGCAGATAATTAGTTTAATTTATTACTTGATTGATTTAGTGTTTTCTAGCTGAATTAGCAAACATGAAGGTCTTGTGGTTTGTGGAGCGATTGTTCTTTTCAATTTTTGGGGCTCTGGTTTACAGATATTGTTTGGGTTTGATTTTGGATTACCTGGGCAAATATTTGGTGCGGACAATTTATATGTGGGTTATGTATAGAGTTAAATTATGGTATGGAAAATGTATTAATTTCCTATGGCTAGTGAGATACAGGAATGTTACCTCCACCACTCTCCCAATTGAGATAAAGGGTTTTAAGATTCCGCCTGAGGAGAGAGTAACTTTAAGTGATGCCTGGGATCCAAAGGTGATTTATTTGATGTGTATAAATCTGTTGCTGGTGATGGTGATTGCATATTTGCTGTTCTCTCTGTGGCTAGAGAGGAAGGTGTCCAGAGCTTGTTTTGTTATTAAAACTAGATCAAAAAGAAAACGCCGTAGCTCGAGATCAGTTCCAGAGTCATCTAGTGATGAGGACTGTGGAGAACCCGTGTCAGTTAAAAAGAAGGCTAAAAAGTTAATTGGTAAAGCAGCTCTAAATGACTTTGCTGATTCCAGCAAGCTGCCAAAGGCGGCAGCTGGTATCAACATGGCGCCTACTCCTTCTTCTTCTTCTTCTCCGTCGGCCATTAACGGAGCAACGTCACTTCCGCCCAATCCCTCGGTGGGACCAGAAGTCACTGCCCCAGCAGCTGATTTATCTCAGGACCTGTCAGCTTCCATTAAGGTGGCTGTCAATTCAAACACAGCTCCAGTTAAGGTGGCTCCTTTAAAGACTAGAGGTGGAAAGGCCAAAGATGGAGAAGAAGAGGAGCTGGAGACTGATCCTGGTGAGGGGCCCTCTACTCTAAGAGATCCTGCTCAGGAGGAAGAGGTGGTTTGTTTTAAAGATCTAGCTAACCTAGTGAGATCAAAGCAGGACACAGATGAAGCTAGGAAAGCAGCTGGCAAAGGTAGTTCTCAGCTTAAAGAGATCCTTAGGAGAATGACAGCAGGATTATATGGACAAAAAATTCAGGGAGATGAGGAGCAAGATGATATTTTGGAATGTTCTTCTCCACGGGAGGAATTGCGTGATGTCCGTAAAGATTTCACCAGGGCAGATAAGGAGCCAGTTCTATCTTGGCTCAGTAGGTGTTATGATACAGGTGCTCTGGCTCTAACAGTTGGAGACAAGTCAGCAGCTCAGTTAGGAACTCTCTCAAGGGACAATGGAATAGATAGACATCTAGGCAGAGCTCTTGGTAAGGTTAATCTGTGGATACGCCTTTTAATGGCGGTTACCCTGAGATATCCTTCCCGAGATGATCTCCCATGGAATCCTAAACCCTGGACTACCATAGATGAGGGAATTAAGCGCTTGAGAGAATTTGCTGTTAGAGAGCTACTCTATGGTGAACATGAAACTCTGAATCCTGATGACATTCCTGTGGGTATTGGTCTTGCTAAAAAGATCATCAAACTTGCTCCTTCTAATTATGCAAACATTCTGGCAAGCAGAATTGTGTCAAGAAGTTATGGTGGAGCTTCTCCCACGGTTGGCCAATTCAGCGATCAAATGAGACAACTGGAGGATAGCATGACACGTGGTTCTTTGGTTTCGGCCATTAAAACTATGTCTGGTGATATTCAGAATTGCATAAGAGAGTTAAAAGATTCCATATACCAATTGGCACAGAAGGGTAATTTCAATTCTTCCTCCAGGTGGGTACAAGTTTCATCTGTGAGTAATACACGTCCTCCAAGGAGGTCATTCCAAAACAGGTCATTCCAAAACAGGTCGTTCCAAAACAGACCATCAAGGCAATCACGTAGAACTATTTGGATAACTCTGCGTGATCAGTTTGGTGAGAACATGAACCGCTGGGATGGACAACCAACTTCTAATCTTTTCAGGAGACTGAGGGAATTGCAAAGTGGCAGAACCCAAGGTAGCAATACCAGAAGGGTAGCTGTTACTTCCACAGTTCCCCAGAACGACTCTTATGGCTCCAACAGTGGCTCCGGTTATAACATGCAAAGTTATAACCCTGCAAACTATGTGCAATGCACATGTGCGCATGTTCCCCATAACTAGGGGTGTCCTGCCTCCCCCAGGGGGAGGAGAGGGATAACAGAGATAATAGAATCTATTGGGATGTGTACATCCAGTGGCCTGGCACTTCGCAATTTCGGAAGTACAGGGCCTTGGTTGACACAGGAGCTCAGTGCACCATAATACCATCAAATTATCAGGGATCAGAGTCTATAACTATTCTGGGAGTCACTGGTGGATCTCAAGAGTTAAGTAAGGTAGAGGTTAATATAAGTTTAACTGGTAAACAATGGAGGAAGCATACAATTGTGACCGGACCTGATGCACCTTGTATTTTGGGAATTGATTTTCTGAGAGAAGGGCGTTTCAAAGACCCTAGAGGTTACAAATGGGCTTTTGGAGTAGCTTCAATAGAAATTGATGGACAAAAATTGAAGCTATCTGCCAGACCTGAACTTTCTGATGAATCTGCAGTTATGGGACAACATAATATACAGGACATTAAATTGCCGGTTGCTTCTCAGACTGTGCATCACAGACAATACAGAACCAACCGTGACTCTTTGTTGCCCATTCAGAATCTGATTCGTCAGTTGAAGAGTCAGAAAGTCGTCAGCAAGACTCATTCACCTTTCAACAGTCCAGTGTGGCCTGTGCGGAAGCAGAATGGAGACTGGCGTCTGACAGTAGACTACCGAGCCCTAAATGAAGTGACACCACCTATGAGTGCAGCAGTACCGGACATGATGGAGCTACAGTATGAGCTGGAATCCAAAGAGGCCAAATGGTATGCTACCATAGACATTGCTAATGCATTTTTCTCTATTCCCATAGCAGAGGAATGTAGGCCTCAGTTTGCTTTCACCTGGAGAGGAATCCAGTACACTTTCAACAGACTGCCAATGGGCTGGATCCACAGCTCAAGCATCTGTCATGCAGTGATCCATGATGCTCTGGAGAAAGGCGGTGCTCCAGAACACATCCAGTTCATCGATGATATCATTGTCTGGGGTAAAACTGCTGAGGAAGTCTTTGAGAAAGGTAACAAAATCATTGACATTCTTCTGAATGCAGGTTTTGCCATCAAGCGAGACAAGGTGAAAGGACCTACCACAGAGATTCAGTTTCTGGGAGTGCGATGGCAGGATGGACGCCGACACATTCCAGTGGATGTGGTAAATAGAGTCTCTACCATGGCAAGTCCCACAAACAAGCAAGAGACCCTACGTTTCTTGGGGATAGTGGGATTTTGGAGACTGCACATTCCTGGATACAGTCAGATTGTGAAACCTCTGTATGATGTGACTCGAAAGAGAAACCATTTCCACTGGGGACCTGAACAAGCAGCCTTTGACCAGATAAAGCAAGAGGTAATTCAAGCAATGGGTCTGGGACCTGTCCGAGATGGTCCAGACATTAAGAACATTTTGTATACGGCTGCAAGTGACAATGGTCCAACCTGGTGCTTGTGGCAAAAAGCTCCAGGTGAGACACGTGGACGACCTCTTGGTTTCTGGAGTAGAGGTTACAGAGGTTCAGAGGCTAATTATACTCCAACAGAGAAAGAAATTTTAGCTGCCTATGAAGGAGTAAAAGCATCCTCTGCAGTGATTGGAACTGAATCACAACTTCTCTTAGCTCCCAGATTACCAGTTTTGAATTGGATGTTCAAAGGCAAAGGCTCCACACCACATCATGCCACAGACTCAACATGGTCTAAGTGGATGGCTCTGATAACACAGAGAGCTCGGATGGGAAATCTTGAAAGGCCTGGTCTAGTGGAGGTGATCTCAAGTTGGCCTGAAGATATCAACTGCGCTAAACCTCCGGAGGAGACAGTAACTCGTGCTGAGGGAGCTCCTCCTTACAATGACCTTTCTGATGATGAAAAGAAATATGCTTTGTTCACAGACGGTTCCTGTCGTCTTGTTGGAAACAAGCGAAGGTGGAAGTCTGCAGTGTGGAGTCCAACACGCCGAGTTGCAGAGGCGAAAGATGGAGAAGGAGAATCCAGTCAGTTCGCAGAGGGAAAAGCTGTCCAGCTAGCTCTCGACGTAGCTGAACGTGAGAGATGGCCAAAGCTTTATCTCTACACCGACTCATGGATGGTAGCCAATGCTCTATGGGGTTGGCTATAAAACTGGAAGAAGAGTGGTTGGCAGAGGAAAGGAAAACCCATTTGGGCAGCCAACCTATGGCAGGACATTGCTGATCGAATCGAGAGAATTCCAGTGAAAGTGAGACACATCGATGCTCACATTCCTAAGAGCAAAGCTACTGAGGAACAGCAACACAACCATCAGGCAGATCTAGCTGCAAGAGTTTCTCAAGTAGACATGGACTCTAATCTTGATCTCGACTGGAAACACCGAGGTGAGATATTCTTAGCTCGGTGGGCTCACGATTCGTCAGGACATCAAGGCAGAGATGCAACATACCAATGGGCTCGTGACAGATCCATAGACATTTCCATGGATGCTATCACGCAAGTCATCCATGACTGTGACATTTGTGCTGCTATTAAGCAGGCAAAACGACTTAAGCCCTTGTGGTATGGTGACCGATGGTCCAAGTACAAGTATGGTGAAGCTTGGCAGATTGACTATATCACTCTACCACGTTCTCGTTCTGGTAAGCAATACGTGCTTACTATGGTAGAGGCAAACACTGGATGGTTGGAAACTTATCCAGTTCCACATACAACTGCACGCAACACCATTCTCGGTCTGGAGAGACAGATACTGTGGAGACACGGAACTCCAGAGAGGATTGAGTCAGACAACGGAACTCATTTCAAGAACAACCTTGTAAAGAACTGGGCAAAAGAGCACGGTATTGAGTGGATATTCCACATTCCCTACTATGCACCAGCTGCAGGGAAGATTGAACGCTACAACGGTTTGTTGAAGACCACTCTTAAAGCCATGGGAGGTGGATCTTTGAGAAACTGGGAAAAACATCTAGCACAAGCAACCTGGCTGGTAAATAGTAGAGGTTCAGTGAACCGAGCTGGACCTGCACATTCAGATTTGCTACGGAAAGTAGAAGGTGATAGAGTTCCTGTTGTTAGAGAAAAGAATCTGTTAGGTAAAACTGTTTGGGTATTTTCACCCTCAGGAGAGGCTAAACCTGTCCGAGGGGTGGTTTCAGCTGAAGGTCCGGGTCACACATATTGGGTAATGCAAGAGAATGGTGAAATTCAGTGTATTCCACAAAGAAATTTAACTTTAGCTGAAAGAGGTTGACTTCGAACTGCTATTCAGCTACATCGCGCCCAAAACAAGAATCAACGAGGAATCTACAGTGCACGAACCCTGAGAGCCCTGAGTCAACTGAGAGACCCTGAGATTTCCCTGTTTCCCTTTTCTTCGCTTCGTCGGTGAAGAAATAAACTGTTTTCCATTTTTCTCACTTTCTGATTTTCTTGGACTTTTGAATCACCTACATCTGAGCATAGCCGGAATGGACTATGAACTTTACTCACAAACTGTAAATATTATTTTGGATTGGATGGACAGTATGAACAGCCAATGAAATTGTTTAGAAGGGGTGGACTGTGGCCGGTTGACGGTGTCCCCTTAAGAAAGGGAATATGGTGGACGGAAGTTGGTAAACGGAAGGAAGAGTCTAAACTAATTTTCATTGGTGAAGTGGGAGGAAGCACCTTCTGAACTGGGAGTGCAGGAGAAAATATCCTGGGCACTCCGGGAACTTTATCTTCAGTCTCGCTTCCGCCTTTCCTTTCGGCAGCAACTTCTTCCTCTGCTGGGCTTTCTGCCAAGACTTCGGCCTTGAAGGCTTGATAGGAGTCCGGTATTAACTCCCTTCCAATTAACACAAACTGCTTTTAACTTCTTTCTTTTCTCTTTCTCCCTCTTTTCTGAACTATTCTGGGGAAAGGGGGGAAGAGAGGGGAGAGCGGAGGTGGGGAACCCACTCTGCCGAGGGAGGTTACTCTCATTTCTGTGTTACTCTGTTGTATATCTTTGTATATATTGTAGATATTGTAAATTTGTAAATATTCCCCTGCAAAACCCTACACTGCTTTGTAAATATAGCTCCACTGCTTTGCTAATTCAGCTGGTGAGTTTTTTTTCCTTTCCCTTCAATTTTTCTTTTCCCTTTTACCTTACAGGGGGGAGGGAAGAGGCTTCTTAGCCTTACCCCTTCCACCCACCACATTTAGGTGGTTAGGCCCAAGGCCACGGGGGGATGGGCAGTCTCAGATCTGGCCAGCTGAGACTAGCCTAGCAGTGGGGGGGGAAGGAGGAGCCCTGAGGGTTTGGGTGTACCCTCAGGTGGGGGATGGGATTTCTCTGGGTCTGTTTTGGGTTCTCTCTCTTGTCACTGTATTTCTAGTTCTCTGCACGCACTCACTGTTCTATTTAAACTTTTCATCACTTTTGCAATCCGTTTGTTTGAGTCGTCATTTCTGCGCGTGGTGGGGAGGGGGTCTGCCCCAACCCATTACATCTCCTCTTTAAGTCTTCCAGTACATTTTGCACATTTTTTTACTAGAGATAGCTTACTGCGGCTGGGATCACTTCTAAAAGGAGCTGTAAGACAAAACTGAGAGATGTGGCTCAGTGCAACCTTAATAAGAAAATGTCTAACTGTGCCACAGCTCCTGTCAGGATGAAGGTAGAAACACACCATAGATGAAGACTGAAAAAGCATTAAAACATTTCCTGGATAAGACAGTCTCTTTGTTTCAAAGATGGCAGAGGAGAAAACAACTAAAATATCTTTTTGTGCTATCATTTCTAGACCAAATTAGAAACAGATCTGTGTTCATCATGAAGTTTGAAATTAATCTGAAATCTGAAAAAAAAGGTATGACTTAGTGGGTACAGATCATCCCAGTACTACATGCAGAGAAGAAAAAGAGCTCTGCCTTTTGCTGAGCTTCAAAAGGAGAGTGGATTTCCGTTCTGTGTGTTTTCTGTGACCTATGATTACAGATATATTTTCTTTATCCTGAAAGTTCAGCAGTAATAGAGAAAGCGATGCAATGAACAGTACATAATGTGCCGTTGTCGTAGGGTTGGGGAAAAGGCCGGGCCCTTTTTCCCCCCTGTGAGTAGAGGGAAGAAAATTGAAAGGAAAAAAAAATTGCATAGCCGGATTAGCAAAGGAGTGGGTGCTGTATATTTACAAAGCAGTTTAGGGAATGCAGGTTTATGTACAGAATTTACAGTATTTACAATATATACAGAAATATACAACAAAGCCACACAGAAATGAGGGTTCCCTCCTCTGCTGAGGGGGGTTCCCCACCCCTGCTCCCCCCTCTCTCCCCCTTTCCCCAGAGAGGGTTAGAAAGAGAGGAAAAGAGAAACTGTTAATTAAAAAGCAGTTATGTGTTAGAATGTTAGAAGAGGCCTCACGCTTTTATCTTGCTTCAAGGTCAAGTCTGGCCGAAAGCCCATAAAGCTGCGAGCGGCAAAGGGGAGAAAGCAAGACTGAGACTAGTCCCACTGGGAATCAAACTTAAAGCAGTGCTTCTGCCTCTCCACCAAAGAACTTAGTTTAGATCCGTCTTTCGTTTACAAACATTCAGCCATAGTATCCCATTGTTAAAGGCACCGCCTCAAACGGTCACAAAAAGGTCACGAAAGTTTTTCCTTGCCAAGCATTAGTTTGTATCACCTTCTGTACTGAACTGTACTGACTCCTCCCCACCAAGTGAAGCACAGTATAAAGAGGAGGCTTAGCTCAAAAGAGTCAGTGAAGTAATTAGTGTTTTATTCAAACAAGCAGGTTCAATTCATGCAGTACTAAATAAGCATTTCTAGCTCTGCTTCCCTGACAATCTTTACTATTAATTGAGCACATCTAGCTTGAGGTTTGCTGAATAGGGCAAAAATGATGACATGCGCTGCTGCACATGGCTTACATGTCCATCGATTACCCTACAGCAAATGGAGAAAAAAGGCAGAAGGTTAAAATTTGTAATGCAACCTCTTAACAGCTATGAAACCTAGTGATTTTAGGGTCTTGTTCAGGATTTCAGTGTCTGGCAGTCAGCAACTTTCAGATCTCTAAAGGGTTCCTCTCTCCAAGGGTAACTGCCTTGTGAAGCTTAGTGAAGAGAAGCACAGATATGCATATTCAGTTCTGGGTACAATAGCTCCATTCTCACTGTCCGGTCAGCAGTCAAGTTCAGTGTAACTCCTCCTTCTGTTTCTGAATCAGGACTTTATGGAAATGCTGAAGATTTTTAATAAAGCAGCTCTGCTGTGAAACAAATCTGCCCTTTGTGACAGCTTTTTACTAATCAGCATCAGTGCAGAGCTTATTAAGTAAAAAATGTAAAGTTCAAAGGCAGCAGCAGGTTTTACTAGGCGTCTCTCCTCATCTGCTCTTCACAGCAATATAATTTGTTACCATCCATATTTTTATTACGCAAGTAACATCTACATGCTCTTGCTGTTGTAACACTTGGTCTATTTTACTAACTAGTGAGCCATTCGCACTTTTTTTTTCCCCTCAAAGACTAAATCTTCAGATCTTTAAACTGATTCTCAGCCTTTTTGTATGGTCGCACTCTATGATTTCTAATCAGCAGCAAGCTCCTCCATAACCCTGGAAATGGTCATTTTCAGTGATCCATATCACTGTACTAAATTAAATTCATGCATCACAGAGCAGAGAAGAATATTGTTCTATGACTCTCAATTCAGTCATTTACATGAACTGACTTATTGCCAAATCTTGCTTGATGGAATATAATTTCTCATGTGGGCAAATTCTGTCCTTTTAAATTTTAGTGTTATAGCCTTTGCAAAAGAGCTGTTGCATGTGTTTACAATATTCAGTGAAGTCTACATCCAAAGTATTTATATTTTTAAATAAAAAAATGCAGAGTATGCCATTTCCTGCAACACTCAGGTAAGCATTTCCCCCTGTTATTGTCATACGAACCCTAAAAAAAATAAGAAAAATCTTTGCACCAATTTGTGGGAATTTTTATAGTGATTACAGTGCTTTGAGTTGCAATTATGTGGAGACCAGTTTTTAAGTGCAGAGGACTTGTAGTAATGTTAAGTGCATGGAAAATTATTTCCTTTAAAAGACTCATTCTTGTGGTGCCTGACTATAGACAGAGAATTGGTCAGCCCTGAAGTTCCCTCATCATTGCAAATCCAGCTACTGGCTTGAATATGATATTTCTAACTCAGTGATTTGGTCTCTGGGTCCATTTATTTTGGACCTTATGAATGCAAACATATTCCTTTCCATCTTTGTTTCATAATAATCCTATAGATAGCTACTGAGGATGATTGTCCAATCTTCCTGGATGTTTTTCTGCTGACTGAGAATCCTTTCTCAGCTACTGCCAGAAGAATTAAGCCTCACTCATAATTAAAAGGTTTTGGAAAACAGTTTTGAAAACAGATGGGCCTCTTAGCGACTGGAATGCAACAGGTAAAAACAAGCAAATAAAGTTTTTAACAATTTTATATTAAACCAAATAATTCAATATCATCTCCTGGGATCAGCGTTATATGCGACTAGTGGACTAAATGAGAGCTGAATGGGTATGTCTGAGGAAAGAATCTAACTGAGATATTTTTTCCAGGGTAAACTCAGCTATATATTTTTGTTGTTGTTGTTGTTATCGTTGCTTTTTTTTTTTGGTCAAAGTTTCCATTTTCTGTGCTGGAATTTTTCACTAAAAGAAGTTCTGTATCTGAAATGGTATGTGGCATACCATGGGAGGTGACAGTAGAGTAGATAGGATTCCTGTTAACGAAAGTGAATTCCCTTCTACACAGTTATTACTTTTGTCATGCTAACTTTCCATATCCTGTAAATATGAACCTCACCTCAAGCAGGAAACACATTTGTGCACGTTCTTGTCATTGAAAAAAAAATTATAGAAGACAAAGGTATCTGGCACTGAATTTTTAGGCTGCAATGTTTGTGAAAAGTCACAAACAAACCAAGAGGCATTTTATACATGAAGCATGAAGTTGTAAAGCAAGAGCTGAAATGAACGATGATATTTATTTGATTTTCTGAAAGACTGTCCTGGTTAGAGGCTGGACAGATCTCCTATGGCCCCGAGAGGGACAAAAGAATGACACTCACACAAATGGACTGGATAGTGGTGGAAAGTTTAAATGGAAAAGCAATTGGTGTTTTACAGAAAATGCAAAGCATAGTGGCAAATGTAATGAGTTGGGGCAAATCCCCTCCCCACCACGGGCAGAAATAACGACCCAGACAAAACGGATTGCAAAAGTGATGGAAAGTTTAAATAGCAAACAGTGAGTGTGTACAGAAAACCAGAAACACAGTGACAAGAGAAACCCCAAAACAGACCCAGAAAGATCCCATCCACACCAGAGGGCGCACCCAAGAACCCCAGGGCTCCTCCTTCCCCCCCCAACATGCTAGGCTAGTCACAGCTGGCCAGATCTGAGACTGTCCATTCCCCCGTGGCCTTGGGCCTAGCCAGGCCCATGGTCGGGAGATATCTCCCTGCCATGGGTTTGGAAGAAAGGCCCAACCTTCTCCCCCCCACAAAGTGAAGGAAAAAAAAATGACCACAGCTAACCACAGACGGAGGAGCAAACGAATGCTGTATTTACAAGCAGTTTTAATGAATGCAGGGTATATATACACAATTTACAGTATTTACAATATATACACAGAAATATACAACCAAGTAATACAGGAACAAAATTCCCCTCCTCTGCTGAGGAGGGTTCCCCCCCTGTACCTCCCTTCTCTCCCCTTTTTCGCCAGAGAGGGTTAGAAAGAGAGGAAAAGAGCAACTGTTAATTAAAGCAGTTATAAATTAGAGCAAAATGTTAGCAGTTTCGTGGGCCTCATGCTTATCAGTCCAAGGTCAGTCTGGCAGAGAGCCTAGAAGCAGACAAGCTGGAAAGGAGGAGGGAAGAGCGCACTGAGGAAAGTCTCAGTTGTACTCAAAACCTAAAGTTGCATTCTACCAATCTACCAATGAAATTTGTTTAGACCTGTCCTTTGTTTATAAAACATTCAGCCACAGTACTGTCCCTTTCTTAAAGGCACCGCCTCAAACGGTCACAGTCCACCCCTTCTAAACAATTTCATTGGCTGTTCATACTGTCCATCCAATCCAAGACAATATTTACAGCTCGTGAATAAAGTTCATAGACCAATCTGGCTATACTCAGATGTAAATGATTCAAAAGTCCAAGAAAATCAGGAAATGAGAAAAATGGAAAACAGTTTATTTCTTCGCCGGCGAAGCGAAGAAAAGGGAAACAGGGATTCTCACGGTCTCTTAGTTGACTCAGGGCTCTCAGGGTTCTCAGGGTTCGTGCACCGTAGATTCCTCGTAGATTCTTCCTTTGGATGCAGTGTAGCTGTACAACAGTTTGAAATTAGACTCTTTCAGCTAAAGTTAAATTTCTTTGTGGAATACACTGAATTTCACCATTCCCTTGCATTACCCAATAGGTGTGACCTGGACCTTCACCTGACACCACCCCTCGGACAGGTTTAGCCTCTCCTGAGGGTGAAAATACCAAAACAGTTTTACCTAACAGATTCTTTTCTCTAACAACAGGAACTCTATCAGTCCATGTAAACTTGAGAAACTCATGCAGCTAGATATGCCTGATGGTTGTGTTGCTGTTCCTCAGTACCTTTGCTCTTACGAATGTGAGTATCAATGCAGTATCACAGTATCACAGTATCACAGTATAACTTAGGTTGGAAAGGACCTCGAGGATCATCGAGTCCAACCTATCAACACAGACCCCATGACTAGACCATGGCACCAAGTGCCACGTCCAATCTCCTTTTGAACGCCTCCAGGGACGATGACTCAGCCACCTCCCTGGGCAACCCGTTCCAATGCCGAATGACTCGCTCGGTGAAGAACTTCCTCCTCACCTCGAGCCTAAACCTCCCCTGGTGCAGCTTGAGACTGTGTCCCCTTGTTCTGGTGCTGGTTGCCTGGGAGAAGAGGCCAACCCCTCCCTGGCTACAACCTCCTTTCACATAGTTGTAGAGGGCAATGAGGTCACCCCTGAGCCTCCTCTTCTCCAGGCTAAACAATCCCAGCTCCCTCAGCCTCTCCTCATAGGGTTTGTGTTTAAGGCCTCTCACCAGCCTTGTTGCCCTTCTCTGGACACGCTCAAGTGTTTCGATGTCCTTCTTAAACTGAGGGGCCCAGAACTGGACACAGTACTCAAGGTGCGGCCTAACCAAAGCAGAGTACAGGGGCACTATGACCTCCCTGCTCCTGCTGGCCACACTATTCCTAATGCAGGTCAGGATGCCATTGGCCTTCTTGGTCACCTGGGCACACTGCTGGCTCATGTTTAGGCGGCTGTCAATCTGCACCCCCAGGTCCTTCTCTTTTTGGGAGCTCCCCAGCCACTCTGACCCCAGCCTGTAGCTCTGCATGGGGTTGCCGTAGCCAAAGTGCAGCACCCGGCACTTGGACTTGTTGAATGACATCCCATTGGACACTGCCCATCTGTCCAGTCGGTCGAGGTCCCTCTGCAGAGCCTTTCGACCCTCTAACTGACTAACATCTGCCCCTAACTTGGTGTCATCTGCAAACTTGCTGATGACTGACTCCACCCCCTCATCCAGATCATCAATGATGTTGAAAAGGACAGGGCCCAGCACTGATCCCTGGGGGACGCCACTGGTGACTGGCCGCCAGTTGGATGTGGCACCATTCACCACCACTCTCTGGGCCCGGCCCTCCAGCCAGTTCCTAACCCAGCACAGAGTGTAGTGGTCCAAGCCACGAGCTGACAGCTTAGCCAGCAGTTTGCTGTGGGGGACGGTGTCAAAGGCCTTGCTGAAGTCCAGGTAGACCACATCCACAGGCCTCCCCACGTCCACCAGACGGGTCACCTGATCATAGAAAGAGATCAGGTTGGAGAGGCAGGACCTGCCCTTCCTAAATCCATGTCGACTGGACCTGACCCCTTGGCCATCCTTCAGGTGCGCAGTTATTGCCGCCAGGATAATCTACTCCATCACTTTCCCTGGAACGGAGGTCAGGCTGACTGGCCTGTAGTTTCCAGGTTCCTCCATCTGACCTTTCTTATGGATGGGGACCACATTGGCGATTTTCCAGTCATCTGGGACCTCACCGGTGAGCCAGGACTGGAGGAAAATGATGGAGAGTGGCCTGGCCAGCACATCTGCCAGCTCTCTCAGCACCCTAGGATGGATCCCATCCGGTCCCATGGACTTGTGAGTGTCCAAGTGGCTCAGCAGGTCCCGAACTAATTCCTCATGGATTACCGGGGCACCACTCTGCTCCCCGACCCCATCGCCCAGCTCAGGAGGCCACTCATCCTGAACTCCTTCGACCGTGCTGTTAAACATTGAGGCAATGAAGGTGTTCAGGACCTCAGTCTTTTCCTCATCTTCGGTCACCATGTTCCCCTCCAATAGGGAGTGCAGGTTCTTCCTGCCGTTCTTCTTATTGTTAATATATTTATAAAAATGCTTTTTATTATCTTTGACAGAGGTGGCCAGCTTCAGTTCCAGCTGGGCCTTAGCCTCCCTAATTTTATTCCTACATAATCTAACAGCTTCCTTGAACATACCTCGAGAAGCCTTCCCCTCCTTCCAAAGGTGATACAGCCTCTTTTTTCCCCTTAAATCCTCCAGGAGCTGCTTGCTCATCCAGGCCGGTCGCCTTCCCCGCCGGCTTGCCTTTCGGCACATGGGAACCGCCAGTTCCTGTGCCTTCAAGAGCTCCTGTTTGGAGTAGGTCCAACCCTCCTGAACCCCTTGGTTCATGAGGGCTGGTACCCTGGGGACTTTACAAACAAGTTTCTTAAATAGGCTGAAGTTCGCCCTTCAGAAGTCCAAGGTGAAGGTTCTGTTGGTGCTCCTCCCTATCTCCCTGTGTGGTGGTTTAGGCTGGGTGCTGGCCCGGATACCACTGCACATAACACACCTGGGAGGTCCCAAGGGGTGGGCCCAGCCCAGGGGGTGGTCACAGGCAGGTATTCCATTTCCCATAATGCCCTGCTCCCCTATAAAATGCCCATGCGGGGTCTCCACTTCCTCTTTCGTCCCCAGCTGCAGCCTAGGTAAAATGGCGTGAGCCGCCTCCCTTGGGCCTGCCCAGGCCCAAGGCTGGGTTGGGGGGGAGGAAAGAGCCCTGGGGGGGTTTGGGTGTACCCCCAGGTGGGGATGGGATGTCGTTGGGTATGTTCTGGGATCTCTCTGTTTGTCACGGTGCTTGTGGTTCTCTGTAAAGCTTTCATTGGTGTTTGTTTTTAAATTGTTTTCCTATTTAAACTTTCCATCACTTTTGCAATCCCTTTGTCTGAGTCGCTGTTTCTGCCCGTGGTGGGGAGGAAGTTTGTCCCAACCCATTATACCCTGCATATTGAAAACTGTGGTCACTGCACCCTAGGCAGCCTCCCATGATCACGTCTCCCACCAGCCCTTCCCTATTGGAGAACAGCAGGTCAAGCAGAGCCTGGCCCCTGGTAGGCTCGCTTAACAGCTGTGTCAGGAAGCAGTCCTCCATTCGCTCCAGGAATCTTCTGGACTGCCTCCTCCCTGCTGAATTAAGTTCCCAGCAGATATCTGGGAGGTTGAAGTCACCAACAAGGACAAGATCTGATGATCTTGAGACGGCCTCCAGCTGCTTGTAGAACACTTCATCAGCCTCCTCTTCCTGGTTGGGTGGTCTGTAACAGATTCCAATCAGGATGTCAGATTTGTTGGGCTGCCCTCTGATTTTAACCCACAGGCTCTCAATTCCCTCATCTTCCACCTCAAGTTCTGTGGCCGAGAGTGACTCCCTAATATACAGAGCCACTCCTCCTCCTCTTCTCCCTCGCCTGTCTCTCCTAAAGAGCCTGTAACCCCCCAGTGTAGCACTCCAATCGTGGGTGTTCTCCCACCAAGTTTCTGAGATGGCGACTACATCATAGTCGCCCTGATAGGTCAGGACCTCCAACTCTTGCTTATTGCCCAGGCTGCGTGCATTGGTGTACATGCACTGCAGCTGGGTTCCTGACTTCTCAACTGACCTTACCTTGTGCCCTACTCTTTCCTCTGCAGAGGGACCGATTGCCTCACCCACCCCCTTCAGACCTAGTTTAAAGCCCTCCTAATGAGCCCTGCCAACTCCAGTGCCAGGACTCTCTTACCCCTTCTAGATAGATGCACCCCATCGAGACTCAGCAGGTCGGGTGCGGTGAAAGTTGTCCCATGATCAAAGAAACCAAAGTTCTGCCTCTGGCACCATCCCCTGAGCCAATTGTTGATGGTATGGGTTCTCCCATTCCTCTCAGTGTACACCCCTGCCACTGAGGGAACTGAGCAGAACACCACTTGAGCTCCTGCCCCATCAATCAATTGTCCAAGGGCCCTGAATTCCTTCTTAATCGCCCTGGTGCCCTTCTTGTCAATCTCATCACTCCCAACCTGTATTACCAGCAGAGGGTAATAGTCAGTGGGCTGGATTAATTTAGGGAGTGTCTTTGCAATGTCCCTTACCCGTACCCCCGGTAGGGAGCAGACCTCCCTGTGGGATGGGTCGGGACAACATATGGGTCCCTCAGTACCCCCCAGGAGAGAGTCCCCAACAACTATAACCCTTCTCCTTTTCTTAGTGGAGCTAGTCGCTATAGCTGGTGGGGACTGCTTGGCCTTAGGCTCCCCTCTGGATGGCTGCTCCTCAGCCTCAGCCCTCTCATCCTTACTGCCCTCAGCTTGCAGGGCCTCATACTTATTATGCAAGGGCAGCGGAGGAGGAGGAGAGGGTCGGGGTGGATTTCTCTTGCCACCCCTGGCAGGGACCTGTATCCATCCCTCTCCGTTTCCAGGGACCCTTCCCTCAGCAGGGGAGATCTGCAGAACCTTCTCCCACAAATCTAACTCCCTTTCACTTTCCCTTATTGTCCTTACCCTAGTTACCTCCTCCTTCAGCTCAGCCACTTCGTCCTTCAGCTCTGCCACCAGGCTGTGGAGAAAATTCACCTGCTGACACCTGACACAGGTGTCCTCTCCCTCCCCCTCTATTCCAAGTGCCAGGCTGAAGCACTCTCTGCAGATGGCAGCCTCGACTCGAGCATGCTTGTAAAACAGCTCTGTCTGGGCAGATGCTACTTCTTTACCCTTCATCCGAGTGACGACCATGGTGCAAAGTTTGAGGTTTGGTTTTTGTGTTTCGGGTTTTTTTTTTGTTTGGTTGGTTTTTTTTTGTCCACCAGCCGCTAGGCAGCTAGTGAACCAAAGTGGCGCCGCGCGCACAGCCCGGGCGGGATTTAAAAGTGCCGCGGCTGACGTCAAGCTCCCGTACCCGTGCAGGCTGACGTGAGCACGATCCGGCCGGCTCCTCCCCCTACCAGGATTCCTCCCAATCCACGAAACCCCGAAAGGAAAGCAAAAAAAAAAAAAACCCCGAGAAACTCACAGCTCAAGTGGAGCAGTTCCGAATGAGCGGTCCCGATCGGCTAGTGAACCACAATGGCCAATGCATCTCACCTTCCCTGGAATTCTCTCGATTCGAACGGCAAAGTCCTGCATCAGGTCGGCTGCCCAAATGGGTATTCCTTTCCTCTGCCAACCACTTGTCTTCCAGTTCTTTAGCCAACCCCATAGAGCATTGGCTACCATCCATGAGTTGTTGTAGAGATAAAGCTTTGGCCATCTCTCATGTTCAGCTACGTCGAGAGCTAGCTGGACAGCTTTTCCCTCTGCGAACTGACTGGATTCTCCTTCTCCATCCTTCGCCTCTGCAACTCGGCATGTTGGACTCCACACTGCAGACTTCCACCTTCGCTTGTTTCCAACAAGACGACAGGAACCGTCTGTGAACAAAGCATATTTCTTTTCATCATCAGAAAGGTCATTGTAAGGAGGAGCTCCCTCAGCACGAGTTACTTTCTCCTCTGGAGGTTTAGCACAATTGGTACCTTCAGGCCAACTTGAGATCACCTCCGCTAGACCAGGTCTTTCAAGATTTCCCATTCGAACTCTCTGTGTTATCAGAGCCATCCACTTAGACCAGGTGGAGTCTGTGGCATGATGTGGTGTGGAGCCTTTGCCTTTGAACATCCAATTCAAAACTGGTAATCTGGGAGCTAAGAGAAGTTGTGATTCAGTTCCAATCACTTCTGAAGCTGCGTTTACTCCTTCATAGGCAGCTAAAATCTCTTTTTCTGTTGGAGTATAATTAGCCTCTGAACCTCTGTAACCTCTACTCCAGAAACCAAGAGGTCGTCCACGTGTCTCACCTGGAGCTTTTTGCCACAAGCACCAGGTTGGACCATTGTCACTTGCAGCCGTGTACAGAATGTTCTTAATGTCTGGACCATCTCAGACAGGTCCCAGACCCATTGCTTGAACAACCTCTTGCTTTCTCTGGTCAAAGGCTGCTTGTTGTTCAGGTCCCCAGTGGAAATGGTTTCTCTTTCGAGCCACATCATACAGAGGTTTCACAATCTGACTGTATCCAGGAATGTGCAGTCTCCAAAATCCCACTATCCCCAAGAAACGTAGGGTCTCTTGCTTGTTCATGGGATTTGCCATGGTAGAGACTCTATTTACCACATCCACTGGAATGTGTCGGCATCCATCCTGCCACCGCACTCCCAGAAACTGAATCTCTGTGGTAGGTCCTTTCACCTTGTCTCCCTTGATGCCAAAACCTGCATTCAGAAGAATGTCAATGATTTTGTTACCTTTCTCGAAGACTTCCTCAGCAGTTTTACCCCAGACGATGATATCATCGATGAACTGGATGTGTTCTGGGGCACCGCCTTTCTCCAGAGCATCGTGGATCACTGCATGACAGATGCTTGAGCTGTGGATCCAGCCCATTGGCAATCTGTTGAAAGTGTACTGGATTCCTCTCCAGGTGAAAGCAAACTGAGGCCTGCATTCCTCTGCTATGGGAATAGAGAAAAATGCATTAGCAATGTCTATGGTAGCATACCATTTGGCCTCTTTGGATCCCAGCTCATACTGGTACCTCCATCATGTCTGGTACTGCTGCACTCATAGGTGGTGTTACTTAATTCAGGGCTCGGTAGTCGACTGTCAGACGCCAGTCTCCATTCTGATTTTGCACAGGCCACACTGGACTGTTGAAAGGTGAATGAGTTTTACTGACGACTTTCTGAGTCTCCAACTGACAAATCAGATTCTGAATGGGCAACAATGAGTCACGGTTGGTTCTGTATTGTCTGTGATGCACAGTCTGAGAAGCAACCGGCAATTTAATGTCCTGTACCTTGTGTTGTCCCACAACTGCAGATTCATCGGAAAGCTCGGGCCTAGCAGACAGCTTCAATTTCTGTCCATCAATTTCTACAGAAGCTACTCCAAAAGCCCATTTGTAACCTCTAGGGTCTTTGAAACGCCCTTCTCTCAGAAAATCAATTCCCAAAATACAAGGTGCATCAGGTCTGGTCACAACTGTATGTTTCCTCCATTGTTTACCAGTTAAGCTTATATTAACATCCACCTTACTTAACTCTTGAGATCCACCAGTGACTCCCAGAATAGTTATAGACTCTGATCCCTGATAATTTGATGGCATTATGGTGCACTGAGCTCCTGTGTCAACCAAGGCCCTGTACTTCCAAAATTGTGAAGTGCCAGGCCACTGGATGTACACATCCCAATAGATTCTATTATCTCTATTATCCCTCTCCTCCCCCTGGCAGGAGACAGGGCACCCCTAGTTATGGGGAACATGCCCACATGTGCATTGCGCACAGTGTGCAGTGTTATAACTGGAGCCACTGTTGGAGCTACCAGAGGTGCTCTGGGTAACTGTGGAAGTAACAGCTACCCTTTTGGTATTGCCACCTCGGGTTCTGGGGTTCTGCCACTTTGCAGTTCCCTCAGTCTCCTGAAAAGATGTCGAGGGTTAAAGGGGAAGGTCGGACCTTCTCCCCCCTCTTGTAAAGCGAAGGGAAAGAAAATTGAAAGGGGGAAAAAAACCACAGCCGGATTAGCAATGGGATTGTGTGCTGTATTTACAAAGCAGTTTAGGATACGCAGGGAAATATATACAGAATTTACAGTATTTACAATATATATACAGAAAATATACAATAAAGTGACACAGAAATGAGATTCCCTCCTCTGCTGAAGAGGGTTCCCCACTCCTGTATCCCCCTTCTCTCCCCATTTCCCCAGAGAGGGTTAGAAAGAGAGAAAAAGGAATAATTGTTAATATAAAGCAGTTAGTCCGGCCTTGCGGTTATCAGTTCCAAGGTCAGACTGGCCAAAAGCTCAGAAGCTGCAAACTGCGAAGAAGGGGAGAAAATGCAAGACTGCCCACAAGTCTCTGCCGAACTCCAAGTTCAAAGGTGCTTTCTACGAATCTACCAATGAAATTAGTTTAGATCTGTCTTTCGTTTATAAGCATTCAGCCACAATGTCCCGTTTCTTAAAGGGGCAGCCGCAAACGGTCACAAAAGATTAGAAGGTGGTTGACCATCCCAGCGGTTCATGTTCTCAGCAAAATGATCACGCAGAGTTGTCCAAATGGTCCTACGTGAACTGCCTTGGTGGTCTGTTTTGATTTGATCTGTTTTGGATTGACCTCCTTGGAGGATGTGTATTCCTCACAGATGAAACTTGTATCCACCTGGAGGAAGAATTGAAATTATCTGTGGAAGACGACAAGTTTGTCTCTCTTAATGTAAATCAACAAAGATAAAGTGAATGCTGTACCAATCCTGGATGCAAATCAGCTTGTGATTGCATCGTGATAACACCCGGACTACAACAATGGACCCAGCCATCACGACCAATCCTGGATGCAAATCAGCTTGTGATTGCATCGTGATAACACCCGGACTACAACAATGGACCCAAGGACCCAGCCATCAGGCTTTCTGGGCAGGGTGATACTATGGTTTCCACCACCTGTGTAAAGGAATGTGGGAGGACTTGTCTGAATGGAGGGGGGGGGGACGGAGGCCCCCCCTCGCCCCCATCCAGAAATCTTGCCCACATACACAGATTTCCGGGGGAACAGATACCTGGATTATTTCCTTGCCTCTGAAATACCTGACATACCAACACCTGCCTGAGGACTAAAAAACTGTATAAAAGACTTGAGCAACTACTGGTTTGTAGAGAGAGAAACAGAGGAGAGAAACAGAGGAGAAAAACGGGGAGAAAAACGGAGATGAAGGAAAACACAGGAGACGGGCCAGGCCGCTGAGAAGAGAAAGCCAGGACGATGCTGCTCCGGAGAAAAGAAGCTGCCCGGAGGACCACAGCTCCAGCCAAATCCTCAGCACCCCTTCTCTACAGACCCAGGCTGCCCAGAGGAGCCTCAGCACTGTTCCTGTATCAACCCAACATCTCCCCAGAGGACCACAGCTGTTCTCCAGCAAAAGCCTCACCAGCGTTTCTCTCTGCAAACCCAACATCTGCAGCACCTTGCCTCCACAGACTTTAACTGTCTTGGGGGGGGATGAGGGGTGTGGTAATATAATTCCTTTCCTCTTCTATCTCTCGTCTCTCTTTCTCTCTCTCTCTCTTTTCTCCCTCTCCCTTCTTATGTCCACTTTATTTATGTAATAAATAGTCTAGCTGTTGATACTTTGGCCTCGTTTGTGCCTTTAATTTCACAACACGGGAATATTTAAAAGAACTGTGTCTCCGGACCGAGACATCTAATGTCTCCGGACCCTGACATTATCCCTTCGTGCCAATTGGGATATGGAATCTTTCAGATCCTTCATGCAACTCTCAATTTTTCTAGACAGAGTTTCAATATCTGAAAACTAAGAAACATGTGTCATGCTATCCTCCAATTGTCTCATTTGATCACTGAATTGGCCAACCATAGGAGGAGCTCCACCATAATTTCTTGACACAATTCTGCTTGCCAGAATGTTTGCATAATTAGAAGGAGCAAGGTTGATGAGCTTTTTAGCAAGACCTTTTCCCACAGGAATGTCATCAGGATTCAGAGTTTCATGTTCACCATAGAGTAGCTCTCTAACAGCAAATTCTCTCAAGCGCTGAATTCCCTCATCTATGGTAGTCCAGGGTTTAGGATTCCATGGAAGATCATCTTGGGAAGGGTATCTCAGGGCAACCGCCATTAAAAGGCGTATCCAGAGATTAACCTTACCGAGAGCTCTGCCTAGATGTCTATCTATTCCATTATCCCTCGAGAGAGTTCCCAAGTGAGCTGCTGACTTGTCTCCAACTGTTAGAGCTGGAGTACCTGTATCATAACACCTACTAAGCCAAGCTGTAACTGACTCCTTAGTTGCTCTGGTGTAATCTTTACGGACATTTCTTAACTCCTCGCGTGGTGAAGAACACTCTGAAATATCATCACCCTGTCCATCTACCACATCTTCCTCAACTTGTTGTCCTAATAATCCTGCTGCCACACTCCTAAGGATCTCTTTAAGGTGAGAACTACCACCGCTAGCTGCTGTCCTAGCTGCATCTTTATTCCGTTTTGATCTCGCTAATTCAGCTAGATCTTTAAAACAAAACTTGTCTTCCTCCTCAGCAGGATCTTCTTTAGTAGAGGGTCCCTCACCATGATGTCTCCTGCTCTTCTCCTCCATTACCTCCTGGATCCTCTTTGGTCTTTCCACTTCTAGTCTTTAAAACTGCTACTTGCTTAATTGGAGCTGTGTTTGAATTTACAGCCACCTTGACAGAAGCTGACAGGGTTCTGAGACAGCTTCAGTGGCTCAGCTGGTAGGGCATGGAACTATGAGTGTTAAGATCATGGGTTTGAATCCTGCAGTGGTGTCGTAGGGTTGGAAGGGTAAGGCCAAAAAGCCTCCTCCCTCCCCCCTGTAAAGTAAAGGGAAAGAAAATTGAAGAGAAAGGGAAAAAAAACCCTCACAGCTGAATTAGCAAAGCAGTGGAGCTGTATATTTACAAAGCAATATAGGATATGCAGGGAAATATATACAAATTTACAATATTTACAATATATACAAGGATATACAACAGAGTAGCACAGAAATGAGAGTTCCCCCTCTGCTGAGGGGGGCTCCCCACCTCCGCTTCCCCCTCTCTCCCCTTTTCCCCAGAGCAGGTTAGAAAAGAGAGAGAAAAGAAAAAAAAATTTAGAAGCAGTTGTGTGTTAATTGGAAAGCAGTTAATACAGGCCTGGTAGCTTATCAGTTTCAAGGCCAAAGCCTTGGTCGAAAGCCCAGGAGCTGCAAGTTGCTGCCCGAAGGAGGAGCGGAAGCAAGACTGAAGATAAAGTGCCGGAGTGCCCAGGATACCCTCCTGCACTCCCAGTTCAGAAGGTGCTTCCTCCCACTCTACCAATGAAATTAGTTTAGATCGTTCTTTTCACGTACCAACTTCCGTCCACCATATTCCCTTTCTTAAAGGCACAGCCTCAAACGGTCACAAGTGGTCATACAGAAGCTGATCTTAAACTCCTTTATCCTAATTGGGAGAGTGCTAGAGGTCACATTCCTGTATCTCGCTGGCCAGAAAAAATCCATACAGCGTCCATACAGGAGCCTCAGTCAATACATAAACCACAAATAAATTTTGTGCATCAAATATTTACCCAGATGATCGACAAGGAGGCCCAGACAATATTTGTAGACCAGAACCCCAGAAACTGAGAAAAACATACACTCCAAAATCCAAAACACCTTCATGTTTGCCAGTCCGGCTCGAGCAAGCAATAAAACAATAAAGCAATAAAGCAATAAATCAAACTAATTATCCTCAGCCCCGTGTTGGGCCGCCAAGAAAAAAAATGTCGTGGGTTTGGGAGAAAGGCCCAACCTTCTCCCCCCCCACAAAGTGAAGGAAAAAAAAATGAACACAGCTAATCACAGACGGAGGAGCAAAGGAATGCTGTATTTACAAGCAGTTTTAAGGAATGTAGGGTATATATACACAATTTACAGTATTTACAATATATACACAGAAATATACAACCAAGTAATACAGGAACAAAATTCCCCTCCTCTGCTGAGGAGGGTTCCCCCCCTGTACCTCCCTTCTCTCCCCTTTTTCCCCAAAGAAGGTTAGAAAGAGAGAAAAAGCGCAACTGTTAATTAAAGCAGTTATAAATTAGAGCAAAATGTTAGTAGTTTTGTGGGCCTCACGCTTATCAGTCCAAGGTCAGTCTGGCAGAGAGCCTAGAAGCAGACAAGCTGGAAAGGGAGGGAAGAGCGAACTGAGGAAAGTCTCAGTCGTACTCAAAACTTAAAGTTGCATTCTACCAATCTATCAATGAAATTCATTTAGGCCTGTTCTTTGTTTATAAAACATTCAGCCACAGTACTGTCCCTTTCTTAAAGGCACAGCCTGAAACAGTCACACTCCCCCAGTTAGTGGGTGTCAGAGAGGAAGGAAAAGAGGAAGTGCCAGACCCTGCACTGGACTTTATAGTAGTGCAGGAATTATGGGAATGGAATACTTGATTTCCTGTGACCACCCCCTGGGCTGGGCTCAGTCCTTGGGACCTCCCAGGTGTGGTCTGTGCAGTGGCATCCGGGCCAGCACCCAGCCTAAACCACCACAGCAATGATATCCCAAAGCATACAGAGTCCCTTATACCACACCCAAAGGCCCCTTCCTATGTCCCTGTAATGGGTTGGGGCAAACCCCCTCCCCACCACGCGCCGAAATAACGACTCAGACAAACAGATTGCAAAAGTGATGGAAAGTTTAAATAGAGAACAGTGAGTGCATGCAGAGAATTAGAAACACAGTGACAAGAAGAACCCCAAAACAGACCCAGAGAGATCCCATCCCCACCTGAGGGTGCACCCAAAACCCCCAGGGCTCCTCCTTCCCCCCCCACTGCTAGGCTAATCTCAGCTGGCCAGATCTGAGACTGCCCATCCCCCCGTGGCCTTGGGCCTAACCAGGCCCATGGCCGGGAGATCTTTTCCCCACGTACCAGGTGGTGGAGAGGAAGGAAAGAGGAAGTGCCAGACCCCGCCGTGAAACTTATAGTGGTGCAAGGGATCATGGTAGGAAATAACCTAATTTCCTGTGTCCACCCACTGGGCTGGACTTCTGGACACAGGAAACACCCCTGTAGCAGAGGGCACCCAGCCCAAACTACGGCAGTCCCTACCTGAGGATACACTCAAAACCCCCAGGCTCTTTCTTCTCCCCCCACTGGTAGGCTAGTCTCAGACTGGCCAGGTCTGAGACTGCTCCCCACCCTGCCCACCCCTTCTCCTTCTGGCATTAGGCCTGTACAGGCCTAAGAGGCCTTGAGATACACCCCCACCATCAGGCAATAGGGAGCATCTCCCATGGGAGCAGAGAGGGAAGAAAGAGGAAAACAAAGACTTTGCGGATGGATTTATAGAGTGCAGGATTTATGGGTAGAAATAGGCTGTTTCCTGGGTCCACCTTACTGGGTTGGACACTCAGGACACCAGAGGGGTAACTTATGTGGCAGTAACAGGAGACTCCCAGCCTAAACTGCCACAAAGATGCATGAGCATTCTGATTGCCTTCAGGCTGAACCCTTTTCTTGTGTATATATAAAAGCACCTAAAAACCCCTTCTGACAGTGAGAATTCACCTTTGAAATCTTACGATATGCTGTATCTGCATAGTCCTATGTTAGCATAAGCTGACAGAGCACAAATTGCTTGTGAAGTACTCGCATGTGTAAAGCGTTTGTGTATATGCAGAAATACTGGGACTATTTTATGGTGCCACAAAACTCCCTCACTTCACAAACTCTTTTTCTCAAGAGAGGCTTTATATACATTGCACAAAAAAACATTGCACAGAGTTTTAATGAAGTTCAGGAGTGGAACTTCAGGAAGCCAAGGGAGAATCTGATGAAAAAAGTCTCTTATAGCTTTAATTGCAGAGTAACTATGTGCTGTGTGCACATCCATAAGGCATAATGGCTGTGGTGGCCTGCACATGTTCCTAAGAACAGCAGTAATGGCATAGCTATGGCAATAATACATGTAACAAAGGAAAAAGAAAGAAAAAATCTTGCAATATATTTGATAAAAACGTAGCATGATTATAGAAATTAACCTGTCTACAGCAGCTGTCATGTCAAAACATGCAGGTAATGCTTGTAGTCATGAGTGCAAGCTAAATTGGGACTGGATGAAATCTAATGGGTTAATCTAGAGGAAAGTTCTCAATATCCCAAATTTTTTTCACACATATTTTAACACTTCATTAGAAGTCTTTCCTGCATCCTTGACTTGAGCCTTTGATTAAAATTGTTGCCATTTTAGAGCAAGCATCTACTCCCTTATTTCACAAATTAAACCCATTCTAGGAAACAGAAATAGGTAGTCTGCTCGAACCATGTGAGGAGCACAAACTGCCAACGCTTTCCTGATGCACACTGAGGGTAAAGCACAACAACAGAGCTCTGCCTGCCAACCTGGCTCCTCCTTGTCATTGAAGCTGCCCTTGGAAATCCCATGCAAATTATATGGAGTACTGAGAATTTCTGCATTTCAAATTATGTGTCAGGGAGAAGCAGGATGCTGGGTAGGGGAAGGAGAGAAAGGTGAGTGTAGTGAACGATGCTTATGGTCAGGATTGTGCCCCAAACATGTGTAGGATATATTTCTCTGTGTGTTAGCCCTCCTTTGTTCCCCCTCCTTTCTGGAGGCGGCAGGGGGGATCCCGGCGCCACTGAGTCCAGGTAAACAACCTGTGATGAATATACTGGTGATTTGTGTTAAAATTATAAGAATTAGAGTGCACTGGGATTAAGGGTCAGGATCTTGTGAGGCCTGCTTAGAGGGTTGTGGTGGGTTGGAAGGGGTAAGGCTAAGAAGCCTCTTCCCTCCCCCCTGTAAGGTAAAAGGGAAAGAAAAATTGAAGGGAAAGGAAAAAAACTCACAAGCTGAATTAGCAAAGCAGTGGAGCTATATTTACAAAGCAGTGTAGGATTTTGCAGGGGAATATTTACAAATTTACAATATCTACAATATATACAAAGATATACAACAGAGTAACACAGAAATGAGAGTAACCCCCCTCTGCCGAGGGGATTCCCCACCTCCGCTCTCCCCTCTCTTCCCCCCTTTCCCCAGAATAGTTCGGAAAAGAGGGAGAAAGAAGAAACAAAGAAGTTAAAAGCAGTTTGTGTTAATTGGAAGCAGTGAATACAGGCCTGGTTATCTTATCTTCAAGGCCGAAGTCTTGGCAGAAAGCCCAGCACAGAGATAGTTGCCCAAAGGAAAGGCGGAAGCAAGACTGACCGAGAAGTGCTGGAAATGCTAATTTCCACTTCCGTTCAGAAGGTGCTTCCTCCCACTTAACCAATGAAATTAGTTTAGACTATTCCTTCCGTTTACCAACTTCCGTCCACCATATTCCCTTTCTTAAGGGGACAACGTCAACCGGCCACAAGGGTAAAGGGAAAGAAACCTATCTTGCAGACTTGCAAGGATACTGTCTGGTTAATTGGAGACATCACGGCTGAGAAGGAGCTGTCTTAAAGATAAACAGTCAGAACTAGGAATTTGTTTTCTTCGGATAAGAAGCCTGCACAATTGGGCATGCGTGAAAGTGGATGCTTTGACCCTTACCACACTGAACGTAGGGAGAAGGGATTTGACCACCTATTCTAAGACTCATTATCATATGCCTGCCTTCTATTTAGCATAAGTTTGCTTATGTAGATGATGTAACTATATAAGATGAAGAAAACTATTGTAAGGTTGCTTTTTGGGTGAAGTTTTGTACCCTCACATGCCCAACCAGTTGTTTTGCTTGCTTTTATTGCTTTTATTGCCTTTTTATGATCTTTTAGTGCCAATAAATCTGTTACCAAAAACTTTTACCTGGAGTCATCTATAACAAATGGTGTGTTGGCCGGGAATCGTCTGAACCTTCACATCTTTTGAACTGCAAATGAAGGGGCGCCCCACAGCATTTTCTGTGGCTTCATTGTAGTCAAAAGACAGAATGGTCAGCACGATCAGAACTCAATAAAGGCAAGCAAAGAAAATGTTAATTTCTTTTTCTTTCTTTTCTTTTCTTTTCTTTTCTTTTCTTTTCTTTTCTTTTCTTTTCTTTTCTTTTCTTTTCTTTTCTTTTCTTTTCTTTTCTTTTCTTTTCTTTTCTTTTCTTTTCCTTTTTTTCTTTTTTTTGGTGTTGTTTTGTTGTTTCACGTCCAATTGGAGGACGTGGACCCCGTAAAACTTCGTATACGAGATCCAAGCGACGACGACCACGGTGGTGAGAATACCGCTTGGGGGGGGGAATTATTCGGTTACATTTGTATTCGGCTACCATTGTTTAAGTGTTTGAGTCTGCTGTTTCAGGTTCTGCAAGGGGGGAGGTACGGTGGCTCTGGCGCAGTGGCTCTGGCCGGTGAAGAAGAGGGGTATTCGTGAGTAGGAATTATTTTGATTATTCCACTTGCATGATTATTTGTGGTATTGTTCCACTTGCATGAGTATTTGTGGTTTATTCCACTTGCCTAAGTATTTGTGGTAGCCAGGAATTGTATTCGTGAGTAGGAATTGTTTAGACTGTTCCACTCGCATGAGTTTTTGTGGTAGCCAAGAATGGTATTCCTGAGCAGGAATTATTTGGATTTTTTTTTAGCTTTTTTATTTTAGTTTTATTTTATTTTAGTTTTATTTTATTTGTTTATTATTAGTAATATTTGTGGTAGTCAGGAGAAAATGGGACAAAAGAAGAGTAAGTCGTCAAAGCAGGATGGAGAGAAGGCTTTACCTTCTATTCCTCCAGAGAGTCCGTTAGGGCTGCTCATTCAATACTGGGAGGATGATGGACAGAGAAAAGGGAAATCAAAAGAAAGAATGATTCACTACTGTATGGAGGTATGGCCAAAAGAATCATTAAGACCACATGTGTTTTGGCCTATTTTTGGATCTTTTGAGGATTGGATTTGCCAAGCTTTGAACCATCATGTGAATTCTAAAAAGTGTTTTAGTAAGGAAGAAGCTGAATATGTTGCTATTTGGATTAGGGTCTCACGGCCCTCTCCTGTTCCAATAATAAGAACTGAGGATAAGGACAAAGACAAGGAGAAATGGGAACCCCTGGATAACCTACCAGCACCTTTTCACCAGAACAGGGGTCAAGGTCTCCTAAATCAAATAGCCCTGCAACCAACTTCTCCTTCACCCACCCAAACAAGAAGCAGAGTGAGGAATGACAGGAGTGAACAAGAGGGAGACAGTGTAGGATTACATCCACTCAGGGAAGTGCCTATGGGGGGGCAGCAAGGAGGAATAGGGTTTGTGACTGTACCTCTCAGTACATCAGATGTCCGCAGTTTTAAGAAAGAGATGGGTACCTTGCTGGATGATCCCTTAGGTGTAGCTGAGAGACTGGACCAATTCTTGGGTCCCAATACATATACTTGGAAAGAGATGCAGTCTATTTTGAGTATTCTATTCACTGCAGAGGAAAGAAACAGGATTAGACAGGCTAGTATGAGAATATGGGAAAGGCAGAACCAGGGGGGGCCACCAGGAGATCAAAAGTGGCCTAATCAAGACCCTGGGAGGGACCATCAGCAGCCCCAAGGGAGACAGAATATGAGTGACCTGAGGACTATAATAATACAAGGAATTAGGGAAGCTGTTCCTAGAGGACAGAATTTTGATAAAGCTTTTAGTGACCAACAGAGGAAAGATGAATCTCCCACGGAGTGGATGGGTGTG
The DNA here is from genome assembly GCA_011125475.1 of Melanerpes aurifrons. Taxonomy (NCBI): domain Eukaryota; kingdom Metazoa; phylum Chordata; class Aves; order Piciformes; family Picidae; genus Melanerpes; species Melanerpes aurifrons. The sequence goes on from WWNC01000133.1 coordinate 735,717, forward strand.
GTGGGTTGGAAGGGGTAAGGCTAAGAAGCCTCTTCCCTTCCCCCTTGTAAGGTAAAAGGGAAAGAAAAATTGAAGGGAAAGGAAAAAAAAACTCACCAGCCGAATTAGCAAAGCAGTGGAGCTATATTTACAAAGCAGTGTAGGATTTTGCAGGGGAATATTTACAAATTTACAATATCTACAATATATACAAAGATATACAACAGAGTAACACAGAAATGAGAGTAACCCCCCTCGGCAGAGGGGATTCCCCACCTCCGCTCTCCCCTCTCTCCCCCCCTTTCCCCAGAGTAGGTCAGAAAAAGGGAGAAAGAAGAAAGAAAGAAGTTAAAAGCAGTTTGTGTTAATTGGAAGCAGTTAATACAGGCCTGGCTTTTCTTATCTTCAAGGCCGAGGTCTTGGCAGAAAGCCCAGCACAGAGATAGTTGCCCAAAGGAAAGGCGGAAGCAAGACTGACCGAGAAGTGCTGGAAATGCTAATTTCCACTCCCGTTCAGAAGGTGCTTCCTCCCACCTGACCAATGAAAATTAGTTTAGACTATTCCTTCCGTTTACCAACTTCCGTCCACCATATTCCCTTTCTTAAGGGGACACCGTCAACCGGCCACAATGGGAAAATTAAAGAAAGATTTGCACATGTCCTCTGGAATAGACCCCTATCCTGCAGTTGGAGTGATACTTCTCAGGACACAGTTTGTGGTGAAATCATGGGGAGGTATTAGAAACAAACTGGAAAAGATCGAGGACTGGCAAGACAGGTGATTAGAGGAGTTACTACGGGAAGCTCAGAAAGTATATGTAAGGAGGGATGAAGAGAAACAAAAAGCAGAGGCTAAACTGTTTGTAACTGCTGTAAGGGAAAGTCAGAAATCAGGCAGCTGCTCGGACCTTTGGGGTACTATTGATCATGGATAAAGGTGTCAGGGGCTGTATATTCTGGGGACAAGAATATCAAATGAGTCCCCAGAAGGAGGAGGTAATTTCTTTTGGTAGGTATGGGAGCAGAAAATCGATTATACAAAAGACTCCTAAGACTCCTAAGAGGGTTGAGAAGGAAAAACCCCAGCAACAGTAATTGAACCTAAAGGGGAACCTTTTAAGGTGCCCCTGCTTGAAAATATAGAAATAGAGTCTGGAAAAGGATTTGTTTAAATGATTTGTTAGTTGTTTCAGAGACTGAATACACTCTCTTGGGAGAGATCTTTTTTTGTTTTGTCAACAACAGATTGCAGATGTCCGGACTGCAGAAAAAGGGTGGACGCATGTGTCGCGAGTAAAAGGACAGTAACCTCTGAGCCTGGAGAGATTAAAGTGACTCTACAGAGAAAGCAAAACTGACATCAGCATGAATTCCACACCACTTATACAGATGATTGGAAGCATCTCCGAGACTGCAGTTAGTGCTGACAGATAAGTACTCGATGCAATACTGTAACATCTCAGTCTGAAAGCTCCGGAACTTACAAGACAGACCCACCTCCTGAAATATATGCAATAGCATGTGATATTGAATCTGCGTTGCAAGAGAACATTGAGGAATATCCCCATTTCATTCTGTGTATAAAACATCATAGAACTCATGGGGGATGGGGGACTGGCCTATCCTCATATATTTATAGTAAATCAACCACAGGAATTACTCAGGAGCTTTGCAAGAAGAACCAAGAGGGGAGCAAATCCACTACCAACCAGGCATAACAAGTTTCATAGTTTTGCTAGGAGGTTTCTACCTTGGCTTGGGGTTAGTGAACTTGAAAAAGCGATGGTAAATTTTTCTGCTACAGCTGAAATTATGATGAATGCAAGCATAGATGCAATAAAAGCTCAACAGCTTGAAGTCAATAGTCTCTCAAAAGTATCTACTGAAAATAGGTTGGTTTCGGATTTCTTACATGTCGTATGTGTAGTCCAAAATGTAAGTTGTTGTAGTTATGTTAATCTGTAGTTATGTTAAGTGATTGTAGATCACAATCAAATATTACATCAAATTTCTTTGGATGATACTTCTTGTGGATTTAAAGAAACATGGGATAAGTTAACTTCTTGCTTATCGAATATAAGTTGCTTTAAACAATTGTTTGTAATACCTGTTGTAATAATTGTAATACTGATCTGTGTAATTCATTGTAATTGTTGTTTTAAAACGGTAAGACCATTAGGTAAAATTGTTTATGCCAATAAGTTACAAGCAGATGGTTATGATCTGACGGTGATCAAAATAGAGGAACTTAATTATGATCCAATTAAGAAGGTTCTGAAATATCTGGAAATTTTAACAGAAATCAATGGTGACAAAAAGAACCTCGGTGGAACCTTTTTTTTCCAGTATCTGAAGGGGGCCTACAGGAAGGCTGGGGAAGGACTTCTCGGGATCTCAGGTAGTGATAGGACTAGGGGGAATGGAATGAAGCTGGAGGTGGGGAGGTTCAGGCTAGATGTGAGGAGGAGGTTCTTCACCATGAGAGTGGTGAGACCCTGGAATGGGTTGTCCAGGGAGGTGGTCGAGGCCCCGTCCCTGGGGGTGTTTAAGAGCAGGCTGGATGAGGCTCTGTCCAGCCTGATCTAGTGTAGGGTGTCCCTGCCCATGGCAGGGGGGTTGGAACTAGATGATCATTGTGGTCCCTTCCAACCTTGAATGAAACTATGAAACTATGAAAATACTGGTGATTAGTGTTAAAATTATAAGAATTAGAGTGCACTGGGATTAAGGGTCAGGATCTTGTGAGGCCTGCTTAGAGGGTTAAGGGAAAGAAACCTATCTTGCAGACTTGCAAGGATACTGTCTGGTTAATTGGAGACATCACGGCTGAGAAGGAGCTGTCTTAAAGATAAACAGTCAGAACTAGGAATTTGTTTTCTTCAGATAAGAAGCCTGCACAATTGGGCATGCGTGAAAGTGGATGCTTTGACCGTTACCACACTGAATGTAGGGAGAAGGGATTTGACCACCTATTCTAAGACTCATTATCATATGCCTGCCTTCTATTTAGCATAAGTTTGCTTATGTAGATGATGTAACTATATAAGATGAAGAAAACTATTGTAAGGTTGCTTTTTGGGTGAAGTTTTGTACCCTCACATGCCCAACCGGTTGCTTTGCTTGCTTTTATTGCCTTTTTATGATCTTTTAGTGCCAATAAATCTGTTACCAAAAACTTTTACCTGGAGTCATCTATAACACAGCCTACCTGGACGTGGTCTCACCCCTGTAGTACAGAAGAGGCAGGCTATATGTTTGTTTCCCTGGGTATAGCATATACTTAAGGCCATATTTGATAGGTGTCAGTTCATTGGTTAATCTTTGCGTTAGCAACAGATGCTTATTGGACCAGTATTCACTGGGGCAAATGGTAAATAGGGGTCGTTTGGTAAATGAGCCCCCCCACCTTGGTGTTGAAGCCTCTGTGTGTGTGCGTGCCAGTGCTTCAAGAGGCCTCGTGGTCCTTTGCCACCATCACCCAGCTGCGTGCGGTGCCGTGGACAGTACTCCGTGGGATCAACCGCTGCGTGATCCATCGCTGTAGGAGAAAACCTGGTAGGCCGTGTGAACCAGCGTTGCTGACCTGCCACAGCCCCCTCCGAACGAGGGGCCACGGGGCCGGTGCCATTTCCTGTCTCCTTATTACGGCACATCCGTGCCACGTTGTCTGGTCTATAAACATTATTAAGGAAAGACTTCATGAAGTTCTCAGCTTGTGAGTAAGCCAAGCCCTTCTTTATAGAACTTCAGTTAGGGTAGCGTTTATATTGCTCCGGGTGGAGGGTTGCCGGTCACTGACCAACCCCTCCCCCGGCTCTCGCTGACTCAGTTTCAATTATAGGTTCTGTGAATCATTTTGATTTAAGTGCCCATACATAACATTCTGTAAAGATAGTTCCACTAACCAAATATCGATACCTGTGAAGGATGACTGTAAATACCGTTACATAGTTTGTGTATATATAAATAAATAAACTTGTATTTTCATTGATACATCTGCCGCTCATTTCTGAGGGCATATCCACTACAGTGAGGGTGGGCTCACTCCCCCAGCACAGATTCAAAGTGCCACAGCCAAGGGTAGGGAACCAGGGTTGTCAAACCCCCTGTCATAATGCAGTAGGGCCAAGGCCTGCAAAATTCAATCCATGTTATAACAATTTTACAACTCTACATCTGTAAGAAGTAGGCATTTCAGTGGAAACTAGGATATACTAGATGAGAAAAAAATTTCTAAGAAAAACAAAGCTCCTAATTTCTGTCTTCTCAATGACTATGTTCTTAATAGTTATTTAAATACCTAGTGACCCTTTACAATACATGTCTGAATCTTCTTTAGAAGCAAGAGTTTCTGGACATCCTGCAATGTCTGGTGGGGCATTTCATCACGTTTTTGCCCCAAAGATCTGTATGTGGCACTACAGGCATTCAGATGTTACATGGGATCTATCACAAGCAAAATGTTTGTAGACATTTGTTAACATACAGATCAGTTCTTGATCAAGCCTTGTATGGCTTTTTTCCTTTATAAGTATACACTTTCAGTTAGCATTTGTTTATAAGCACGCTAAAAGAAAAGTAACAGAGTGTAGGGCTGGTGTCCTGACTGAGACCAGAGAGGTCATGTGAGAGAAGGCTTAACTGTTCAAAGAACTGGCAAATATGGGTCTTGGCAGCTTCTATGTAACCAGTTCTAAAAAGGCCTTACAAAAGATCCGGTGAAATAGGATCTTCATTAAAAAATAAATAATTATGGCACATATTAAAGTGCTGATTGTAGGAAGTAACACTAGGAACATTAGATGTTTGTGTCATAGTCAATGAGTATAGCCCTTAAGAGTCATTGCACGTCTTTAAAATGTTGCTACTTTTTTTTTTTCTTCCTTCTTTTTCTTTTCCTTTCCTTTCCCTCTTCCTATTGGAATGCCTTGTAGCAAAGTCAGACCAGTTATGGTAGCAGAGTTAAGTTTCAGGAGGTATTCGTTCCATCCGCAACAATATTCGTAAAAGAACATTCCTGGGAGGCCTACTGGCTTATTTCAAGATGATATTTTTTGTAGAGACTGTCTTTCATTTGAATACTTGTGTAATTAAAAAAAAATAAAATATTTGTTCTTTTTGTTTTGTTTGTTTGGTTTGGGTTTTTTTTTGTGTGGCTTGGTTTGGGTTTTTGGTGGAATTCTAGAAGTAATAGAAGAATACTCATAACTTTCCCAGTGATACCATAGTTACAGTTTATGCAGAATGCATGGAGGTACAGCAAAAAAGCCATGTTACAATAATCACTGAAGTGGTGTAAAAGTAGAACCAAACCAAAATCCTAAGCTACATAAAATTGCTTCTAATGAAGGTTCACACCTCCCTGACTACTATAAAACACAGGTTATTTATCTTGTTTCCTTTCCTTTCTATGAAACTTTATTTTCTGGATCTCTCTCTTTTCAATTAATTTCAACTATCAAGATGCTAAACATAATTAATGTTTGATCCGTTGCTATGATGTGCAACTATTGCAAGTTCCAAGCTTGGGGGATGGAGAACAGAACCAGGTCAACAACTGGGATCTGCCAAAGAGAACAATCTTCCAATTATGAAGGTATATGAGCAAAGACAAACAATACTGCCATAAGGGCTGATAAAACACAATTGTAATGTACATATAGGAACATATGTATTCATGTAATATTTAAATTTTAAATATTTCTCATTATTGATCTGAACAACTTATAGATGCTTCACAGTTCTTTGGCTAAGGATATGTATGTACCTCCTCCAATGTTAAATCTTCAGGCTACACAGGAGCTGGTACTTCTCAAAACTCTGGTACAGTTCTTCAGAACTGCCCTTCAAGGACATTCATATTCAGTCCTGCACGTCTTTTTCTTCCTTCTTTATGGATTTTGTGGTCCTCAGTTCCATCAGGAAGGCATTTTGACTTTCTGTCATTACTTGGTTGTTCAGCCCCCTGAGTTTTACAAATATGATATGCTTTTGTCATAGCTATATGCAGTTATTATTTCGCTAGTAGTAAACATGGCATTTTCTTGACACTAAAGCCAGTTTGTTAGTGAAGCCTACTCATTCTCCTCATTCATGCTTTCTGACACTTACTCTCCTGATTGCTGGATAATTTTCAGATTACACCAGTTATATTTAAGTCCCACAGTTTCACTGATCAGGTAACAGCCCCTTTTTACAAGGAATTATATTTGCACAACTGAAGATCTGATGAACTGGGGCAAAAGTGAAGGGGATTCTTCTATGCCAAACCAAGAAGTTCATAAAATATTCATATCAGCAAGGCTTTATTCAACTCTCAGTCTTTGTTCAGAGGATATAGCAAATTTAGCTTTAGGATTCCTAGTGCCAAATCAAAATATAATGAACCCATGGTAAAATAATAATTATTCCAGTATAAGCCAGCTGTGTTAGTTTTAATCTCTTTTAATAATTATTTTATGTGAGTCATGGACCTTGCTAGATTTATGTATGATAAGTTTTTATCTGATCCTCTTTATGTTGCACCTAATATTTGCTGTTCTCCCATGTTTGCCATAAAGATGGCAGAAAAACATGAAGCTAACATAAATTTTGTATCATATACTTAAGACTGATGGTGTGAAACAATGATTATCTGCCTGGTTTTAGTCCAAATCAGTGCAAAACTTTTGGGTGGTCAAAAAATTCTCAGTAAGGTACTGATAATTGTATACTTATTTTCTCAGTATGATACTCTTCTGTTGAGACTTAGAAATAATAAGAGCATGTGAAATTGCAATCATACTTTCTGCAAACATGTAAGTAGAATTAATCTTTCTGGCTTCTGACAACCCCAGACACTGGTAACAAGTCAATTCAGAAGGAATGTAACTCCTCCCTCCAACTCTGTCCCTGAGGGACACCATATTACATGGATGTGAGGAGGAGGTTCAGGCTGGATGTGAGGAGGAGGTTCTTCACCATGAGAGTGGTGAGACCCTGGAATGGGTTGTCCAGGGAGGTGGTTGAGGCCCCATCTCTGGAGGTGTTTAAGAGCAGGCTGGATGAGGCTCTGTCCAGCCTGATCTAGTGTGAGGTGCCCCTGCCCATGGCAGGGGGGTTGGAACTAGATGATCCTTGTGGTCCCTTCCAACCCTGACTGATACTATTAATCTGATCAAATTTTTGCTGTCTACACCTGAGCTAGCCATACTTTATATACAGTGAAGAGAAATGGGTGTGCATATGATCTGTTTTAGCCATGTACTTTAGGATCAATTTAATTACAGTCTGGAAATATGTCATAGTGTCCTTGCATATAAAATTAATCTATGAGACCTGATCAGATAAAGATGTTTAAAATACGTCAGATGAATATAATTTAACCTATCTGATAGCAGAGACCAGACTATGTAAAATATTCTACAAAAGAAGAGAGGGGAAAAAAAAAAAAAAAAAGAGGAGGATTGGATATTAAAGCTACTCAGTGCCATGAAAAATTATTGGTTTGGGTGCTAACTGAGCCATTTTTGTGTTGTAAAGGAATTATGTGGTGAAGAGGTTATTAAATTCATGAATATGAAATATGAATTATGAAAACATAATTTTTATTAATTATCAAACTATTAATAACCGATGAATCACCAACTTATATACATGTTCTAGTGCACGTTCGTGAAATAGATTCCACAACTGGCTTAGTGTTATGATTATAACGTAATTGAACTATCTATAAACCCTTTCTATATTTGTATAACGAAGGGTGAAGTTCTGCCGCTTGGCCACTAGATGGAGACTCGGCGGGACGCGGGCGGCTTCTGGCTATACACAGCAATATTACAATCTTTCTATGCGTCAGCGCTTACTCTGCTAGACGCGGATACTTTGAACTGAGTGCTAGTGGGTGGAAAGCACGTGGGAGATATTCAATTCCCTTCAGACAACAGGGATCGGTCCTGGTCGGGGTCGGTCTGTGGGATCGGCCCTCAGAAGTCAGCTCGCACAGCAGGGCGGGACAACGGTGACCGGTAGGTGGGCTCGAACGACGGAAGCAGGCGAAGCTACGGGGGTCCGCCCAACCACGGCTGTTCTCGGGGCTGATGCAAACAGCCTCGGGGAGAGAATGCGGCTGCGTTAGGCGGCAGATTCTCTTTACCGAACTTAAAGGAGCAACAGGACTCTCAGAGTGGTCCCGGGTTCAGTGCAGTATACGCACGAACAATGCTTTGGTTTTCCCTGGGATTCACAGGGCTCAGAGCGGCACTCGGCGGCTCCTCAGAGCGGCACTCGGCGGTGTCTCTTCTGCTACGGTGGGGCTAAGCATACGTGGACTCGGTTATCAATCGAGTCCCTTCTCCCCGGGAACTGGGCAGATCTTACCCTCGGGGGTCAGTCCAGTCCTCCGGTGGCACGATGGGCTCTCCTGGTCGGCATGGCTGGCTGCAGCAACGCTGAACTCCTCAGGCTCAGCGAAGGTCCTCCCTCTGGGCTTCTTCAACGATGCAGAGGCTTCCAGTATGCGTGCATGTATAACAGAAGCTAACAACAATAAGCTCAATGGCAAAGGCTGCAGCTCAAGAGTTACTCTCTCGAGCAAGCATAGAGACAAAGTAAATGAGGGGGCAACGTGTTTACCAACTGGGGTGACACTTATAGATTCCTCGAGGCTGGGCTTGACCAATAGGCACTCTCATAAGCAACTGGCTTCAGCCTATAGAAAGCGTGAAGCTAGAATTATGCCCATACTTGGTGTCAGCACGAGCACTGCATGCACTGGGTGCGTGCAAGCCTGGCTAATGCCTTGGCTTTTGTCTCCCTCCTAGAGGGAGGGGGAACTTGCCCACATGCTGGGACAAGATTCAGTATCTGGGCATAATGTGCCTTCACCACAAATTAATAAACACAAATTATCCTCCAATCATTTGCTCATATATAAGCATCTACTGCTTTTTGAGATGCCTTTAATATCTGAAAGAATTGAAGAAGTTTGTCAGATAAACCATAGATGATTCAGGCCATTTTGAAGCGGCAGCTAGGGACCAGTTCAAATACTACAATGTATTGAACAATCCTAGATACCAATGTTTGTATATGGGGTGGGATTCAGCTCCAGATGAAAACAGCTATTCTTACTTTCCTACCTGTATATGTGCTTGGTGTCTAAAGATGTTGTTATGGCTAATAAAACTTAAAGCCTGTTTTGCCCCTGCATATATGTAGGTAATGGTCTGAGATGCCCCAGAGCATCATACCTTGCCCGCTAATAACTACTACAAAAGCACAAGTCTTCTGCATGTCCTTTGTAATTTCTCAAATAGCAGCAGATGGAATTGAGCTGAAAGTGTCCAAATATGGATTTGAACTCTTTCCTATAATGTGCCACTCAGTAACTGTAAAGGAGAAATAATGTTTTATATCGCCTAAGCAATCATTTAAAGTAAAAGTTATTTTCAGAATTATTCAACAAGATTATCCAGTTTATGGAAGATTGTGAATGAAGGAGACTATCAGTTAGGGTAAACACACTGGACCTTCTCCAGATACCTGTCCAACATAACTTATTTGTATTGTCCTGTATATGAATTTATATATCCATTTGCATCAATTACACATTGACCTCAAAAGTTACCAGACCAGGCTGTGTCTGATATATATCTACTTCATCATGTTTAATGAACAAATGAATCACCCGTATCTTCAATAGAACTTTGGCTCATTCTGCTCCTCTTCCTGCTCTTGGGGACTGTGACTTGAAGTTTTGCTGGGCTGAGTATAGCTTTATATATTTTGTACTGGCATTGGTGCCAGATTCATGATTTCATTAAATTCCTTTTGATTTTGACCTGTGGGTCTTCTCTTCTTTTCCTGATCCATCTCTTCTGCTGAGGATGAGCCATCAAGGAGGAGATGTGATCGTGGGAGGCTGCCTAGCATGATGTGTTGTGGAACCTTTGCCTTTGTACATCCAATACAAAACTGGTAAGCTGGGAACTAAAAGAAGTTGTGATTCAGATCCAATTACTTCAGACGCTGCTTTTACTCCTTCATAGGCAACTAAAATTTCTTTCTCTGTTGGAGTATAATCTGCCTCTGAACCTCTGTAACCTCGACTCCAGAAACCAAGAGGTTGTCCACGTGTCTCACCTGGAACTTTTTGCCACAAGCACCAGGTTGGACCATTGTCACTTGCAGCCGTGTACAAAATGTTCTTAATGTCTGGACCATCTCGGACAGGTCCCAGACCCATTGCTTGAACTACCTCTTGCTTTATCTGGTCAAAGGCTGCTTGTTGTTCAGGTCCCCAGTGGAAATGGTTTCTCTTTCGAGTCACATCATACAGAGGTTTCACAATCTGACTGTATCCAGGAATGTGCAGTCTCCAAAATCCCACTATCCCCAAGAAACGTAAGGTCTCTTGCTTGTTTGTGGGACTTGCCATGGTAGAGACTCTATTTACCACATCCACTGGAATGTGTCGGCGTCCATCCTGCCACCGCACTGCCAGAAACTGAATCTCTGTGGTAGGCCCTTTCACCTTGTCTCGCTTGATGGCAAAACCTGCATTCAGAAGAATGTCAATGATTTTGTTACCTTTCTTGAAGACTTCCTCAGCAGTTTTACCCCAGACGATGATATCACCGATGAACTGGATGTGTTCTGGAGCACCTCCTTTCTCCAGAGCATCATGGATCACTGCATGACAGATGCTTGAGCTGTGGATCCAGCCCATTGGCAGTCTGTTGAAAGTGTACTGGATTCCTCTCCAGGTGAAAGCAAACTGAGGCCTGCATTCCTCTGCTATGGGAATAGAGAAAAATGCATTAGCAATGTCTATGGTGGCATACCATTTGGCCTCTTTGGATTCCAGCTCATACTGAAGCTCCATCATGTATGGCACTGCTGCACTCATAGGTGGTGTTACTTAATTCAGGGCTCGGTAGTCGACTGTCAGACGCCAGTCTCCATTCTGATTTTGCACAGGCCACACTGGACTGTTGAAAGGTGAATGAGTTTTGCTGATGACTTTCTGACTCTCCAACTGACAAATCAGATTCTGAATTGGCAACAATGAGTCACGGTTGGTTCTATATTGTCTGCGATGCACAGTCTGAGAAGCAACCGGCAATTTAATGTCCTGTATCTTGTGTTGTCCCACAACTGCAGATTCATCAGAAAGCTCAGGTCTGACAGACAGCTTCAATTTTTGTCCATCAATTTCTATAGAAGCTACTCCAAAAGCCCATTTGTAACCTCTAGGGTCTTTGAAACGCCCTTCTCTCAGAAAATCAATTCCCAAAATACAAGGTGCGTCAGGTCTGGTCACAACTGTATGCTTCCTCCAATGTTTACCAGTTAAGCTTATATTAACCTCCACCTTACTTAACTCTTGAGATCCACCAGTGACTGCCAAAATAGTTATAGACTCTGATCCCTGATAATTTGATGGCTGTATGGTGCACTGATCTCCTGTGACAACCAAGGCCCTGTACTTCTGAAATTGTGAAGTGCCAGGCCACTGGATGTACACATCCCAATAGATTCTGTTATCTCTATTATCCCTCTCCTCCCCTTGGCGGGAGACAGGGCACCCCTAGTTATGGGGAACATGCCCACATGTGCATTGTGCACAGTGTGCAGTGTTATAGCTGGAGCCACTGTTGGAGCTACTAGAGTTGTTCTGGGGAACTGTGGAAGTAACAGCTACCCTTCTGGTATTGCCACCTCGTGTTCTGCCACTTTGCAATTCCCTTAGTCTCCTGAAAAGATTAGAAGTTGGTTGGCCATCCCACTTGTTCATGTTCTCACCAAAGTGATCACGCAGAGTTATCCAAATAGTCCTACGTGAACTGCCTTGGTGGTCTGTTTTGGTTTGATCTGTTTTGAAATGACCTCCTTGGAGGACGTGTATTCCTCACAGATGAAACTTGTACCCACCTGGAGGAAGAATTGGAATTATGTAATTGTGCCAATTGGGATATGGAATCTTTCAGATCCTTCATGCAACTCTCAATTTTTCCAGAGTTTCAATGGCTGAAACCAAAGAAACACGTGTCATGCTATCCTCCAATTGTCTCATTTGATCAGTGAATTGGCCAACCATAGGAGGAGCTCCACCATAATTTCTTGACACAATTCTGCTTGCCAGAATGTTTGCATAATTAGAAGGATCAAGCTTGATGATCGTTTTAGCAAGGCCAGTTCCCACAGGAATGTCATCAGGATTCAGAGTTTCATGTTCACCATAGAGTATCTCTCTAACAGCAAATTCTCTCAAGCGCTGAATTCCCTCATCTATGGTAGTCCAGGGTTTAGGATTCCATGGAAGATCATCTCAGGAAGGGTATCTCAGGGCAACCGCCATTAAAAGGCGTACCCACAGATTTACCTTACCAAGAATCTTGGCTAGATGTCTATCTATTCCATTATCCTTCGAGAGATTTCCTAGCTGAGCTGCTGACATGTCTCCAACTGTTAGAGCTGGAGCACCTGTATCATAACATCTATTAATTCAAGTTAGAATTGGCTCCTTATCTGCTCTGGTGTAATCTTTACGGACATTTCTTAACTCCTCGCGTGGTGAAGAACATTCGGAAATATCATCCCCCTGTCCATCTACCACATCTTCCTGAACATGTTGTCCCCATAATCCTGCTGTCGCTCTCCTAAGGATCTCTCTAAGCTGATAAGTATCCTTAGCTCCTGTCCTAGCTGCATCTCTTTCTGGTGTTGATCTCACTAGGTTAGCTAGATCTTTAAAACAAACCTTCTCTTCCTCTTGAGCAGGATCTTTTCTAGTAGAGGGTCCTTCACCAGGATCAGTCTCCTGCTCTTCTCCTCCATTAGCTCCTGGATCAGCTTTGGTCTTTCCACTTCTAGTCTCTAAAACAGCCACTTTAAGTGGAGTTGTGTTTGAATGTACAGGCACCTTAACAGAAGCTGACAGGTTCTGAGACAAATCAGCTGCTGGGGCAGTGGCTTCCGGTCCCACCGAGAGAGTGGGCGGAAATGACCTTGCTCCGTTAATGGCCGAAGAAAAACAGGAGGAGGAGGAGGAGACGCCATGTTGGCTGTTGCCGCCGCCCCTGGCAGCTTGCCAGAATCAGCGGCAAAACCGTTCAAAGCAGCTTTTCCAATAGACTTTTTAGTCTTCTTTTTAACTGACACAGATTCTCCACACTCCTCATCACTGGACGTCTCCGGGACTGACCCGGAGCTACGCCACCTTCTTTTTGATATAGGCTTAATAACAAAACACGGTCTCAATACCTTCCTCTCCTGATGCAAAGAAAACAGCAGATACACATTTATTATCACCGAGAGCAGGATTACACACATCAAATAAATCGCCTTTGGATTCCCAGCCATCACTTAAAGTTACCCTTTCTCCTACTGGGATCTTAAACTCTTTTATCTCAATCGGGAGAGTGATAGAGGTCACATTCCTGTATCTCGCTGGCCAGAAGAAGTTAATGCAGCGTGCGTACAGAAATCTGACCCGATACATAAACCACAAATAAATTTTCTGCATCAAATATTTACCCAGGTAATCCAGGATCAAACCCAAGCAATATCTGTAGACCAGAGTCCCAAAAATTGAAAAAAACATGCGCTCCAAAATCCACAGCACCTTCATGTTTTGCTAATCTGGCTATAAAGCAATAAATTAATAAATCAATAAATAAATAAATCAAGCTATTATCTGCCGCACGTTGGGAAGCCAAGAAAAATGTCGAGGGTTGAGGGGAAGGCCTCAGCCTTCTCCCCCCATGTAAGTGAAGGGAGAAAAAAAAATAAAAGAAAACCACAGCCAGATAAACAAAGGAATGTGCGGTTCTTAGGGGCTGCAGGATATATATATACACACACACACACACACAGAGAATTTACAGTATTTACAATATATACACAGAAATACACAACAAAAGTGACAAAGTAACACAGGAATGAGATTCCCCTCCCGCGGCAGGAGGAAGGGTTTTCCCCCCTGTACCCCCTTCTCTCCCCCTTTTCCCCAGAGAGGGTTAGAAAGAGAGAAAAGGAATAATTGTAAATTAAAAGCAATTATAATTAGAGCAAATGTGTTAGTAAGTTTTTGCAGGCCTCACGCTTATCAGTTCCAAGGTCAGTCTGGCCGAAAGCCCAGAATCTGTAAGCTGTGAAAGGAGGAAAAAGTGCAAGAACTGAGAAAAGTCTCTCTGGGAATCAAAACTTAAGGCAGTACTCTGCCAATCCACCAATGAAATTAGTTTATATCTGTCCTTTGTTTATAAAACATTCAGTCACAGTGTCCCTTTCTTAAAGGCACAGCCTCAAACGGTCACATCAGCAAACACAAAAATCTGAGCTGAGAAACACTTTGTCAAGGTTCACCTTTATTATTTATTTCTGTCTTGAATAGGTGAAAATTCCTCAAGTCATTCATCCTACTCCCCTCTTTTTATGCTTTCCTGGAGGTGTTCAAGAGAAGATTGGACGTGGCACTTGGTGCCACGGTCAAGTCATGAGGTCTGTGTTGATAGATTGGACTCGATGATCCTCGAGGTCTTTTCCAACCTTAGTTATACTGTGATAATGTGATACTGTGATATTCTATGAAGGCTGCTAAAATGCCTTTTTTTTTCTTTTCTTTTTTTGTCCTGTAGTAGGGGTGAAGGGACTGTTGACCAATGAAGTCACAGGTTTTTAAGACTATCTCTATGCACTTCACCACGATAGAATAGAATAGAATAGAATAGAATAGAATAGAATAGAATAGAATAGAGTAGAATAGAATAGACCAGGGCTTGTGCTCCAAACCCCTCACCAGATTTGTTGCCGTTTTCTGGACACGTTCCAGCAAGTCAACATCTTTCCTAAACTGAGGGGCCCAGAACTGGACTCAATGATGGGTGTGCTGTGGGTGTCAATTTCTTTTCCCATGTAGCAAGCAATAGGATGAGAAGAAAAGTCCTCAAGTTTTGCCATGTGAGGTCTAGATTGGACTTTAGAAAACATTTTTTTAATTAAAAGATTCTCATTGCCCAGGGAAGTGGAGTCACTATCCTTGAAGGCATTTAAAAATGTGGTACTTAGGGACTTGTTGTAGTGGTGGACTTGGTAGTACTAGGTTTATGACTGAACTTGATGATCTTAAAGGTCTTTTCCAATATAAGTGATTCTATGAGTCTGAGATTCTATGAGAAGAGGATGGAAAATGTTTTAAATTGCAAAGTTAATACTTTATAAAAAGCCTTCTTACAATGCTTATCAAATTTGTTTCTTTGTTGTGGCAATATTGCTATATATGCATGTGTACATTTTGTATCTAAATATGTGCGCATTCCAAATACATCAATAGAAAAAAAAATTGGTGATATTAAATCTGAAAAAGGAAAAATTTAAGAGGTGCCTTGAAATTCATCAGGGACCCTTCTATTACCTTTGGTTTTATGTGAAGACACAGATCTACTTGTGTCGGGTGGCAACTCAAAATGCAGAGACAAATGTTCTAGGTGTGGCTTTCAAAAATAATCCTAAAAAATACTGAGACATTTTCCCACAAATAAGAAAGCTTCCCCTTATTTGTATTGAGATAAAACCAGGAAGTATATTAATTGTGTGATGTGCTCCCCAGCAGTGCTTGTATGTTGAACTTAAGACTGCCAATCAAAAAAAGATTTAATGCCTATATTTTCATAGTGAAGTCACTCACAATGAATGCCTTCCTCCATATGTATTTGAGGACTGCATGTTCTTTGAAGTATTAGAGAAGGTTTAGTACATGACCTCCCAGGTAAGACTGATTATGGTTGTCATGCAGGAATGTCAAGAAGAAAGCTACCTGAGTTTTTTTGGAACAACCCACTAATAGAAGAGCCACAACTTTTTAGGTCTAAATATGCAAAAACTGTTTTAAGTTTTAACCAGCAATACCGAAGTGACCGTATTGGGTGTGCCTGAGAAGCTCTTTTGATTCTCTTTTTTTCCCAACATGAAACAAGTTCCTGCTCCCCAGAATAAAAACATGGTACTTTCTGTTGTTCTGGAAAACTTGGATAAAGGTTTTCTCAAGACAGTGCATAATGTCAGTACACAGATTATGCACAAATGTGCAAGTAGCCATGCTATAGAACTCCTTTATTTTACAAAATATTTTTTTTCTGACCATATAAATCTGTGTAGATGATTATCTTTTTAAGGAAAAGAAAAAGGTTGAGAAATACTAAGAGGACAATTAAGTAAGCATTATTTTCTGAACCCAAAGACTAGAAACAGAAGTTTAAATGCTAGGTAGTCGTGTTGACAAGTACTTCATTCAAATCAGACCAGCTGTCCTTACTTCCAGCCTATCTGCCTCTTGATAGCACTGGAGGACATATGCCATCGCTGAATGAGTTCTACTTTACTTATACTGAAGTCTATAGCTAACTTTTAAATATTTCCTGTTCATTTATTAGCATTAATTTTATTTTTATAAGACTTCATATGCATCCTTTTATAATCTCTGTTAACCTACTTACTGCTTCAGGGCATAGAATAAATCAAGTGTCATAGAACAGTGCCATCTTGTGGCACTTGGGTAGCCATTGCCTCATTTTATTTCAGATCTACTGCTTCATAAAGTCAACATTTTAAAAGACTGTTCATATTTGTTGTGATATAATCAGCATCCCTCATTTTTAAGGTATTCAATATTATTCTTGAAATTATTTCCAAGAAAACAATTCAACAAAATTACCCTGTTCACCCAGGGAAAAATGTTTATACTGTTTAAAAGAGAAAAAAACCTACCCTTTCTAAAAGACATTTCAGGATCTGAAAAGTAATCAAATGACTAATTATGCAAATAAAATGTTGTTGAAAGGGTAGTTTGAGAGGTTGTCCTGATAAATCTGGGGGTTATGGACAACAGTATTTTTGAAATGGTAGTTTCTCGAACACAAACATCCTATAGACCACGGAATATCTTAAACACAGACACCACTGAAATGGTTTCAAGAATCTATCTACTAAAACAATCATCCATTTTTCTGGCTATTTATCCCCCCAGAACTGTGTAATTAATCAACTCCCCCTTTTCCTCTTAATTCTGTGTTGCTCCGAATGGGACTGTTAACACCTGGGAAGGAATGTGTACATATCATACATCAAATGAAATAATTAGAGGACCTTTTCTTGACACCTGTTCTCTGCTTGACCTTGTGTTACAAAAGGTAGTATGAAATTTTCAAAAACACTTGGCCTTGGCCTAGTTCTCCTCTAATTAAATAATTCCTAAAACTCCCACTTAGTAACAGATCATTTAGGCCATCACTGCAACTCTGAAATTGGTTCTCATGCTTATTTATGCTTCAATTCCTCCCCTCTGCATAGTGGATGTAATAATTGCCTGACCTGTAGGAGTTCTACAAAGCTTCATTAGTGTTGGATAAAACTAACAACAGAAGTGCAAAGTGGTGTGTGCTTGTGCTGCAGAAATATTTACTGCACTCTGCCCATGCAGCTCATAGAAAGAATTCTCCAATTTGCATAATTAAGATATTATTTTAAAAATAAATAATATGGCTTATATTATATGATTATTCACTGATAGCTATATGTTGTAGAGTTGGAAGGGAACAGCCGGGCCTTCTCCTCCCCACGGAAAGTGAAGGGGAAAAAAAACTCACAGCTGAATTAGTAAAGCAGTGGGTGTTGTATATTTACAAAGCCGTTTAGGGAAACTCAGGGAAATATATACAGAATTTACAGTATTTACAATATATACAGAAATATACAACAAAGTAACACAGGAATAAGAGTTCCCCCCTCTGCTGAGGGGGTTCCCCACCTCTGTTCCCCCTTCTCTCCCCCTTTCCCCAGAGAGGGTTAGAAAGAGAGAAAAGAGAAAAAAATTAAAAGCAGTTATGTGTTAATTGGAAAGTGGTTAATACAGACCTTGCAGTTTATCAGTTTCAAGGTCAAGCCTGGCCGAAAGCCCAGAACGCTGTGAGCTGCAAAGGGGGAAAAGGAAGACTGACCAGAAAAGTGCAGGAATGCCCAGGATTCTCTGCTGTACTCCCAGTTCAAAAGGTGCTTCCCCCCAATCTACCAATGAAATTAGTTTAGATCTGTCTTTATTAGAATAAACCTTTATTAGAATAAACCAAACCAGGTTGGAAGAGACCTTCAAGATCATCGTGTCCAACCCATCAACCAATCCAATCCACCCAAACAGCTAACCCATGGCACCAAGCACCCCATCAAGTCTCCTTCTGAACACCTTCAATGACGGCGACGCCACCACCTCCCCGGGTAACCCATTCCATAGCGCAATCACTCTTTCTGTATAGAACTTCTTCCTAACATCAAACCTGAACCTCCCCTGGCGCAGCCTGAGACTGTGTCCTCTTGTTCTGGTACTGGGTGCCTGGGAGAAGAGACCATCATCCGCCTGTCTACAACCTCCCTTCAGGTAGTTGTAGAGAGTGATAAGGTCACCCCTGAGTCTCCTCTTCTCAAGGCTGAGCAACCCCATCTCCCTCAGCCTCTCCTCATAGGGCTTGTGTTCCAAACCCCTCACCAACTTTGTTGCTCTTCTCTGGACTCATTCCAGCAAGTCAACAACCTTCCTAAACTGAGGGGTCCAGAACTGGACTCAATGATGGGTGTGCTGTGGGTGTCAATTTCTTTTCCCATGTAGCAAGCAAGGTGTGGCCTAACCAGTGCAGTGTACAGGGGCAGAATGACCTCCCTGCTCCTGCTGACCACACTGTTCCTGATGCAGGCCAGGATGCCATTGGCCCTCTTGGCTGCCTGGGCACACTGCAGGCTCATGTTCATCCTACCATCCACCAGTACCCCCAGGTCCCTCTCTGCCTGGCTGCTCTCCAGCCACTCTGACCCCAGCCTGTAGCACTATATGGGGTTTTTGTGGCCAATGTGCAGAACCCGGCACTTGGATGTGTTCAATCTCATGCCGTTGGATTCTGCCCATCTGTCCAGCCTGTCGAGGTCCCTCTGCAGAGCCTCTCTACCCTCCAGCAGATCAACTCTTGCCCCCAGCTTGGTGTCGTCAGCAAATTTACTGATCATGGACTCAATGCCCTCTTCCAGATCATCAATAAAGATGTTAAAGAGGGTGGGGCCCAGCACTGATCCCTGGGGCACACCACTAGTGACTGGCTGCCAGCTGGATGTGGCACCATTCACCACCACTGTCTGGGCTCGGCCCTCCAGCCAGTTCCTAACCCAATGCAGTGTGCTCCCGTCCAAGCCATGGGCTGACAGCTTGGCCAGGAGTTTGCTATGGGGGACGGTGTCAAAGGCCTTGCTAAGGTCCAGGTAGACTACATCAACAGGCCTCCCCACATCCACCAGGCGGGTCACCTGATCATAGAAGGAGATCAGGTTGGTCAGGCAGGACCTACCCTGTCTTTCGTTTACAAACATCTGTGCTGGGTTGAGGTAGCCCCCTTCCCCACCCCTGGCAAAAATAAACACTCAGACAAACGGATTGCGAAAGTGATGGAAAGTTTAAATAGAAAGCAGTGAACTTTTACAGAAAGCCAAAAGCGCAGTGACAAAGAAAAATCCCAAAGCAGACCCAGAGAGATCCCACCCCCACCTGAGGGTACACCCAAGACCCCCAGGGCTCCTTCTTCCCCCTCCACTGCTAGGCTAGTCTCAGCTGGCCAGATCTGAGACTGCCCATCCCCCCATGGCCTTGGGCCTAGCCAGGCCCTGTGGTGAAGGCACATTATGCCCAGATACTGAATCTTGTCCCAGCATGTGGGCAAGTTCCCCCTCCTCCTGGAGGAAGACAAAAGCCAAGGCATTAGCCAGGCTTGCACGCACCCAGCGCATGCAACGCTCATGCTGGCACCAAGAATGGGCATAATTCTTGCTTCACGCTTTCTATAGGCTGAAGCCAGTTGTTTATGAGAGTGCCCATTGGTCAAGCCCAGCCTCGAGGAATCTTTAAGTATCACCCCAGTTGGTAAACACGTTGCCCCCCCTCATTTACTTTGTCTCTGTGCTTGCTCGAGAGAGTAACTCTCGAGCTGCAGCCTTTGCCATTGAGCTTATTGTTGTTAGCTTCTGTTATACATGCACGCATACCGGAAGCCTCTGCATCGTTAAGAAGCCCAGAGGGAGGACCTTCACTGAGCTTGAGGAGCTCAGCGCTGCTGCAGCCAGCCATGCCGACCAGGAGAGCCCATCGTGCTACCAGAGGTCTGGACTGACCCCCGAGGGTAAGATCTGCCCAGTTCCCGGGGAGAAGGGACTCGATTGATAACCGAGTCCACGTATGCTTAGCCCCACCGTAGCAGAAGAGACACCGCCGAGTGCCGCTCTGAGGAGCTGCCGAGTGCCGCTCTGAGCCCTGTGAATCCCAGGGAAAACCAAAGCATTGTTCGTGCTTGTGCTGCACCGAACCCGGGACCACTCTGAGAGTCCTGTTGCTCCTTTAAGTTCGGTAAAGAGAATCCGCCGCCTAACGCAGCCGCATTCTCTCCCCGAGGCTGTTTGCATCAGCCCCGAGAACCGCCTGGTTGGGCTGACCCCCATAGCTTCGCCTGCTTCCATCGTTCGAGCCCACCTACCGGCCACCGTCGTCCCGCCCTGCCGTGCGAGCCGACTTCTGAGGGCCGACCCCGACCAGGACCGATCCCTGTTGTCTGAAGGGAATTGAATATCTCCCACGTGCTTTCCACCCACTAGCACTCAGTTCAAAGTATCCGCGTCTAGCAGAGTAAGCGCTGACGCATAGAAAGATTGTAATATTGCTGTGTATAGCCAGAAGCCGCCCGCGTCCCGCCAAGTCTCCATCTAGTGGCCAAGCGGCAGAACTTCATCCTTCATTATATAAATAAAGAAAGGGTTTATAGATAGTTCAATTACGTTATAATCGTAACACTACAAACGGATTGCAAAAGTGATGGAAAGTTTAAATAGAAAGCAGTGAACTTTTACAGAAAGCCAAGAGCGCAGTGTCAAAGAAAGATCCCAAAATAGACCCAGAGAGATCCCATCCCCACCTGAGTGTACACTCAAGAACCCCATTGCTCCTTCTTCCCCCTCCCACTGCTAGGCTAGTCTCAGCTGGCCAGATCTGAGACTGCCCATCCCCCCGTGCCCTTGGGCCTAGCCAGGCCCAAAGCCAGGAGACATCCCCCCCAGTTACCGACTGACGGAGGAGGAAGAAAAAAGAGAGAGTGCTAGACTCCGCACTGGATCTTATAGTGGTGCAAAGGATTGTGGTAGGAAATACTACATAATTTCCTGTGTCCACCCTTCTGAGCTGGACTTCTGGACACAGGAAGTAAACATTGCAGGGGGGCACCCAGCTCAACCTGCAACACACCACCCCTTATTTCATACCACAATCTTTGCACCCAAACACATACTTAAATCAGAAATCTTCTCATGACATGTTTGGCGAAGTCCATATCTTCATCTGGGCATCCACCCAAACAGTCTCTCATTCAGGCTCAAGTGTCAGTCCATTCCAGTTCTTCTTCCTTCATCAAATGGTATCTCCTGGCGATGCAGAGTTCACTCTTCTGCGGTGCAAGCTCTTCATGGAAACGTTGGACATCCTGGTCACCTGGAAAGAACCTCACAACTTCTCAACCAAACCTTTATTCCCACCTCTATTTACTCAGCGGCACATTTTAACATCTCTTTAACATGCTCTTTAACATCTTTATTGATGATCTGGATGAGGGCATTGAGTCCATCATCAGTAAATTTGCTGACAACACCAAGCTGGGGGCAAGAGTTGATCTGCTGGAGGGTAGAGAGGCTCTGCAGAGGGACCTCGACAGGGTGGACAGATGGGCAGAATCCAACGGCATGAGATTGAACACATCCAAGTGCCGGGTTCTGCACATTGGCCACAACAACCCCATGCAGTGCTACAGGCTGGGGTCAGAGTGGCTGGAGAGCAGCCAGGCAGAGAGGGACCTGGGGGTACTGGTGGATGGTAGGATGAACATGAGCCTGCAGTGTGCCCAGGCAGCCAAGAGGGCCAATGGTATCCTGGCCTGCATCAGGAACAGTGTGGCCAGCAGGAGCAGGGAGGTCATTCTGCCCCTGTACACTGCACTGGTTAGGCCACACCTCGAGTACTGTGTCCAGTTCTGGGCCCCTCAGTTTAGGAAGGATGTTGACTTGCTGGAACAGAGTCCAGAGAAGAGCAACAAAGTTGGTGAGGGTTTGGAACACAAGCCCTATGAGGAAAGACTGAGGGAGCTGGGGTTGCTCAGCCTGGAGAAGAGGAGACTCAGGGGTGACCTTATCACTCTCTACAACTACCTGAAGGGAGGTTGTAGACAGGTGGATGATGGTCTCTTCTCCCAGGCACCCAGTACCAGAACAAGGGGACACAGTCTCAGGCTGCGCCAGGGGAGGTTCAGGTTGGATGTTAGGAAGAAGTTCTATACAGAAAGAGTGATTGCGCTATGGAATGGGCTGCCCAGGGAGGTGGTGGAGTCGCCGTCATTGAAGGTGTTCAGAAGGAGACTTGATGGGGTGCTTGGTACCATGGGTTAGCTGTTTGGGTGGGTTGGATTGGTTGATGGGTTGGACACGATGATCTTGAAGGTCTCTTCCAACCTGGTTTGGTTTATTCTAATAAAGGTAAAGGTTTATTTCCACCCCTGGGGCAAGCCAGTCAGAACAATCAGGCTCTAACTGCTTCTACACCCCTCCAGGAAAACAGCATGCTGAGCCTTTCCCAACCCTGCACGGACCTATCCCAAGCCCAGTGCTGACCGCTTCCAGCCGCGGCCCAAGGCTATACAGATGCATGCAACAGTACACCGTCTTCCCACTAGACATTCGCGTATCAAGACGTGACAGCATCCAACTACACAACCCTCCCCCGGCAGAGGGAGGGGCTGCACCACAACCTACTGAGAAGAAGAGAGGTGGAGCCAGGTGCTCGGCGCCATTTTCGGAACTCGTCCGAAAAGGTCGGGGAAGAGACTAGGGCCGGCCCCGCCGCAGCCCGAGCGCACGGCCGGTCCCGCCGCTGCCGCAGCTCAAGTGGACGGCTGGGGACCGCCGCCGCCGCTCCGAGCATACAGGACGGCTCCGACCATCGCTATCGCCGTGGTACAGAATCAAAATCGCCTCCACCCCTCGGGCATTCAGACGCCTCCTCCAGCAAAAGCCATAAGCACGTCCTCAGGGCCCTTGAGAACAGCTTTCATTGGAGTCCCTGTTCGCCCATAGGGAGCCGAGCTCCACCGCTCGCCGCGGTTGACCCTACCCCGCAGCGAGAACGGACCTGACTTTGATCTGCTCGCCGCTGCCCCTCCCCCACTTCACTCCCTGCCGCTTCTGCGGTGGAGGAAGGCAGGTCCCGCATTCTCAAGCGGTGCCCCCATTCCGATGGTTAAGAACCACCCCTGCTTGAAACAGCAGGAGGGACTCTGTGCCACCAGCCACGCACCAGGTGTCCCCCTGCAATCCACAAGAACTTAACACAATCACCACAACAACACATGAGCCCCCAACTGCCAAAAAAATAAAACGACGCCCAGAACTAAATTTAAACTCTTATCTTTTGCAATCCGATCTGCAGAGTAGCCACAATAACCAACTCCTACTCCTGGCTGGCTCACCAAGAATGTAAAGGGGTTGGGGGTAGACCCCCTGCCCACTGTAACCATCCTCTGCTACCAAGAATGTGCTGGGTTGAGGCAGCCCCCTTCCCCACCCCTGGCAACAATAAACACTCAGACAAACGGATTGCAAAAGTGATGGAAAGTTTAAATTGAAAGCTTTGAACATTTACAGAAAACCAAGAGCGCAGTGACAAAGAAAGATCCCAAAATAGACCCAGAGAGATCCCATCCCCACCTGAGGGTACACCCGAGACCCCCAGGGCTCCTTCTTCCCCCTCCCACTGCTAGGCTAGTCTCAGCTGGACAGATCTGAGACTGCCCATCCCCCCATGGCCTTGGGCCTAGCCAGGCCCAAAGCCAGGAGACATCCCTCCCAGTTACCGGCTGACAGAGGAGGAAGAAAAGAGACAGTGCTAGACTCCGCACTGGATCTTATAGTGGTGCAAAGGATTGTGGTATGAAATACTTCATAATTTCCTGTGTCCACCCCTCTGGGCTGGACTTTGCTACTGTACCGCAGCGATAGAGATGGCCGGAGCCCTCCTGTATGCTCGGGCGGCGGCGGGCCCAACCGTGCGCTTGGAGCGGCGCCGGTGGCCCCCGGCCGTCCACTCGGGCTGCGGCGGCGGCGGTCCCCGGCCATGCGCTCGGAGTGGCGACAGTGGGACCGGCCGTGCGCTCGGGCTGTGGCGGCGGCGGTCTCCAGCCGTGCGCTCGGGCTGCGGCGGGGCCAGCCCTAGTCTCTTCCCCGACCTTTTCGGATGAGTTCTGAAAATGGCGCCGAGCACCTGGCTCCACCTCTCTTCTTCTCAGTAGATTGTGGTGCAGCCCCTCCCTCCGCCAGGGGAGGTTAAGTTGTTGGATGCTGTCACGTCTTGGTACGCGAACGCCTAGTGGGAAGGCGGTGTACCGTGACATGCATCTGTAGAGTCTCGGGCCGTGGCTGGAAGCGGTCAGCACTGGGCTTGGGATAGGTCTGTGCAGGGTTGTGAAAGGCTCAGCATGCTGTTTTCCTGGAGGGGTGGAGAAGCAGTTAGAGCCTGATTGTTCTGACTGGCTTGCCCCAGGGGTGGAAATGTGCCACTGAGCAAATAGAGGTGGGAATAAAAGTTTGGTTGAGAAGTTGTGAGGTTCTTTCCAGGTGACCAGGATGTCCAACGTTTCCATGAAGAGCCTGCACCGCAGAAGAGTGAACTCTGCATCGCCGAGAGGTTCCATTAGATGAGGGAAGAAGAACTGGAGTGGACTGACACTTGAGCCTGAATGAGAGACTGTTTGGG
Source organism: Melanerpes aurifrons (assembly GCA_011125475.1). NCBI lineage: Eukaryota > Metazoa > Chordata > Aves > Piciformes > Picidae > Melanerpes > Melanerpes aurifrons. The sequence continues at coordinate 760,549 of WWNC01000133.1, forward strand.
TGGACGCCCAGATGAAGATATGGACTTCGCCAAACATGTCATGAGAAGATTTCTGATTTAAGTATGTGTTTGAGTGTAAAGATTGTGGTATGAAATAAGGGGTGGCGCGTTGCAGTTTGAGCTGGGTGCCCCCCTGCAATATTTACTTCCTGTGTTCAGAAGTCCAGCCCAGATGGGTGGACACAGGAAATTATGTAGTATTTCCTACCACAATCCTTTGCACCACTATAAGATCCAGTGCGGAGGCTAGTACTCTCTATTTTCTTCCTCCTCCGTCAGTCGGTAACTGGGGGGGATGTCTCCTGGCTTTGGGCCTGGCTAGGCCCAAGGGCACGGGGGGATGGGCAGTCTCAGATCTGGCCAGCTGAGACTAGCCTAGCAGTGGGAGGGGGAAGAAGGAGCAATGGGGTTCTTGAGTGTACACTCAGGTGGGGATGGGATCTCTCTGGGTCTATTTTGGGATCTTTCTTTGACACTGCGCTCTTGGCTTTCTGTAAAAGTTCACTGCTTTCTATTTAAACTTTCCATCACTTTTGCAATGCGTTTGTCTGAGTGTTTATTGTTGCCAGGGGTGGGGAAGGGGGCTGCCTCAACCCAGCACAACATCCAACCACAATATTCCCTTTCTTAAGGGGACAGCCTCAAACGGTCACAGTCCACCCCTTCTAAACAATTTCATTGGCTGTTCATACTGTCCATCCAATCCAAGATGATATTTACAGTTTGTGACTAAAGTTCTGTGGTGGGTTGGAAGGGTAAGGCCAAGAAGCCTCTTCCCTCCCCCCCTGTAAAGTAAAGGGAAAAGAAAAATTGAAGGGAAAGGAAAAAAAAACTCACAAGATGAATTAGCAAAGCAGTGGAGCTTTATATTTACAAAGCAATGTAGGATATGCAGGGGAATATTTACAAATTTACAATATTTACAATATATACAAAGATATACAATAAAGTAACACAGAAATGAGGGTTTCCCCCTCTGCTGAGGGGGATTTCCCACCTCCACTTCCCCCCTCTCTCCCCCTTTCCCCAGAGTGGGATAGAAAGAGGAAGAAAAGATAGAAAAAAAATGTTAGAAGCACTTGTGTTAATTGGAAAGGAGTTAATACAGGCCTTATCAGTTTTTCAAGGCCGGAGCCTTGGCAGAAAGCCCAGCACAGAGAGAGCTGCTGCACCGTGGAGAGGCGGAAGCAAGACAGATAGAGAAGTGCTGGAATGCCCAGTTCACTCCCAGTTCAGAAGGTGCTTCCTCCCAATTCACCAATGAAATTAGTTTAGATTATTCTTTCCGTTTACCAACTTCCGTCCACCATATTCCCTTTCTTAAGGGGGCAACGTCAACCGGTCACAAGTTCATAGTCAATTCCAGCCATGTTCAGATTAAACTGATTCAAAAGTCCAAGAAAATGAGAAAATGAGAAAAAAATGGAAAACAGTTTGTTTCTTCGCTGATGAAGCAAATAAAAGGGAAACAGGGATTCTAAGGGTCTCTTAGTTGACTCAGGGCTCTCAGGGATCTCAGGGTTCGTGCACCGTAGATTTCCTCGTACATCCTTCCTTTGGACACGATGTAGCTGTACAACAGTTTGAAATTAACCTCTTTCAGCTAAAGTTAAATTTCTTTGTGGAATACACTGAATTTCACCATTCTCTTGCATTACCCAATAAGTGTGACCCGGACATTCAGCTGAAACCACCCCTCGGACTGGTTTAGCCTCTCCTGAGGGCGAAAATACCAAACAGTTTTACCCAACAGATTCTTTTCTCTAACAACAGGAACTTTATCACATTCTACTTTCTGTAGCAAATCTGAATGTGCAGGTTCAGCATGGTTCACTGAACCTCTACTATTTACCAGCCAGGTTGCTTGTGCTAAATGTTTTTCCCAGTTTTTCAAAGACCCACCCCCCATGGCTTTAAGAGTGGTCTTCAACAAACCGTTGTAGCGTTCAATCTTCCCTGAAGCTGGTGCATAGTAGGGAATATGGAATATCCACGCAATACCGTGCTCTTTTGCCCAGTTCTTTAAAAGGTTGTTCTTGAAATGAGTTCTGTTGTCTGACTCAATCCTCTCTGGAGTTCCGTGTCTCCACAGGACTTGTCTCTCCAGACCGAGAATGGTGTTGCATGCAGTTGCATGTGGAACTGGATAAGTTTCCAACCATCCAGTGTTTGCCTCTACCATAGTAAGCACGTATTGCTTACCAGAACGAGAACATGGTAGAGTGTTGAGTCTGTTGCATGATGTTGTGTGGAACCTTTGAACATCCAATTCAAAACTGGTAATCTGGGAGCTAAGAGAAGTTGTGATTCAGTTCAAATCACTTCAGAAGACACTCCTTCATAGGCAGCTAGAATTGCTGTCTCTGTTGGAGTATATTTAACCTCCGAACCTCTGTAACCTCGACTCCAGAAACCAAGAGGTCGTCCACGTGTCTCACCTGGAGCTTTTTGCCTCAAGCACCAGGTTGGACCATTGTCACTTGCAGCCGTGTACAAAATGTTCTTAATGTCTGGACCATATCAGATAGGTCCGAGACCCATTGTTTGAACAACATCTTGCTTTATCTGGTGTTGTAGGGTTGGAAGGGTAAGGCCAAAAAGCCTACTCCCTCCCCGCTGTGAAGTAAGGGGAAGGAAAATTTGAAGGAAAAGGAAAAAAAACTCACAACTGAATTAGCAAAGCAGTGGAGCTGTATATTTACAAAGCAATATAGGATATGCAGGGGAATTTACAGAATTTACAACATTTACAATATACACAAAGATTCCCCACCTCCGCTCTCCCCTCTTTCCCCCTTTCCCCAGAGCGGGTTAGAAAGAGGAAGAAAACAGAGAGAGAAAGAGAAAATAGTTAGAAGCAGTTATGTGTTAATTTGAAAGCAGTTAATACAGGCCTTGCAGTTTATCAGTTTTCTAGGTCAAGCCTTGGCCGAAAGCCCAGAAACAGCTGCTGCTGCTGAAGGAGGGGAAAACAGAACTGAACTGGAAAAGTGCAGGAAAGCCCAAGACACCCTGCTGCACTCCCAGTTCAGAAGGTGCTTCCTCCCAATCTACCAATGAAATTAGTTTAGATCCGTCTTTTTCGTTTACCAACTTCCGACTACCATATTCCCTTTCTTAAGGGGACAACCTCAACCGGTCACATCTGGTCAAAAACTGCTTGTTGTTTAGGTCCCCAGTGGAAATGGTTTCTCTTTCGAGTCACATCATACAGAGGTTTCACAATCTGACTGTATCCAGGAATGTGCAGTCTCCAAAATCCCACTATCCCCAAGAAACGTAGGGTCTCTTGCTTGTTTGTGGGACTTGCCATGGTAGAGACTCTATTTACCACATCCACTGGAATGTGTCGGCGTCCATCCTGCTGATGCCGAATTTTGCCCCAAAAGGCAAGAATAACTGCCTAAGAGACTCAGTTTAAGTTAGATAGACAGGAGGTATTTTATTGGCAACGCGTTGGAGAAATCACTAAATGGATTTCTGCCCGTCCCGTAACAAAAGTATGCCTTTTATACAGCTTTGGATGTAGTATTGCATCAGATCTTATACATAATCATTTCTTTGCATACATATTCATGTGGGGCATGGTGTAGGCTGAGCGTGGGCAGGGGCATCTCTTCTGACGATCTTCTTGGTGGTCATTCCGGCGGCCTTCATCATGGGCAGGGGTTTCCTGATGAGTCTTCCTCCTTAAACTTTTGAACTCCTTTCCTAATTTGGTCAATTCCCGGTGTGCCTGGCTTGGTTCTGCTGATGTTGTTCTAAGTGTTAGTTTGGCCTTGTTGGCTCTGAATGTCAGTTTGGCCTTGTTGGCTCTGAATCATGCTTATCCTAACAGTTCTTGTCAGTCTCTATTCCTTATCTTCTTTTCCTGTCACAGTGACCCATGCCTTAGCTAATTTACTGCTTTATCTGCTTTGTGCTTTAGAAAGCTCTCTGTTCTGGGGCTTCATTCCCCCCTTTTTCTTATATCTGACGAATTCTTTCGTCAAATTCTAATCCTATAGGGCGCTGATATGCCCGTACCATCGCCCAAATTATTTGGGTCCTTTTTATTATGATTCTTAGTTTCCACCACATACAAATATTTGTGAGAGTTAATAGTAGCAGAACTAAAATTACTATTATCATTGGGTGCACCAGATAGTTAAAGACCTGGGTAGCTGTTGGGGAGTATCCTGTAAAGATGTCCCACCAATGATGCTGGCCTACTTGTTCCACCTTGGTCAGGACATCTTTTATTTTTTCTGTATTATGTTCTACCTGCCATACCACTCGTTTATTCGTTTGATTCACCTTTTGCACTAATTCCTTCACTTTAGGATGTGCTAGCATTTTTAAGAATTTTGATGTCCATCCCTATTTGTAATTTTGGTATATTTTGATATAGGTTAAAATCTGCATTAATTAGCTGTTGAGTAGTTATTGGGACTGTATAATGAAAATCACAACCCACTATCTTGGTGAAGTTGCACACACAGAAGTTAGTATTGTTAGTCTCCTCTTGGCAATTATCTATAGTGACGCTGTCACAAGCAGTCCTAACGCAAGCACACCCATCCCTATATAGTAGACTTGTGATTGTGTTCCATTATGTGAAAGCATTTCAAAGGCACATACACTATTTTCGACATCTAAGCATAAATCTTCTGCTTCTATTACAGCGTTCTCGCAAACATAGCCTAATTGTCCTCTATGAATACATGCCTCTGTGCTAACTGATTGCCACTTATTTTTGGTGTAATCATAACTGGCCCAGACATTGTGATCTATTGGTCTGACAATGACATCTTGATGTATTGTCCCTAGAGTGAGGATAGGAAAGATAGCTTTTCCTCTGCCGCACTGATGGTGAGGATATAGGCTTCAATGTGATCTTGTTGAGGGTCATAAGTGAAATTTACTAATTGCCACCAGGCTTGGTGGTCCTTCTCAAATTGTGTAGTATAATTATCCTTTAATATTGTTTCTCTTATCTCTTGAGGTAATGTACCTGACATTCCCTCTCTCATTATTCCTGCCGCTACCGATTGTACCCATTGTTGTGTCTGAGAGCATTGTATAGCGAGTGCAATGTCTCTACTAAGTTCCCCTGTATAGTCAGAGAGCTTCACAAAATCTTCTGCAGTATGGTTTGCTACCATGGTTAGTAATTTTACCACTAGCGATTGTGTTTCTGTTAATGTGAGCACAGATGAACTCAGAGGCACTTTGAGTTTTCCTAAGTCAGTGGTGACAGTGCTCAATTTGTTCACCAATACCTCTTGATCAATTGCATTCACTATTCCAAATCCAGTGCCGACCCATCCACTTATATCTCTTTGCACCCGCCTGTGATAAGACCTAGTTGCCAGCCATGCATCCCATCCCTTAAGGCTTTGCTGTATAAATGGTCGGCAATCTTTCTGCAAATGAGTAACGTCGGCGTGAATGTTCATCTGCACCTTCTTCAGGGAATAAGTGGGGTCTAGCAATAATTTTAATTCGTTAGATCTTCTTATCACCTGTGGCCCTATAAAGGTTAGGTTATGTATTAATCTACATTCTACCGGTAGAGCAGTTTTTGGGGGCAAGGCTATATTTGGATACAATGGGATCATGTCTTCCGGTGACCACACCTTATATTCGGCAGCATCGCCAAGGAGGCCTGAACCCCCTTTCGGCATTTTCAACTGTCTTTCACATATGAATGACATTGGCTGATCCAATCTAAATGCCATCTCACACTGTGCTTTCCCTTCCTCAGGACCACTAGATGCTACAATCTTTCTCACGGGAAAGAGAAGAGGGTGAAGGTCAAGGGTTATGTTTTGGGGTTGTAATTCGGGTGGATCTTCCCTAAAGTCACTCCACTGGCATGAAATTGGGCCCTTTTGCTGGGTCCAGCCGTTGGGCTTGCCCATTTTCACTGGACTATAGATAACAAGGTTATTTCTAGAAGCTGTCATCGAGGATCGAATTGTTAATACTAGTTGTCTTGTTTTCCCTTCCTCTGGGTCTAGCTCCCGACACCCAACTTGGATTTGGTCTCCCTTGTATGCTACCATGGAGGGTTGATGCCATACTTCACTCATGTATGGCTGATTGTTACGTAAGGCATAAACCTCGAAATAGGATCTCTCCTGTCCTATCTCTGGGTGGATACACTGGTGTGCATAAGACCATGGGTCTATTGGGGCAGAGCCTTGGGGAAGAGCTATACTTATCGAGAGTCCAATGATCAGAGTTGTAATGGCCTGAGGTGGAGTCAGGATCATGACGTCTGCTCCTCTTGTTTGTTCTCTGGGGCTTTCTTGACTCGTGAATAATGGATCCACGTAGGTCGCTCCTTGATCCGAACCGCGGTGAAGGTAGTCAGCAGCACTTAGAATAGAATAGAATAAACCAGGTTGGAAGAGACCTTCAAGATCATCACGTCCAACCTATCACCCAACACCACCTAATCAACTAACCCATGTAACCAAGCACCCTGTCAAGTCTCCTCCTGAACACCTCCAGTGACGGCGACTCCACCACCTCCCCAGGCAGCCCATTCCAATGGGCAATCACTCTCTCTGTGTGAAACTTCCTCCTGACCTCCAGCCTGAACTTCCCCTGGCGCAGCCTGAGACTGTGTCCTCTTGTTCTGGTGCTGGCTGCCTGGGAGAAGAGACCATCATCCACCTGTCTACAACCTCCCTTCAGGTAGTTGTAGAGAGTGATAAGGTCACCCCTGAGTCTCCTCCCCTCCAGGCTAAGCAGCCCCAGCTCCCTCAGTCTCTCCTCATAGGGCTTGTGTTCCAAGCCCCTCACTAACTTCGTTGCCCTTCTCTGGACTCGTTCCAGCAAGTCAACATCCTTCCTAAACTGAGGAGCCCAGAACTGGACACAGTACTCGAGGTGTGGCCTAACCAGTGCAGTGTACAGGGGCAGAATGACCTCCCTGCTCCTGCTGGCCACACTGTTCTTAATGCAGGCCAGGATGCCATTGGCCCTCCTGGCCGCCTGGGCACACTGCAGGCTCATGTTCAGCCTACCATCAACCAGTACTCCCAGGTCCCTCTCTGCCTGGCTGCTCTCCAGCCACTCTGACCCCAGCCTGTAGCACTGCATGGGGTTGTTGTGGCCAATGTGCAGAACCCGGCACTTGGATGCATTAAATTTCATGCCATTGGACTCTGCCCATCTGTCCAGCCTGTCGAGGTCTCTCTGCAAAGCCTCTCTACCCTCTAGCAGATCAACTCCTGTCCCCAGCTTGGTGTCATCAGCAAATTTACTGATGATAGACTCAATGCCCTCATCCAGATCATCAACAAAGATGTTAAAGAGGGTGGGGCCCAGCACTGATCCCTGGGGGACTCCACTACTGACTGGCCGCCAGCTGGATGTGACACCATTCACCACCACTCTCTGGGTTCGGCCATCCAGCCAGTTCCTAACCCAGCTCAGTGCTGCTGTCCAAGACATGGGCTGACAGCTTGGCCAGGAGTTTGCTATGGGGGACGGTGTCAAAGGCCTTGCTGAGGTCCAGGTAAACTACATCCACAGGCCTCCCCACATCCACCAGGCGGGTCACCTGATCATAGAAGGAGATCAGGTTGGTCAGGCAGGACCTGCCCTTCCTAAATCCATGTTGGCTGAGCCTGATCCCTTGGCCATCCTCTAAGTGCTGTGTTAATGCACTCAGGATGACCTGTTCCATGATCTTGCCTGGAACAGGCAAGGGAGAATGCGAAGGCAACTTGGAAGGGTCCTTCCCACTTCTCTTGTAGGGGTTTTGCTAAAAGATTCTTAACATACACCCAATCACCGGGATTAAACAGATGTAACTTGCAATCAGGTTGTTTTGGTTGGTGCTCTATCACCACAGTAGCATTCCTGTCCAATTGTTTCCCCACTGTAATTACATAATCATAAATGTACTGATCACCGATTTGGCCCATAGCGTCCCCATTTACGACTTGCATAGCATAAGGTCTACCATACAAAATTTCAAATGGGCTTAACTTTTCTTTTGATCTTGGTTTGACTCTCAGCCTCAGTAGAGCAATAGGCAAAGCTTGATACCACTGCAAATTAGTCTCCTGACATATTTTGGCAATTTGTTGTTTGATAAGATGATTCATCTTTTCCACTTGCCCACTGGCCTGTGGACGGTAAGGCGTGTGTAATTGCCATTTGATTTGTAATGCTTTGCTTATTGCTCTCACTGTTTTGCACAGAAATGTGTACCCCTATCGAGGAAATGCTCCTCGGTACCCCAAATCGTGGAATAATTTCATTCAACATTACTTTAGTTACTTCTTTTTCCTTATTTGTCCTGCAAGGGAATGCTTCAGGCCACCCAGAAAATGTATCAGTTAATACCAACAAATACCGAAACCCCCCTTTTCTTGGGAGTTCTGAAAAATCAATTTGCCATGATTCACCTGGGAATTTACCTCGATTTATGGCTCCTTGGTGTACCTTGGTTCCCGTATTCGGGTTGTTTTTCAGACACCGCCCGCACTGGGATGTAACGTGTTTTATAGTAGTAAATAATTTTGGTCCTGCTATCCTGGTTTGTAAATATTGGTAAAGCGAATCTAGACCCCAATGGACCTTCTCATGTTCTGCTTTTACAAACTGCCACATCACGTTTCCTGGTATTACTAACTATCCTGTTTCCAATTGACCCCAACCATTTTCTAATATTTTACCCTTATTTCTTTGAATCCATCTATGATCTGATTCCTGGTAATCTGGCTGGATGTTGATATCCAGCTCTCCTGGTATTAGGGCCGTTATTTCCACTGCCCTAGTCCTCGTGGCAGCCAATTTAGCTTCTGCATCTGCCTTCCTGTTTCCTATTTCTGGAATAGTGTTACCTTTCAAATGTCCCTTACAATGCATTATGGCCACCTGTGCTGGGAGTTGGACCGCCTCTAGCAATCGCAGAACCTCCTCTGCATGTTTGACCGTTTTTCCTTGGGTAGTTAACAGTCCTCTTTCTTTCCAAATGGCTCCATGAGCATGTACAACTGAAAAGCATATTTAGAGTCTGTCCATATATTAATTTGCATGTTCTCCGCCAATTCAGGGCTCGAGTCAGAGCTATCAGCTCTGCCTTTTGAGCTGAGGTCCCTGCAGGCAAGGGTTCGACTCAATTACCCTTTCTGTAGTAGTGACTGCATAGCCAGCCATTCTTACTCCTCGCTTCACAAAGCTGCTGCCGTCTGAGAACCAGTTATCTGCATTCTCGAACGGCTCTTCTTTTAGGTCCGGGCGACTGGAGTATACTGCTTCAATTGTTTCCAGGCAGTCATGTTCGATGGGTTCTGCTGGGTTTCTTCCTTCTAGAAATGAAGCTGGGTTCACAATGTTAGTTACCTGAATGGTTATGTCATCTGATTCAGCCAGGATGGCCTGGTATTTTAGGAATCTGGAAGGTGACAGCCAATGGTTGCCTTTCTGTTCCAGTACTCCTGACACAGTGTGAGATACTAGCACAGTGATCTTTTGACCCAATGTGAGCTTCCTGGCCTCTTCTATGTTAATTATTACTGCGGCCACTGCCCTCAGACAGCCTGGCCACCCTTTACTTACTTCATCCAATCGCTTGGAGAAGTATGCCACAGCTCTCTTGTGTGGTCCCAATTGTTGTGCTAGGACTCCTAGGGCCATCCCTTGTCGCTCATGGGAGAACAGCCAGAATGGTTTCGATACATCTGGGAGACCCAAGGCCGGTGCTCTCATTAGCTCCAGCTTCAACTTCTTAAAGGCCCCTTCTGCCTCAGGAGTCCAAACTAGGATGTTCTTCGTCTCCTTCAACAAATCATAGAGCGGTTTAGCAAGTATCCCGTACTGGTAGATCCATAGCCGACACCAACCTGTCATCCCCAGAAAGGTGCGCAGATGTCTCACCGTCTGAGGTTTGGGTATCTGGCAGATGGCCTCTTTCCTAGCTGCTCCCAGGGATCGCTGTCCTCTGGAGACTTCGTATCCCAGGTACACCACTTCTTTTTGCACCAGCTGTGCTTTCTGTTGAGAAACTCGATATCCACTTAAACCCAGGAAATTTAACAAAGAAATAGTCCATTCAATGCATTCTTCCTCTGTCGCTGTTGCTATTAGGAGGTCGTCTACGTATTGCAGAAGGGTACCATCTCCCAGCGGCCTCTCCCACTGTTCTAATTCTTTGGCTAACTGATTCCCAAAAATCGTGGGGGAATTGCACCACCCTTGGGGCAATACCGTCCAGGTAAGTTGAGTCTTTCTTCCTATCGCTACAGATTCCCACTCAAAGGCAAAAATCTTTTGACTCTCGGGAGCTAAGGGAAGGCAGAAGAATGCATCTTTTAAATCTAATACAGTGAACCAGGCCAAATTATCCTTCAATCTAGTTAAAAGTGTGTATGGATTAGCAACTACCGGATGTAATGTCTTGGTTATTTCGTTTACTGCTCTCAGATCCTGAACTAGTCTATATGCTCCATTAGGTTTCTTTACTGGCAGGATTGGTGTATTAAAATCTGATTCGCATTCTACCAATAATCCCAGTTCCAAAACCTTTTGATTATGGGCTCAATTCCCTTCCTGTCCTCTATCCTCAGAGGTATTGTCTTCTTCTTACTGGTTTTGCCCCACCCTTAAGTTCAACAACAATCGGTACTGCTTGTTTTGATTTTCCAGGTATATCAGTAGCCCAGACTAATGGGTATGTCTTATTCAGAATTCGCTCGAAATTGTGATTCTCAGGTTTAGGTTCCACACAACTGATCGTCAGGCTTAGAGCTGTAATCAGTTGTTCCTCATTCACTTGTAATTCAATTTGTCTTTGTTGAACTTTATTATGGCTCCCAAGTTCTCCAATAAGTCTCTTCCCAATAAGGGCTTAGGCGAATTTGGTAAATACAGGAACTGATGAATTCCCATTTGTTTCCCAATTTTGTATTTAATGGATTTCAAAAAGTAAGCCTTTTCTGGTTGGCCTGTTGCTCCACAACTTGTACAAATTCTTCACTTTTAGGTACCAATTCTTGATTTAAAACCGAAAAGTTGCTCCCGTATCAATCAAAAAGTTCAATTCCTTTTTATCTTCCCCTAGCTCTATTTTAACCAGTGGGTCTGCTAGGTACGGCCCACCGGTCTTCCTCATTCACTATTCTGATGTGTGGTAGTAGTAGTGGCCATTAACCTTTCCCTTCGTTGGGGGCATTCCCGCTTCCAGTGTCCCATCTGTAGGCAGTATGCACATTGATTTGGCCCTACTCTAGCTGGGTGGGGTTGGAGCCTTCCTCCCTTCCTGCTGGGTTGCCTCTACCTCTTCCCCTGGTTCCAGGTTCAGTAACCTGTCTTCTGAGCTGCCACTGCTACAGCAACTACTCGAGCTATTCTCTTGTCCTCCTTTTTCTTCTCCTCAATCTCTCTATTGTATACTTTCCATGCCTCATTTAGCAGTGTCTCTAGGTTTTTATTTGCTGGATGCTCAAGTTTTTGTAATTTCTTTCTAATGTCTGGGTTACTCTGTCCCATCATCAACCCTAACAAGTGCTGTTTCCCTTCTTCTGTTGCTGGGTCCAGGGGTGTGTATTGTCTCATTGCTACCTAAGTCTATCCAAAAACTCTGATGGGGTCTCATCCTTTCCCTGCCTGACGTCATATAGCATTGACCAATTTATAGCCTTAGGGATCGCATTCGCAAGCCCATCGCTATCAGTTTTCTATACTGCACTAACTGTTGATAGTGCTCTGGATTGCCAGGTCCCATTCTGGTTTACTGCTGGGAAAATTATCTTCTAGTCTTCCTGATAATACCTGAGCATGTCGCTTTCCTGTTTCCAATACGAGTTCCCTTTCTGTATCTGTCAACTCTGACAGCATCACTTCTATATCCTCCCAATCAATATCTAAATTCTGTGCCATTAATTCAAACCTCTTCGCTACTCCCTCAGGGTTTCTCCTGAAATTCCTTGCCTCATCCCTCCAACTGTTCAAATCACTTGTCGAGAACGGTACTTTTACTCTAGTCTTTTCCCCTACCATTGGTACAACTTCTCGGAGAGGAGCTATCGTATGGTTCCCTTCCTCTCCTTGCTTTGCTTCCCCTTGTGCCACAGATCTCGTATAATACGAGTGACCAATCTCTTTCCCTGGATCTCCTTCCTGTGCCCCAACGTCTCCCCTATTCTTTCTCTTCTCTTTCCTCTTCCCCACTCCCTGTTCTTCCTCTTTCCCTTTTATCTCCATTACACAATCCATACGGTTTCGTCCTCGTCTGTTGCCTTTTTGTATCTGCCGACTCTATCCTGTCCCGGGCTGCTGTCCTTCTCATCCTCTGCTTCCCTCCCACTTCTCTCATCCTTTATCTGAATTACTATATTAAGTGGTTCCCTGCCCCCCTTTCTGCATGTCTCGTTATCATTCTTCTCACTATATTTAAATTCAGAGGCGCCGCTTCCCAGTGAATTACTTTTGTCCCCAGTCCTTGGTGTGTTGGTTTTTATTCTACTAACGTTTCCACTTCTGGATGTGTTGTTACCCCCATATTGACTGAGCTCGGGCAGGCTAAGTGTCTCCCTTCGGCTCTCTGCTCCTGACGGGCTGCCTTCCTCCTTTCGACTTCTAATCTGGGTGGGCTCTCAGCATCCATGTAGCTCCCCTGACCCCTGTGGAGTATTTAGTCCCTGAGGGCTGCTTTTCCTTTCGTCAATTCCCGATTTTAATGGACTGCCCTCCTCCCAACTGTTGTCTACCCTCGGAGGGCTGCGCCCAAACTTAGATTTCCACCATCGCTCCAGTTCCTTTAATGGGCTAGGATCCCCTTGCTCCTCTTTTGGCCTGGGAAGAGACCCTTCCCACCCTGGAGCAAATGGATGGTATTCCCCCAGGCTTATTTTGCTCTCTTCTCCACTATCTCTTCTTGTTAGCTTGAGACACTGCTGTCCAATACTACATGCATCACAGCAATGTTCCTTAGGCTTTGGACCCTTCTTATCCCTTTCCAGAGCTAGTACCAGAGGATCCTGAGGGGCTACATTAATTCCGCACTCTCTCTGCCACTCAGGTTTATTCCTTAGAGTGAAGAACATGTCTGCGTACATCACCTCATCCCATTTATTGAGCCGGCGGAGGAAGATCATCAATTGTAAAATAGTGTTATATTTAGTTGTTCCCTCCGGTGGCCACTTCTCATTGTCATCTAACTTATACAATGGCCACCACTGTGTGCAATATTTAAGGAGTGTCTTTTTACTTAGGCTCCCCCCTGGAGTCCCTCCCAAGTCCTTCCAGTGCTTTAGAATACATCCTAAAGGGGTTTTCATATTTATGTCCTTACTCTGTCGACCTCCCATGGCTGTTCCCTGTATCTGCGCTCTCTTTTTCCCGCAAGCACTATATACACTATGTAAACTCTATATTTTAATACTTCATGCACACAACTTCCAATCGCTTTGTCCGTCTCCGACCTGGCTTCTCGCGAAGAACAGGAAATGCGGATTGGGACTCCCTCTCACTTCGCAGCGATGCCGCGTCTCATTCAATCACCCCCACACATTCATTCAAACTGTCCTACCTTTCCGGTCTATCAGAGTATACTGCTTTACCACAAGATGTCGCTGGCACACAGCTGTCCGATCTATCAGAGTACACTGCTTTTACCACAAGATGTCGCTGGTACACAGCTGTGAACCAAGATAGGTTTGCAAAAGATAATCACAGTAAATTCTTACACACTAAAAAAGATTATAGTTAACACAAAATACCAAGTCCTCATCCCGAAATTCAAACTCGAGTCTTACTAAATTGCGAGATTCTTGCAGACACATAACAATGTTAGACAAAGTGTGACACTAATGTATCTCTTCAGAAACAAAACAACGACATTAAGAGAATCATACACCCGATTAACAAACACTCTTATTTTCCAGTTGGGGGACTCGAATCCCCTTATTTTCCAGCTGGGGGACTCGAATCCCCTTATTTTCCAGCTGGGGACACTAACCCCTCAATTGGGACTTTGCCAGGGCGTCCCCAGGCTTTCCCACCAGGTGACCACGTCTGGTCCCTGTTTCCCAGTCAAAGCGCTTTATCCCAAAACCAGTAAACAATTAAAATACCTCTTGTTTGGAGCAGGAGATGCAGGTAATCCTTCGAGCGCTGGTCCGGGGGTCTCTTCTGACAAAAAGTCGTCAGGGCGCCCAGAGGTCCCGGCCCGGCCCGGCTCGGGAGGACCCCTCCTGTATGTCTCCTGCCTGGCTCGCCAGAAAATGATGCCGAATTTTGCCCCAAAGGCAAGAATAACTACCTAAGAGACTCAGTTTAAGTCAGATAGACAGGAGGTATTTTATTGGCAACGTTAGCGTTGGAGAAATCACTAAATGGATTTCTGCCCGTCCCGTAACAAAAGTATGCCTTTTATACAGCTTTGGATGTAGTATTGCATCAGATCTTATACATAATCATTTCTTTGCATACATATTCATGTGGGGCATGGTGTAGGCTGAGCGTGGGGGGGCATCTCTTCTGACGATCTTCTTGGTGGTCATTCCGGCCTTCATCATGGGCAGGGGTTTCCTGATGAGTCTTCCTCCTTAAACTTTTGAACTCCTTTCCTAATTTGGTCAATTCCCGGTGTGCCTGGCTTGGTTCTGCTGATGTTGTTCTAAGTGTTAGTTTGGCCTTGTTGGCTCTGAATGTCACTTTGGCCCTGTTGGCTCTGAATCATGCTTATCCTAACAGTTCTTGTCAGTCTCTATTCCTTATCTTCTTTTCCTGTCACAGTGACCCATGCCTTAGCTAATTTACTGCTTTATCTGCTTTGTGCTTTAGAAAGCTCTCTGTTCTGGGGCTTCACTGCCATCGCACTCCCAGAAACTGAATCTCTGTGGTAGGTCCTTTCACCTTGTCCCGTTTGATGGCAAAACCTGCATTCAGAAAAATGTCAATGATTTTGTTACCTTTCTCGAAGACTTCCTCAGCAGTTTTACCCCAGACGATGATATAATCGATGAACTGGTTGTGTTCTGGAGCACCGCCTTTCTCCAGGGCATCGTGGATCACTGCATGACAGATGCTTGAGCTGTGGATCCAGCCCATTGGCAGCCTGTTGAAAGTGTACTGGATTCCTCTCCAGGTGAAAGCAAACTGAGGCCTGCATTCCTCTGCTATGGGAATAGAGAAAAATGCATTAGCAATGTCTATGGTAGCATACCATTTGGCCTCTTTGGATTCCAGCTCATACTGTAGCTCCATCATGTCTGGTACTGCTGCACTCATAGGTGGTTTCACTTCATTCAGGGCTCGGTAATCGACTGTCAGATGCCAGTCTCCATTCTGCTTCCGCACAGGCCACACTGGACTGATGAAAGGTGAATGAGTTTTGCTGATGACTTTCTGACTCTCCAACTGACCAATCAGATTCTGAATGGGCAACAGTGAGTCACGGTTGGTTCTGTACTGTCTGTGATGCACAGTCTGAGAAGCAACCGGCAATTTAATGTCCTGTATCTCGTGTTGTCCCACAACTGCAGATTCATCAGAAAGCTCAGGTCTAGCAGACAGCTTCAATTTTTGTCCATCAATTTCTATAGAAGCTACTCCAAAAGCCCATTTGTAGCCTCTAGGGTCTCTGAAACGCCCTTCTCTCAGAAAATCAATTCCCAAAATACAAGGTGCATCAGGTCCGGTCACAACTGTATGCTTCCTCCATTGTTTACCAATTAAACTTATATTAACCTCCACCTTACTTAACTCTTGAGATCCACCAGTGACTCCCAGAATAGTTATAGACTTTGTTCCCTGATAATTTGATGGCATTATGGTGCACTGATCTTCTGTGTCAACCAAGGCCCTGTACTTCCAAAATTGTGAAGAGCCAGGCCACTGGATGTACACATCCCAATAGATTCTATTATCTCTGTCATCCCTCTCCTCCCCCTGGCGGGAGACAGGGCACCCCTAGTTATGGGGAACATGCCCACATGTGCATTGCGCACAGTGTGCAGTGTTATGGCTTTGCATGTTATAACTGGAGCCACTGTTGGAGCCATAAGAGTCATTCTGGGGAACTGTGGAAGTAACAGCTACCCTTCTGGTATTGCTACCTCGGGTTCTGCCACTTTGCAATTCCCTCAGTCTCCTGAAAAGATTAGAAGTTGGTTGGCCATCCCACCGGTTCATGTTCTCACCAAAGTGATCACGCAGAGTTATCCAAATAGTTCTACGTGATTGCCTTGGTGGTCTGTTTTGATTTGCTCTGTTTTGGAATGACCTCCATGGAGGACGTGTATTCCTCACAGATGAAACTTGCATCCACCTGGAGGAAGAATTGAAATTATCCCTTTGTGCCAATTGGGATATGGAATTTCTAAATTCATCCTTTAACTCTCTTATGCAATTCTGTATATCACCAGACATAGTTTTAATGGCCGAAACCAAGGAAACACATGTCATGCTATCCTCCAATTGTCTCATTTGATCACTGAATTGGCCAACCATAGGAGAAGCTCCACCATAATTTCTTGACACAATTCTGCTTGCCAGAATGTTTGCATAATTGGAAGGAGCAAGTTTGATGATCTTTTTAGCAAGACCAGTTCCCTCAGGAATTTCATCAGGATTCAGAGTTTCATGTTCACCATAGAGTATCTTTCTAACAGCAAATTCTCTCAAGCGCTTAATTCCCTCATGTATGGTCGTCCAGGGTTTAGGATCCCATGGAAGATCATTTTGGGAAGGGTACCTCAGGGCAACCGCCATTAAAAGGCGTATCCAGAGATTAACCTTACCGAGAGCTCGGCCTAGATGTCTATCTATTCCATTGTCCCTTGAGAGAGTTCCTAACTGAGCTGCTGACTTGTCTCCAACTGTTAGAGCCAGAGCACCTGTATCATAACACCTACTAAGCCAAGCTAGAACTGGCTCCTTATCTGCCCTGGTGCAGTCTTTATGGACATTTCTTAGCTCCTCCCTCGGAGACGAACACTCAGTTATGTCACCTTCTTCTTGCCCCTCCCCCTCAACTTGTTGCCCTAATAATCCTCCTGCCATTTTCTCAAGGATCTCTTTAAGCTGAGAACCACCTTTGCCAGCTCCTATCCTAGCTGCATCTCTATCCTGCTTTGCTCTCACTAGGTTAGCTAGATGTTTAAAACAAAACTTCTCTTCCTCCTCAGCAGGATTTCTTCGAGTAGAGGGCCCCTCACCAGGATCAGTCTCCAGCTCTTCTTCTCCATCAGCTTTGATCTTTCAACTTCTAGTCTTTAAAACAGTCACCTTAACTGGAGCTGTGTTTGAATGTACAGCCCCCTTAATAGAAGCTGACTGGTCCTGAGATAAATCAGCTGCTGGGGCAGTGACTTCTGGTCCCACCGAGAGAGTGGGCGGAAATGGCGTTGCTCCATTAATGGTCGACGGAGAAGAAGGAGGAGGGGAAGGAGGAGATGCCATGTTGATACCAGCTGCCACCCTTGGCAGCTTGCCAGAATCAGCAGCAAAGTAATTTAGAGCAGCCTTTCCAATTAACTTCTTAGCTTCCTTTTTAACTGACACAGATTCTCCACACTCCTCATCACTAGATGTCTCTGTGACTGATCCAGAGCCACGCCGTTTCCTCTTTGATCTAGTTTTAATAACAAAGCACTCCCTGGATATCTTCCTCTCCGTCGGCAAAGAAAACAGTAAATATGCAATCACCATCACCATCAGCAGATTTATACACATCACATAAATTGCCTTTGGATCCTAACCATCACCTAAAGTTACTCTCTCCTTCGGCGGAATCTTAAAACACTTTATCTCAATTGGGAGAGTGGTGGAGGTAACATTTCTGCATCTCACCAGCCATAAGAAATCCACGCATTTTCCATACCATAATCTAACTCTATAAATAAACCACAGATAAATTGTCTGCACCAAATATTTACCCAGGTAGTCCAAAATCAAACCCAAACAATATCTGTAAACCAGAGCCCCAAAAATTGAAAAGAATAGTCGTTCTACAAACCACAACACCTTCATGTTTGCTAATTCAGCTAGAAAGCACTAAATCAATCAAGTGATAAATTAAGCTAATTATCTGCCTCATGTTGGGGCCCAAGAGAAAAAAGAATTTCGTAGGGTTGGAAGGGAAAGGCCGAGCCTTCTCCTCCCCACGGAAAGTGGAGGGGAAAAAAAACTCACAGCTGAATTAGCAAAGGAGTGGGTGCTGTATATTTACAAAGCCGTTTAGGGAAACGCAGGGAAATATATACAGAATTTACAGTATTTACAATATATTCAGAAATATACAACAAAGTAGCACAGAAATAAGAGTTCCCCCCTCTGCTGAGGGGGTTCCCCACCTCTGCTCCCCCTTCTCTCCCCCTTTCCCCAGAGAGGGTTAAAAAGAGAGAAAAGAGAAAAAAATTAAAAGCAGTTATGTGTTAATTGGAAAGCGGTTAATACAGGCCTTGCAGTTTACCAGTTTCAAGGTCAAGCCTGGCCGAAAGCCCAGAACCCTGTGAGTTGCAAAGGGAGAAAAGGAAGACTGACCAGAAAAATGCAGGAATGCCCAGGATTCTCTGCTGTACTCCCAGTTCAAAAGGTGCTTCCCCCTAATCTACCAATGAAATTAGTTTAGATCCGTCTTTTGTTTACAAACATCTGACGACAATATTCCCTTTCTTAAGGGGACAGCCTCAAACGGTCACACTACAGTTACCTAATTTTTCAATGGAAACTTAGTTACAATCCAGCACATCTTTACAATTACATCACAGCAAGAAAGTACTCACTGGTGTTTGGTTTATGTGCAACTCACTTGTATGTGTTGTGATGAAACCTAAGAACATACTGGACTGTATTAGTAAGACCACAGCCAGCAGGAACAGGGTTGTGATTGCTGCTGTCTATTCAGTGTAGTACTTCTATGTCTAAATATAAAGGACTTAGTCTGATTTTGTGCTCCCTCATACAAATCAGGCAGCAATTAACTGAATCGAGTATGGCAGAGAGCCATCAAGATGATCAGGGGACTGGAGAACATGACATGAATGTAGTTGTAGAGAGATGGGTTTATCCAGCATGAAGAAGAACAAGCAAATTGCATTTAAAAGCGCCCAAACACTATTTAGTGAGTATTTATAGAACAAATGGAGACAGACTCTGTTTGGAGGTGCACAACCTTCAATGCTAGAGGCAATGGGCACAAGATGTAGACAGTTAGAATTCCAATTAAGCAGTAAGACAAAGTCAATTACTGTAATAAGAATGATGAAACACTGGAACATGTTGCCCAGAGTGCTGTGAAATGTCCATCCATAGACAGAAAATTTGGCTTGGTGCAGTTCTGAGCAGTCTCCTGGTTTCAAAGGTGGACTGACTTTTGCTATTGTCTCTACTTTGAGTAGGAAGTTGGACTACATGACTTCCAAAAATCCATTTCAACCTAAACTATGCCACAGTTATGATTCTATCTCAGTAAATGTATTTTAATGTTTGTATTGGGTTGAACTGAGGTGGAGTTAATTCTCCTCACAGCATCGTTCTAGTGCTGTGGGTTTTTTGCAGCAGTAGTTGATAACACAGCAGTGTTTTGGCTACAGCTGAATTCGGTATCCGAGCTGTGTCCTTTCAACATTTCCCTGCCCCAGGAGTACATTGAGGGGTGGGCAGGATCTTGGGAGGGGACACAACTGAGCCAGTTGACTCAGACTGGCCAAAGAGGTATTCCATACCATATGACGTCAGCTCAGGTATAAGAAGGACGTGAAAGAAGGAAGTGTGGGGGATTCGTCCATGGCGTTTATCCTCCCAAGGAACCACCAAGCTTAGAGAGCCCTGCTTCCCGAGACCGACCACCATCCTGCTGATGGGAAGTAGAGACTAACACCTCTCTCTCTGCTTTCTTTGCTTCTGCGCAGTCTATTTGCTGTTTGCTTATTAGTGTTATTAAATTGCTCCTATCTTATCCCTGGCTTCTGTTGTATTTTCTTTCCCTTCTTCCCCTGTTCACTTAAGAGGGGGAGTGATAGAGCGGCTTGGTGGGTATCTGGCCTCCAGGCCAGAGCCAAACCACCACAGTCCTTTTTGGTGCATTGGCCGGGAAAAGAAAATATAACATAGCTGTAGTTTCTGCAGGTTTTTTTTTATATAAGCTTGCTTATGATACAGGCTTCTGTGCTGGTCACGTAGCTTGCTGATAATTTCTGCTTTGTTTTGGAAATATTTCATTTGTTTAGGAACATGCTGTCACGGTCCGGAGACATTAGATGTCTCGGTCCGGAGACACAGTTCTTTTAAATATTCCCGTGTTGTGAAATTAAAGGCACAAACGAGGCCAAAGTATCAACAGCTAGACTATTTATTGCATAAATAAAGTGGACATAAGAAAGGGGAGAGGGAGAAAAGAGAGAGGGAGAGAGAGAGAGAGAAGAGGAAAGGAATTATATTACCACACCCCCTCATCCCCCAAGACAGTTAAAGTCTGTGGAGGCAAGGTGCTGCAGATGTTGGGTTTGTAGAGAGAAACGCTGGTGAGACTTTTGCTGGAGAACAGCTGTGGTCCTCTGGGGAGATGTTGGGTTGATACAGGAACAGTGCTGAGGCTCCTCTGGGCAGCCTGGGTCTGTAGAGAAAGGGTGCTGAGGATTTGGCTGGAGCTGTGGTCCTCCGGGCAGCTTCTTTTCTCCAGAGCAGCATTGTCCCGGCTTCTCAGCGGCCTGGCCCGTCTCCTGTGTTTTTCTTCATCTCCGTTTTTCTCCCCGTTTTTCTCCTCCGTTTCTCTCCTCTGTTTCTCTCTCCAAAACAGTAGTTGCTCCAGTCTTTTGGGCGGAAACCACCCTGCCCAGAAAGCCTGATGGCTGGGTCCTTAGGTCCATTGTTGTAGTCCGGTGTTATCACGATGCAATCACAAGCTGATTTGCATCCAGGATTGGTCGTGATGGCTGGGTCCTTAGGTCCATTGTTGTAGTCCGGTGTTATCACGATGCAATCACAAGCTGATTTGCATCCAGGATTGCTAGACAGGATTCACTTTATCTTTGTTGATTTACATTAAGAGAGACAAACTTGTCCTCTTCCACACATGCCGAAGCAAATAATGGCTATGTGTCTCTTTCTCCTGCTTGTAGGGCTGCTGTTTTGTGGGAGCTATGCTAGAGAGATCATCATTTCTGTCTCCCCACCTGAAATGAGTGTAGAGAATTTTATTATGCAGGCCCCCAAGATTTTGGTCTATCCATACGTGAGCTCTCTAGTACTGCTAATCAACATTACTGGCATGTTGCGGGTTTTGTGGAGTTTGATTCCATCATGGCATGAAAAGAGACAGTCTTCGAGTGGGGATATATTGAAGTGTTACTTGAAGCGGTCAGTCCCTGGGTGGCAGGGTGTGTGGGAGGACTTGGGCAGATTCCTAGGACGGTTATCACCTCCCATAGCCTGGGACTTTACCCCAGAAGAGGCGAGCGATCCTACTAAACTAACTCGCCATCTGATAGAAGGGTGCCTCG
The DNA here is from genome assembly GCA_011125475.1 of Melanerpes aurifrons. Taxonomy (NCBI): domain Eukaryota; kingdom Metazoa; phylum Chordata; class Aves; order Piciformes; family Picidae; genus Melanerpes; species Melanerpes aurifrons. The sequence continues at coordinate 782,001 of WWNC01000133.1, forward strand.
CTTATCCCTATGAGAACAAACAACTTCTTGCACTTTACTGGGGCCTGGCCTGTGCTTCCCGAGCCACAGTTCAATACTCTATGAGGACTATGGCTGAGGCAGGCACCCAAACACTACCTGAGGACACCATGGTGGAGATGGGGACCCAGACAGCAACCAGAGAGATTGCCCCAGTTGTAAAAAAGAAGCAGTGGACAAGGAGGTCAACAGGTCCCTCTCATCGATTGATAAGGGACGAGGAAGATTATGATCAAGAGGCTGGTCCATCAAGTGGGAGATCAGAGGATGTGAGTGAGATTAGACAAGAAGCAGAGACTACTCGGTCCTTGACCTCAGCAGAACTGAGAGACATACGCAAGGATTATAGTCGCCAGCCAGGAGAGCGAATTGCTGCTTGGCTGCTCTGGTACTGGGATAATGGGGCTGACAGCCAACTGCTGGAAGGCAAAGAGGCCCGACAATTGGGACCCATTGCTAGAAACAGAGGTATTGAGAAAGGCATTGCAAAGGAGACAGGCATATGCAGCCTCTGGAGACGACTCCTGCTAAGTGTGAGGGCCAGGTACTCATGTAAGGAGGACCTTATGAGTTCTCCAGGGAAGTGGAATACTGGAGATGAAGGAATCCAATACTTAAGAGAATTAGCGGTGTTGGAAGTTATCTATAGTGATTTAGATGATCAAAGTGTCTCCACAGATCCAGAAGATGTCCCATGCACACGGGCCATGTGGAGGAAAGTGATCCAAGGTGCTCCAGCATCGTATTTTAACAGCTTAGCAATGATGTACTATTTGGAGGAGGACTTGCACGGTCTGTGGAGATTGTGTCAGCCTGGCTCCAGAATTTTGAAGATAACCTCTGTACTAACTCATTTCCACGCACCAGTGCCTCATTGACCAGGTCTACTCCAAGAAATCTGTCCCCTCCTGCCTCAGTCGGAGGGAAAGGGAGCCCCACATGCACACCACGTGGAATACTCTGGTTTTCCTTCGTGACCAGGAGAGGACATGAGGAAGTGGGATGGTGAACCCACTTATAAACTGGAAGCTCGGGTATGTGAACTGAAAGGAAAAACAACAACTAAAAGGGATCATTTAAGAAAACAGCAAAGGTATCTACTGTAGAAAGCCAAGAAAGTAATCAACGATCTCTCAGGAGAAAAAGAATTGAGGTTACACCCTTGATCCCGATGAGGGGACCTCTGGCCAGGTACTACCCAGATCAGACAGTGAATGCTCTGATGAGGACCAGGAGTAGAGGGTCCCTGCCTTCGGCCAGGAGGAGGAGAGGGATGACAGAGTATATTGGACTGTGTGGATTGATGGCCTGGCACATCAAAGCCACAGAAATACAAGGCGCTGGTAGACACAGGGGCACAGTGTACATTGATGCCATCAGGGCATAGAGGTGCTGAATCTCTTTGGATTTCTGGAGTGACAGGAGGCTGCCAGGAGCTGTCTGTATTAGAAGCTGACGTGAGCCCAACAGGGGACAAGTGGGAAAGACATCCCATTGTGACTGGACCAGAAGCCCCTTGCATTCTTGGTATTGATTACCTCAAGAGAGGGTACTTCAAGGTTTCGAAGGGTTATAGATGGGTTTTTGGTGTGGCCACGGTGAATACAGAGAAGATCAGACAGCTGTCTACCCTGCCTGGCCTTTCAGAAAGTCCTTTCATTGTGGGATTGCTGCACGTTGAAGAACAACAGGTGCCAATTGCTACTAGAACAGTGCACCGACGGCAGTATCGTACAAACCGAGACTCCCTGGGTCCCATTCATGAACTGATTCACCAGCTGGAGATCCAGGGAGTGATCAGCAAAACACACTCGCCTTTTAACAGCCCCATATGGCCAGTGCCAAAATCTGATGGAGGATGGAGATTAACTGTGGACTATCGTGGCCTGAACGAAGTGACACCACCACTGAGTGCTGCTGTACCAGACATGCTAGAGCTCCAGTATGAGCTGGAGTCAAACGCAGCTAAATGGTACGCTACTATTGACATCGCCAATGCGTTCTTCTCAATCCCATTGGCAGCAGAGTGCAGACCACAATTTGCTTTCACCTGGAGGGGTGTTCAATACATGTGGAATCGATTGCCCCAGGGGTGGAAGCATAGCTCCACCATTTGTCATGGACTAATTCAGAGTGAACTGGAAAAGGGTGAGGCCCCTGAACATCACCAGTACATTGATGACATCATTATGTGGGGCGATAAAGCAAAGGAAGTGTTCAAGAAGGGAGAAAAAATCATTCAAATACTCTTAAAGGCTGGGTTTGCTATAAAGAAAAGCAAAGTCAAAGGACTTGCGCAAGAAATTCAGTTCTTGGGAATAAAGTGGCAGGATGGACGCCGTCATGTACCTACGGACGTGGCCAACAAGAAAACAGCCATTTCTCCACCGTCCAACAAGAAAGAGACACAATCCTTTCTAGGCCTTGTGGGGTTCTGGAAAATGCATGTTCCAGGCTACAGTCAGCTTGTCAGCCCTCTCTATCGAGTAACTTGAAGGAAGAATCAATTTGAATGGGGTAGTGAGCAGCAACAAGCTTTCGAACAGATCAAACAAGAGATAGCTCGTGCAGTGGCACTTGGGCCCATTCGCACAGGACCATCGGTGCAGAATATCCTTTACACCGCAGCTGGGGAGCATGGTCTTACTTGGAGCCCCTGGCAGAAGACACCAGGTGAAACCCGAGATTGGCCGTTGGGATTTTGGAGTAGAGGATATCGAGGATCAGAAGCCCACTATACACCAACTGAGAAGGAGATCTTAGCAGCCTATGAGGGAGTTCGAGCTGCATCAGAAGTAGTGGGTACAGAAGCAACTCTCCTCTTAGCACCAAGGCTGCCTGTGCTGCATTGGATGTTCAGAAGAAACATCCCTTGTACACACCATGCCACCAGTGCTACATGGAGTAAGTGGATAGCACTGATTACACAGCGAGCTCAACTGGGAAAACCAAACCACCCAGGAATTCTGGAAGAGATTATGGACTGGCCAGAAGGTAGGGATTTTGGAGCATCGCCTGAGGAAGTGGTTCGTGCCCAAGAGACACCACCATACAACGAGTTACCTGAAGATGAAAGGCCTTATGCTCTGTTTACTGAGGGATCGTGTCGTGTAATAGGAAACCATCGGAAGTGGAAAGCTGCTGTATGGAGTCCTACACGACAAGTTGTTGAGACTACTGAAGGAGAAGGTGAATCAAGTCAATATGCAGAGGTGAAAACCATCCAACTTGCTCTAGAAATTGCTGAAAGAGAAAAGTGGCCAGTACTTTACACAGATTCTTGGATGGTGGCTAATGCCTTGTGGGGATGGCTACAGCAGTGGAAGAAGACCAATTGGCAACGCAGCGGCAAGCCTATTTGGGCTGCCTCACTGTGGCAGGACATTGCTGCTCGGGTGGAGAACATGCCTCTGAGGGTACGTCATGTTGATGCTCACGTACCTAAGAGTTATGCTAATGAAGAACATCAAAACAATGAGCATGCAGACAAGGCTGCCAGGATTGATATAGCTCAAGTGGATCTAGACTGGGAGCGAAAAGGTGAGCTGTTTGTAGCTCGATGGGCCCATGAAACATCAGGACATCTAGGGAGAGATGCTACGTACAGGTGGGCTCGTGACTCAGGGGTGGACTTGACCATGGAAGCCATCGCACAGGTCACACATGACTGTGAAACCTGTGCTGCCATCAAGAGGGCCACCAGAGCCAAGTCTCCCTGCAACAGAGGGCTGGGTTTTCGCTATGGCGAGGCCTGGCAGATTGACTATATTGGACCACTGCCACGAACACGCCAAGGCAAGCGCTACATCCTCACCATGGTGGAAGCGACTACAGGCTGGTTAGAAACATACCCTGTAAATCATGCTACTGCCCAGAACACCATCTTAGGCCTTGAAAGGCAAATCCTGTGGCGGCACGGTACCCCTGAAATGATCGAGTCTGACAACGGGACTCACTTCAGGAACAATGCCATCAGCTCCTGGGCCAAGAAACATGGCATCGAATGGGTGTATCACATTCCCTATCACCCACAAGCCTCTGGGAAGGTTGAAAGAGATAATGGACTGTTAAAGACTATGCTGAAAGCATTGGGTAATGGAGTATGGAGGCACTGGGATGTAAATTTAGCAGAAGCCACTTGGCTGGTTAATTCTCGAGGATCTGCTAAACGTCCTGGTCCTGCCCAAACAGAACCCTTGCACACTGTGGGGGGAGATAAAGTCCCTGTAGTACACATGGGAAAGTGGCTAGGAAAGGCAGTATGGGTTGCTCCTCCCATGGGGAAAGGCAAACCCATTTGTGGGATTGTCTTTGCTCAGGGGCCTGGATGTACGTGGTGGGTAATGAAAAGAAATGGGGAGACTCAGTGTGTGCAACAAAGGGACCTAACACTGGGGGAAAGGTAATTTAGAATGTGAATAATGTGAATTGCATGTTGCAGAAAGTAATGAAGTAAGAAGAACACAGACTGATGAAGTTTTCCAAGGATCAAGAATGACACAGTGGTTGAGACCATCTGGAGTTGGTGCCCAAAACCAGAATATCCTGCTTCTCCTGTCTTGAATATTCCCAAATGATGGAAATTACAAGGATGTTCTTCTCAGGCAGTAGAAGTGTTGGCTCCTTCCATCTTGCCATAGATCTTAATACTTTTGTATCCATTTCTATTGGAGCACAGAAGCAATAGCACTGTGCCATCTGGAATACACTAGTAACTCTAATACTGCTGGCTTAATGATTTTTAATATCAATGGTTTATAATGGTGTCCCACTCCATTTATTGTGTCTCACAGCAATACATTTCTTTATTTATCAAAGTCTTAATAATGTACTTTGGAATGCCATAAAAGCTGGGACTAAGGCAGTGGGGAGGGGAAAGACTATTTTCTTATTCAAGGAAGTAGAGTTCTTAAGGAAATTAAGAGGACTTTTTAGTACAAAAATACTTTGGCATTCATAATCACAGTATCACAGTATCACAGTATAACTAAGGTTGGAAGAGACCTCGAGGATCATCGAGTCCAACCTGTCACCAGAGACCTCATGACTAGACCATGGCACCAAGTGCCACGTCCAATCTCCTCTTGAACACCTCCAGGGACGGTGACTCCACCACCTCCCTGGGCAGCCCATTCCAATGACAAACAACTTGCTCGGTGAAGAACTTTCTCCTCACCTCGAGTCTAAACCTCTCCTGGCTCAGCTTGAGACTATGTCCCCTTGTTCTGGTGCTGGTTGCCTGGGAGAAGAGACCAACCCCTTCCTGGCTACAACCACCTTTCAGGTAGTCGTAGAGGGCAATGAGGTCACCCCTGAGCCTCCTCTTCTCCAGGCTAAACAATCCCAGCTCCCTCAGCCTCTCCTCATAGGGCTTGTGTTCAAGGCCTCTCACCAGCCTTGTTGCCCTTCTCTGGACATGTTCAAGTGTTTCGATGCCCTTCTTAAACTGAGGGGCCCAGAACTGGACACAGTACTCAAGGTGCGGCCTAACCAATGCTCCTGCTGGCCACACTATTCCTAATGCAGGCCAGGATGCCATTGGACTTCTTGGCCACCTGGGCACACTGCTGGCTCATGTTCAGGCAGCTGTCGATCAGCACCCCCAGGTCCCTCTCTGTTTGGGACCTCTCCAGCCACTCTGACCACAGCCTGTAGCTCTGCATGGGATTGCCGTGGCCGAAGTGCAGCACCCGGCACCTGGACTTGTTGAATGCCATTCCATTGGATTCTGCCCATCTGTCCAGTCGGTCAAGGTCCCTCTGCAGAGCCTTTCTACCCTCTAACTGACTAACATCTGCTCCTAACTTTGTGTCATCTGCAAACTTTCTGATGACTGACTCAACCCCCCCATCCAGATCATCAATAAAGATGTTAAAGAGGATGGGGCCCAGCACTGATCCCTGGGGGATGCCACTGGTGACTGGCTGCCAGCTGGATGTGGAACTATTCACCACCACTCACTGGGCTCAGCCCTCCAACCAATTCCTAACCTAGCACACAGTGTTTTGGTCCAAGCCACGAGCTGACAGTTTAGACAGCAGTTTACTGTGGGGGACGATGTCAAAGGCCTTGCTGAAGTCCAGGTAGACCACATCCACAGGCCTCCCTACGTCCACCAGATGGGTCACCTGATCATAGAAGGAGATCAGGTTGGAGAGGCAGGACCTGTCCTTCCTAAATCCATGTTGGCTGGACCTGAGCCCTTGGTCGTCCTTCAGGTGCGCACTTATTGTTGCCAGGATAATCTACTCCATCACTTTCCCTGGCCCTGAGGTCAGGCTGACTGGCCTGTAGTTTCCAGGTTCCTCCATCCGACCCTTCTTGTGGATGGGGACCACGTTGGCCAGTTTCCAGTCACCTGGGACCTCATCGGTGAGCCAGGACTGGAGGAAAATGATGGAGAGCGGCTTGGCCAGCTCATCTGCCAGCTTTCTCAGCACCCTAGGATGGATCCCATCTGGTCCCACGGACTCGTGAGCTTTCAAGTGGCTCACCAGGTCCCAAACTAATTCCTCATGGATTACTGGGGCACTACACCGCTCCCTGACCCTGTCACCCAGCTCAGGAGGCCACTCGTGCTGAACTCCTGTCTTGCTGTTAAAAATTGAGGCAAAGAAGGTGTTCAGGAACTCAGCCTGTTCCTCGTCTTCAGTCACTGTGTTCATCTCCAGGTCCAATACGGAGTGGAGGTTCTTCCTGCCGTTCTTCTTATTGTTAATATATTTGTAAAAATGCTTTTTATTCCCTTTTACAGAGGTGACCAGCTTCATCTCCAACTGGGCCTTTGCCTCTCTAATTTTTTTCCTACATAATCTAACAACTTCCTTGAACATACCTCGAGAAGCCTTCCCCTCCTTCCAAAGGTGATACAGCCTCTTCTTCCCCCTTAAATCCTCCAGGAGCTGCTTGCTCATCCAGGCCGGTCGCCTTCCCCACCAGCTTGCCTTTCGGCACATGGGAACCGCCAGTTCCTGTGCCTTCAAGAGCTCCTGTTTGAAGTAGGTCCAACCCTCCTGGACCCCTTGGTTCATGAGGGCTGGTACCCAGGGGACTTTACAAACAAGTTTCTTAAATAGGCTGAAGTTCGCCCTTCGGAAGTCCAAGGTGAAGGTCCTGTTGGTGGTCCTCCCTATCTCCCTGCATATTGAGAACTTCACTATCTCGTGGTCACTGCACCCTAGGCAGCCTCCCATGATCACATATCCCACCAGCCCTTCCCTATTGGAGAACAGCAGGTCAAGCAGAGCCTGTCCCCTGGTAGGCTCGCTTAACAGCTGTGTCAGGAAGCAGTCCTCCATTCGCTCCAGGAATCTTCTGGACTGCCTCCTCCCTGCTGAATTAAGTTCCCAGCAGATATCTGGGAGGTTAAAGTCACCAACAAGGACAAGATCTGATGATCTTGAGACAGCCTCCAGCTGCATGTAGAACACTTCATCAGCTTCCTCATCCTGGTTGAGTGGTCTGTAACACACTCCTACCAGGATGTCAGATTTGTTAGGCTGCCCTCTGATTTTAACCCACAGGCTCTTAACTCCCTCATCTTCCACCTCAAGTTCTGTGGCAGAGAGTGACTCCCTAATATACAGAGCCACCCCTCCTCCTCTTCTCCCTCGCCTGTCTCTCCTAAAGAACCTGTAGCCCCCCAGTGTAGCACTCCAATCGTGCGTGTTATAGATGACTCCAGGTAAAAGTTTTTGGTAACAGATTTATTGGCACTAAAAGATCGTAAAAAGGCAATAAAAGCAATAAAAGCAAGCAAAGCAACCGGTTGGGCATGTGAGGGTACAAAACTTCACCCAAAAAGCAACCTTCCAATAGTTTTCTTTGTCTTATATAGTTACATCATCTACGTAAGCAAACTTATGCTAAATAGAAGGCAGGCATATGATAATGAGTCTTAGAATAGGTGGTCAAATCCCTTCTCCCTACATTCAGTGTGGTAAGGGTCAGAGCATCCACTTTCACGCATGCCCAATTGTGCAGGCTTCTTATCTGAAGAAAACAAATTCCTAGTTCTGAATGTTTATCTTTAAGACAGCTCCTTCTCAACCGTGATGTCTCCAATTAACCAGACAGTATCCTTGCAAGTCTGCAAGATAGGTTTCTTTCCCTTTACCCTCTAAACAGGCCTCACAAGATCCTGACCCTTAATCCCAGTGCACTCTCTTATAATTTTAACACAAATCACCAGTATATTCATCACAGTGCGTGTTGTCCCACCAAGTTCCTGAGATGGCAACTATATCATAGTCGCCCTGATGGATCAGGACCTCCAGCTCCTCTTGCTTATTGCCCAGGCTGCGTGCATTATCATAGTATCATAGTATCATTCAGGGTTGGAAGGGACCACAAGGATCATCTAGTTCCAACCCCCCTGCCATGTGCAGGGACACCCCACACTAGATCAGGCTGGCCAGAGCCTCATCCAGCCTGGTCTTAAACACCTCCAGGGACGGGGCCTCGACCACCTCCCTGGACAACCCATACTGCAGCTGGGTTCCTGACTTCTCAGTTGACCCTACCTTGTGTCCTACTCTTTTCTCTGCAGAGGGACCAATATCCTCACTCACCCCATTCAGACCTAGTGTAAAGCCCTCCTAATGAGCCCTGCCAACTCGAGTGCCAGGACTCTCTTACCCCTTCTAGATAAATGCACCCCATCAGGACCCAGCAGGTCGGGTGCAGTAAAAGTTGTCCCATGATCAAAGAAACCAAAGTTCCACCACTGGCACCATCCCCTGAGCCAATTCTTGATGGTGTGGGTTCTCCCATTCCTCTCAGTGTACACCCCTGCCACTGAGGGAACTGAGCAGAACACCACTTGAGCTCCTGCCCCATCAATCAATTGTCCAAGGGCCCTGAACTCCTTCTTAATCACCCTGGTGCCCTTCTTGTCAATCTCATCACTCCCAGCCTGTATTACCAGCAAAGGGTAATAGTCAGTGGGCTGGATTAATTTAGGGAGTCCCTTACCCACGCCCCGGGTGGGGAGCAGACCTCCCTGTGGGATGGGTCGGGACGACATATGGGTCCCTCAGTACCCCCCAGGAGAGAGTCCCCAACAACTATAACCCTTCTCCTTTTCTTTGTGGAGCTGGCTGTTATAGCTGGTGGGGACCGCTTGGCCTTAGGCTCCCCTCTGGATGCCTGCTCCTCAGCCTCAGCCCTCTCATCCCCACTGCCCTCAGCCTGCAGGGCCTCATACTTATTATGCAAGGGCAGCAGAAGAGGAGAGGGTCGGGGTGGATTTCTCTTGCCACCCCTGGAAGGGACCTGTATCCATCCCTCTCCGTTACCAGGGACCCTTCCCTCAGCAGGGGAGATTTGCAAAGCCTTCTCCCACAAATCTAACTCCCTTTCACTTTCCCTTATTGTCCTTAGCCTAGCTACCTCCTCCTTCAGCTCGGCCACTCCGTCCTTCAGCTGTGCCACCAGGCTGAGGAGAAAGTTCACCTGCTCACACCTGACACAGGTGTCCTCTCCTTCCCCTTCTATTCCAAGTGCCAGGCTGAAGCACTCTCTGCAGATGGCAGCCAGGACTCCAGCATGCTGGTGAAACAACTCTGTCTGGGTAGATGCTGTTTTTCTACCCTTCATCTGAGTGACAACCATAGCACAACATTTGAGTGAAAACAAAACAAAACAAAACAAAACAATTTTAGTTTTTTTTAAGCAGACGATAGGCTAGCTAGCGAACCAAAATGGCGCCGCGTGCACAGCCTGGGCGGCTTTTAAACCTCCCACATCTGACGTCAGGCTCCCGTTTCCGTGCAGGCTCGTGAGAGCATGATCCTGTCGGGTCCCCCCTGCCAGGAGTCCTCCCGACCCGCGAAACCCCGAAAGGAAGGCAAAAAAACCCGAGCAGAAACTCACAGTTCAAGTGTAGCGGTCCCGAAGCAGCGGTCCCGATTGGCTAGTGAACCAAAATGGCCATAATGCGAACCATAATGGTGACTCTTGCTCTACCGTTTGCAGATATTGTTATCTAGAGTCCAAAGTAGAAGGAATTTGTTTACCATAAACATTGTAGACTGAATACTCTGTTAGGTCTACATATCTCATGCTACCAAAGAAAAAATAAATGGAAATTGTCCTGCGGTGAGTTGTTTGACACCTCATTCATGGAGTAAATGGCTTGAATTTTAAGGTATGTGGATAAAACCACTCTTAAATGTGGTTCTAGACAGGCTGTATTTTTTTCTCCTTCTCTCTGCACAACTTAATCTTGCCTTTGTGTTCAGCAAGACCTCCATTTTGGCTCAATTTTTGGGGAGAAATCACAGAGAAATGACCCAAAAAAGGCAATTCTGGAAGAGAGTTTTCCTTCTTCCTCTTATTTCCTCTCTAAGGTATAGCTCTGTCAAGACTTGTGCTCAAAACCATTTGGTACAGTTCTCTTCATAACTGTACTGAGCTCCATACAAATAATAATACATTAATGACTCAGCACAGATAATAAAAACATTGTCTTATATTCTCAATGTTTTTCATGCAATACCTATCATAAAGCAAATCATTACAAAATTAGTGCAACCCCCCAAACCAACAACAAAGACCAAACCCAAACCCCCTGAAACAGCCAATAAAGTCTAGTGTTGACACTTTAATGTCACAGTTTACATGCATATAGTTGGTAAGACATCTAAAGTAGGTGTCTTGAGGATTATAAAATGAGGTGAAATTGAGTTTTCCTCATAAGTTTCATAGTCTCTCATGGGAAAGTACAGGAGCCAGCGAAACAAGACCTTTTGAAGACATTTGGTTGGGGTTTCCTAAGGAGCAAATATGCCAGAGTTTGGCTGCTACATTACAATGCAGGGTAGTAAGCCTAGAACAAATATAAAAGGTTAAACCCCTTTTTTGTCACATCTGCATCTTCTAACAGCAAGCAAACATGAGGCTGATAATTAGCATTAGAGCTTATCCTTCCACGGTCATATCCTGAATGGCGCTTACCCAGTGGTAAGAGTGGATTAGTACCTGATACACAATTATGCAACTGCATCATTGAATATTAATTTATTTTAATGCTTTAACCACATTATGCAATCTATTGACATCCTGAGAGTTTCTCATGCGTTTAGAAATAAATGACAAAATATATGTCAGTTGCCTACATTTTATGATGGTTGAGAGGATATTTATATGACATGTATTCTCTTTGTGTGGGGGCAAGACCTGCCTCACTAAGCTGGTGTGGCTGTGTGAAGAACCTGTTCATCACCCCGGGGATGGGTATTAGTACAAGGTGGCATCCAGCAGGTGGTGTTCAGTGCTAACAAAAGGAGATTGAAAAAATTACAGAAGGAAACAATGCGAAAAAGGGCAGGAAAAGCTTTTTTGTTGCTGCTGTTCAATTATTCTGTGACTAATAGTTATTTTGGTGTAATTTTTTTTTTTAATGGTGATTTATCACCCTGCAGTTAGCATTGCAATGTCATTCACAAGTGAGCATAACAAGTTTGAAGTGGATAGGTGAGGTGGTGTTGATTAGCGGTTGGCAGATCTGCAAGCTCCTTAATGGCATCCTGTGGGATTCAGACTGCTTTAAGATTCCTATGAACCAGACTCCTTCATAATGTGAGTAGAAATGACAGTTAATTACTGTAGAAAAGCACTATTTTTTAAAAGAGAAATTCTGAACATCCTTTAGAGTTCTAGTCCTAGTACAGAGTATACATTGTACTACATTAATATTTGGCATGAGTCATGTCTTTTAAAAGCTTGAAGGCAGCATTAATTCTTAGCATATGCTAAAGGATATTGATTAGGAAAAAATATTAAAAATAGGTCAGATATTATCCATATTCACAAGTGATGTGCTTCCAAGTCTAATTAGATATTAGAAAGCCAATCTATGCAAATCTCAGATATTTGTTTTGTCTTTGTACAAGTAAAGAGAGCCTTGAAGTCTGTTGCCAATGGGATCTGACAACGACTTGGAAACTGCCCAGCAGATTTTTAGGAGGCTGGACCTGTCACATTTCCACGCTTAAGGGACAGTGCATAGCCACTGGCAGCCAGACAGTGCTGTAGAGTCTGCGTAGAGGACACAGACTGGCTTCTCATCATCTCCAAAGACAGCATGTTGACAGCTTTGTTTTTTCTGGCAAACTCAGTGTCACGGTCCGGAGACATTAGATGTCTCGGTCTGGAGACACAGTTCTTTTAAATATTCCCGTGTTGTGAAATTAGAGGCACAAATGAGGCCAAAGTATCAACAGCTAGACTATTTATTGGATAAATAAAGTGGACATAAGAAGGGAGAGGGAGAAAAGAGAGAGGGAGAGAGGGACGAGAGATAGAAGAGGAAAGGAATTATATTACCACACCCCTCATCCCCCCCAAGACAGTTAAAGTCTGTGGAGGAAAGGTGCTGCAGGAGATGTTGGGTTTGTAGAGAAACGGTGCTGAGGCTCCTCTGGGCAGCCTGGGTCTGTAGAGAAAGGGTGCTGAGGATTTGGCTGGAGCTGTGGTCCTCCGGGCAGCTTCTTTTCTCCAGAGTAGCATTGTCCCGGCTTTCTCTTCTCAGTGGCTTGGCCCGTCTCCTGTGTTTTCCTTCATCTCCGTTTTTCTCCCCATTTTTCTCCTCTGTTTCTCTCTCCTGTTTCTCACAACAAACCAGTAGTTGCTCAAGTCTTTTATACAGTTTTTAGTCCTTAGATATGTATCCAAATATTGTCTCTCAGGAATTCCAGTGGCAGGAAATAATCCTTAGGTTCTGTGTATTGCTGTGTGTTTGGGCAAGATCCTGGCTGGAGCGGGGGGGAATCTCCGTCTACCCCGTCTCCATCCAGACAAGGCTCAGGAAACAGGTGGTAAAACCCATTGTATCACCCTGCCCAGGGAACTTGATGGGTGGAGATTATCTTGCCCTAAAGGTGTGATGGCTGGGTCCTTGGGTCCATTGTTGTAGTCCCGTGTTATCACGATGCAATCACAAGCTGATTTGCATCCAGGATTGGTGGACAGGATTCTTTCCACCTTCTTTCCAGTGGCTCTGCTATCACTTTATCTTTGTTGACTCACATAGAGAGAGACAAACTTATTAGACTCTCACACTCAGTAAAAACTGCTTGGTGTTGCCAAGACACTTCCTCATAGGTGGTCGTTTGCTTTTTAGTGATCTGTTTCTCTCTCCTGTGAAGGATCTTACCTTATGTTTCATTTTGACCTTTTAAAGATGTTTGCTGCCATTTGCTCCTCTTTTTCTTTTCATTTTCCTTTTCCATCAATGCAGAAAATAAGTTCTAGTCCCAGGCCCAGGGAGCGATCAGAAGCAGATGCCTAAGTTACGAATAATAAAACACCTGCTATTGAATTACCTCCCTTCAGAAATTAGGTTGATCTCAGATCTAAAATGTAAGAAATATTTATTCTGGTCTGTGTCCTAATTTACTGATATGTAAACAGTAGAAACAGAATAAAGTGTAGATTTTAAAAGTGATTTATTTTTCTTTCTTTTGAGAAATAAGAGTCTCCTGCCTTACACAGGACTAAAAGTGGGTGCAGAATCCTTATGACAGCTCCTCACTCTAAATAATGTTACTAGCACCTAGGACCTAAGTAACAGGCATAACAGATATATTGCTGTGTTCCAAAGTAATCATATAATGTCACAAAGTAAATTAAACTGTGTAACCCTCCCCAAATCTGTCACCAAATGAACTGATGGCATATAAAACCTGATAGAAAAATGTACTATCCTAAGAGCCTGTGGGAAATTGTGATTTAGACAAGTTGGGCATTGACAATATGTTTTCATTTGCTAAGGACATATGCATATGTATTTTTCCAAACAGAGAGAATGACGTAAATAATTTATGCAATATTGCACTGAGGTAACTTTCTGTCTCTTAAAGTCCAGTTCTAAGAAATGTTTAACTAGTAGGATTGGCTAATATGTGACCATAGGCACAAGGAATAGATGAAACAAAAATAATTAAATAGATCTGTAGTGGGTTGAGAGAGAAGGCCTAGCTTTCTCTCCCCCACAAGGAGGAAAAAAAACCCACAGCTAACTCAGCAGGAGAAGCGGAAGGAATGCTATTTTTTACAAGTAATGTGGAAAAGCAGGTTAGATAAACAATTTATCCAGTATTTACAATATATATACAGAAATATACAGCAAAGAAATAAAACCAAGAATATAGGAACGAAATTCCCTCCTCCAGAGGAGGGTTTCCCCCATGTACCCCCTTCTCTCCCCATACCTCCCTTTTTTCCCAAAGAGGATTAGAAAGAGAGAAAAAGGCAGTTATCAATAAAGCAGAATTCTAGTAGGTCTATTAGTAGGATTAGTTGCTTATCTGTTCAAGGTTGCTCTGGCAAGGAGCCCAGAAGCAGGCAAGCTGCAAAGGAGAAGGACAGGGATGAACCAGTTGCGCTAAAACTTAAAACTGCATTCTACCAATCTACCAATTAAATTAGTTTAGAATATCAATGTTTTCATTGTCTTCACAAAAACATTCAGCCAGAGTGTCCCAGCACTGTCCCTTCCTTAAAGGCACAGCCTCAAACAGTCACAGTCCACCCCTTCTAAACAATTTCATTGGCTGTTCATACTGTCCATCCAATCCAAGACAATATTTACAGTTCGTAAGTAAAGTTCATAGTCCATTCCGGCTATGCTCAGATGTAGAAGATTCAAAAGTCCAAGAAAATCAGAAAATGAGAGAAATGGAAAAGAGTTCGTTTCTTCACCGACGAAGCAAAGAAAAGGGAAACAGGGAAATCTCAGGGTCTCTTAGTTGACTCAGGGCTCTCAGGGATCTCAGGGTTCGTGCACCGTAGATTCCTCGCTGATTCTTCCTTTGGACGCGATGTAGTTGTACAACAGTTTGAAATTAACCTCTTTCAGCTAAAGTTAAATTTCTTTGTGGAATACACTGAATTTTGTCATTCCCTTGCATTACCCAATAAGTGTGACCCGGACCTTCAGCTGAAACCACCCCTTGGACCGGTTTAGCCTCTCCTGAGGAAGAAAACACCCAAAGAGTTTTACCTAACAGATTCTTTTCTCTAACAACAGGAACTCTATCACCTTCTACTTTCTGTAGCAAATCTGAATGTGCAGGTCCAGCTCGGTTCACGGAACCTCTACTATTTATCAGCCAGGTTGCTTGTGCTAAATGTTTTTCCCAGTTTTTCAGAGATCCACCCCCCATGGCTTTAAGAGTGGTCTTCAACAAACCGTTGCAGCGTTCAATCTTCCCTGAAGCTAGTGCATAGTAAGGAATATGAAAAATCCACTCAATAACGTGCTCTTTTGCCCAGTTCTTTACAAGGTTATTTTTGAAGTGAGTTCCGTTGTCTGACTCAATCCTCTCTGGAGTTCCGTGTCTCCACAGGATCTGTCTCTCCAGACCGAGAATGGTGTTGCGTGCAGTTCCATATGGTACTGGATAAGTTTCCAACCATCCAGTGTTTGCCTCTACCATAGTAAGCACATATTGCTTACCAGAACGAGAACATGGTAGAGTGATATAGTGAATCTACCTGTGGTGAAGGCACATTATGCCTCGATACTGAATCTTGTCCCAGCGTGTGGGCAAGTTCCCCCTCCTCCAGGAGGAAGACAAAAGCCAAGGCATTAGCCAGGCTTGCACGCACCCAGTGCATGCAGTGCTCATGCTGACACCAAGTATGGGCATAATTCTAGCTTCATGCTTTCTATAGGCTGAAGTCAGTTGTTTATGAGAGTGCCCGTTGGTCAAGCCCAGCCTCGAGGGATCTATAAGTATCACCCCAGTCGGTAAACAAGTTGCCCCCTCATTCACTTTGTGCCTGCTCGAGAGAGTAACTCTTGAACTGCAGCCTTTGCCATTTAGCTTACTGTTATTAGCTTCTGTTATACATGCACGCATACTGGAAGCGTCTGCATAGTGAAGAAGCCCAGAGGGAGGACCTTCGCTGTTTCTGAGGATCTCAGCGTTGCTACAGCCAGTCGTACCGACAGGGAGAGCCCACCGTGCCACCGGAGGACTGGACCAACCACCGAGGGTAAGATCTGCCCAGGAGCCAGGGAGAAGGGACTTGATCGATATCGAGTCCACGTAAGCCTAGCCCCGCCGTAGCAGGAGAGCAGCCGCTGAGTGCCGTTCTGAGCCCTGTGAACCTCAGGGAATACTAAAGCATTGTTCGTGCCTATACAGCACCGAACCCGGGACCACTCCGAGAGTCCTGCTGTTCCTTTAAGCTCAGTAAACAAGAATCGCCTGTTTGGGCCGACCCCCGTAGCTTTGCCTGCTGCCACGTCGTCCGAGCCCACCTACCAGCCACCGTCGTCCTTCCCTGCTGTGAGAGCCAACCTCTGAGGGGCGACCCCACGGACCGACCTCGACCAGGACCGATCCCTGTTGTCTGAAGGGAATCGAATATCTTCCACATGCTTTCCATCCACTAGCACTCAGTTCAAAGTATCCGTGTCTAGCAGAGTAAGCGCTGATGCATAGAAAGATTGTAATATTGCTGTGTATAGCCAGAAGCCGCCCGCGTCCCGCCGAGTCTAGTGGCCAAGCGGCGGAACTGCACCCTTCGTTATATAAATATAGAAAGGGTTTATAGATAGTTCAATTACGTTATAATCATAACACTAAGCCACTTGTGGAATCTAGTGGCCAAGCGGCAGAACTCCACCCGTCATTATATAAATACAGAGATAGTCTGTAACTAGTTCAATTAAGTTATAATCATAACACTAAGCCACTTGTGGAATCTATTTCATGAACGTGCACTAGAACATGTATATAAGTTGGTGATTCATCGGTTATTAATAGTTTGATAATTACAAAAAAATAATATTTTCATAATTCATATTTCATATTCATAAATTTAATAACCTCTTCACCACACTACCAAGCTTCACCATACTTCTACTTGGACCATCTGTCACCATACCACAAGGGCTTAATTCCCTTTGACTGCTTAATAGCAGCACAAATGTCACAGTCATGGATGACTTGTGTGATAGCATCCATGGAAATGTCTATGGATCTGTCACGAGCCCATTGGTATGTTGCATCTCTGCCTTGATGTCCTGATGAATCGTGAGCCCACCGAGCTAAGAATATCTCACCTCGGTGATTCCAGTCGAGATCAAGATTAGAGCCAGTGTCTACTTGAGAAACTCTTGCAGCTAGATCTGCCTGATGGTTGTGTTGCTGTTCCTCACTAGCTTTGCTATTAGGAATGTGAGCATCAATGTGTCTCACCTTCACTGGAATTCTCTCGACTCGATCAGCAATGTCCTGCCACAGATCAGCCGCCCAGATGGGTTTTCCTTTCCTCTGCCAACCACTTTTCTTCCAGTTCTTTAGCCAACCCCATAGAGCATTGGCTACCATCCATGAGTTGGTGGCCATCTCTCACATTCAGCCACGTCGAGAGCTAGCTGGACAGCTTTTACCTCTGCGAACTGACTGGATTCTCCTTCTCCATCCTTCGCCTCTGCAACTCGGTGTGTTGGACTCCACACTGCAGACTTCCACCTTCGCTTGTTTCCAACAAGACGACAGGAACCGTCTGTGAACAAAGCATATTTCTTTCCATCATCAGAAAGGTCATTGTAAGGAGGAGCTTCGTCAGCACGAGTCACTTTCTCCTCTGGAGGTTTAGCACAGTTGATACCTTCAGGCCAACTTGAGATCACCTCCACTAGACCAGGTCTTTCAAGATTTCCCATTCGAGCTCTCTGTGTTATCAGAGCCATCCACTTAGACCATGTTGAGTCTGTGGCATGATGTGGTGTGGAGCCTTTGCCTTTGAACATCCAATTCAAACCTGGTAATCTGGGAGCTAAGAGAAGTTGTGATTCAGTTCCAATCACTTCAGAAGATGCTTTTACTTCTTCATAGGCAGTTAAAATTTCTTTCTCTGTTGGAGTATAATTAGCCTCTGAAACTCTGTAACCTTGACTCCAGAAACCAAGAGGTCATCCACGTGTCTCACCTGGAGCTTTTTGCCACAAGCACCAGGTTGGACCATTGTCACTTGCAGCCGTGTACAAAATGTTCTTAATGTCTGGACCATCTCGGACAGGTCCCAGACCCATTGCTTGAATTACCTCTTGCTTTATCTGGTCAAAGGCAGCTTGTTGTTCAGGTCCCCAGTGGAAATGGTTTCTCTTTCGAGTCACATCATACAGAGGTTTCACAATCTGACTGTATCCAGGAATGTGCAGTCTCCAAAATCCCACTATCCCCAAGAAACGTAGGGTCTCTTGCTTGTTTGTGGGATTTGCCATGGTGGAGACTCTATTTACCACATCCACTGGAATGTGTCGGCATCCATCCTGCCACCGCACTCCCAGAAACTGAATCTCTGTGGTAGGTCCTTTCACCTTGTCTCGTTTGATGGCAAAACCTGCATTCAGAAGAATGTCAATGATTTTGTTACCTTTCTCGAAGACTTCCTCAGCAGTTCTACCCCAGACGATGATATCATCGATCAACTGGATGTCTTCTGGAGCACCACCTTTCTCCAGAGCATCGTGGATCACTGCATGACAGATGCTTGAGCTGTGGATCCAGCCCATTGGCAATCTGTTGAAAGTGTACTGGATTCCTCTCCAGGTGAAAGCAAACTGAGGCCTACATTCCTCTGCTATGGGAATAGAGAAAAATGCATTAGCAATGTCTATGGTAGCATACCATTTGGCCTCTTTGGATTCCAGCTCATACTGTAGCTCCATCATGTCTGGCACTGCTGCACTCATAGGTGGTGTCACTTCATTCAGGGCTCGGTAGTCTACTGTCAGACGCCAGTCTCCATTCTACTTCCGCACAGGCCACACTGGACTGATGAAAGGTGAATGAGTTTTGCTGATGACTTTCTGACTCTCCAACTGACGAATCAGATTCTGAATGGGCAACAAAGAGTCACGGTTGGTTCTGTATTGTCTGTGATGCACAGTCTGAGAAGCAACCAGCAATTTAATGTCCTGTATATTATGTTGTCCCACAACTGCAGATTCATCAAAAAGCTCAGGTCTAGCAGACAGCTTCAATTTTTGTCCATCAATTTCTATAGAAGCTACTCCAAAAGCCCATTTGTAACCTCTAGGGTCTTTGAAACGCCCTTCTCTCAGAAAATCAATTCCCAGAATACAAGGTGCATCAGGTCCGGTCACAACTGTATGCTTCCTCCATTGTTTAACAGTTAAACATATATTAACCTCTACCTTACTTAACTCTTGAGATCCACCAGTGACTCCCAGAATAGTTATAGACTCTGATCCCTGATAATTTGATGGCATTATGGTGCACTGATCTTCTGTGTCAACCAAGGCCCTGTACTTCCGAAATTGTGAAGTGCCAGGCCACTGGATGTACACATCCCAATAGCTTCTATTATGTCTGTTATCCCTCTCCTCCCCCTGGCGGGAGGCAGGGCACCCCTAGTTATGGGGAACATGCCCACATTTGCATTGTGCACAGTGTGTAGTGTTATAGCCTTGCATGTTACAACTGGAGTCACCATTGGAGCTACTAGGGTTGTTCTGGGGAACTGTGGAAATAACAGCTACCCTTCTGGTATTGCTGCCTCGGGTTCTGCCACATTGCAATTCCCTCAGTCACCTGAAAAGATTAGAAGTTGGTTGGCCATCCCAGCGGTTCATGTTCTCACCGAAGTGAATAAACCAAACCAGGTTGGAAGAGACCTTCAAGATCAACGCGTCCAACGCATCAACCAATCCAACCCACCTAAACAACTAACCCATGGCACCAAGCACCCCATCAAGTCTCCTTCTGAACACCTTCAATGACGGCGACTCCACCACCTCCCCGGGCAACCCATTCCATAGCGCAATCACTCTTTCTGTATAGAACTTCTTCCTAACGTCCAACCTGAACCTCCCCTGGCGCAGCCTGAGACTGTGTCCTCTTGTTCTGGTGCTGGCTGCCTGGGAGAAGAGACCATCATCCGCCTGTCTACAACCTCCCTTCAGGTAGTTGTAGAGAGTGATAAGGTCACCCCTGAGTCTCCTCTTCTCCAGGCTGAGCAACCCCAGCTCCCTCAGCCTCTCCTCATAGGGCTTGTGTTCCAAACCCCTCACCAACTTTGTTGCTCTTCTCTGGACTCGTTCCAGCAAGTCAACATCCTTCCTAAACTGAGGGGTCCAGAACTGGACACAGTACTCGAGGTGTGGCTTAACCAGTGCAGTGTACAGGGGCAGAATGACCTCCCTGCTCCTGCTGGCCACACTGTTCTTGATGCAGGCCAGGATGCCATTGGCCCTCTTGGCTGCCTGGGCACACTGCAGGCTCATGGTCAGACTGCCATCAACCAGCACCCCCAGGTCCCTCTCTGCCTGGCTGCTCTCCAGCCACTCTGACCCCAGCCTGTAGCACTGCATGGGGTTGTTGTGGCCAATGTGCAGAACCCGGCACTTGGATGTGTTAAATCTCATGCCGTTGGATTCTGCCCATCTGTCCAGCCTGTCGAGGTCCCTCTGCAGAGCCTCTCTACCCTCCAACAGATCAACTCTTGCCCCCATCTTGGTGTCATCAGCAAATTTACTGATGATGGACTCAATGCCCTCATCCAGATCATCAATAAAGATGTTAAAGAGCACAGGGCTCAGCACTGATCGTTGGGGCACACCACTAGTGACTGGCTGCCAGCTGGATGTGGCACCATTCACCACCACTCTCTGGGCTCGGCCCTCCAGCCAGTTCCTAACCCATCGCAGTGTGCTCCCGTCCAAGCCATGGGCTGACAGCTTGGCCAGCAGTTTGCTATGGGGGACGGTGTCAAAGGCCTTGCTGAGGTCCAGGTAGACTACATCCGCAGGACTCCCCACAGCCACCAGGCGGGTCAGCTGATCATAGAAGGAGATCAGGTTGGTCAGGCAGGACCTGCCCTTCCTGAATCCATGCTGGCTAGGCCTGATCCCTTGGCCATCCTGTAAGTGTTGTGTTATTGCACTCAGGATGACCTGTTCCATGATCTTGCCTGGCACTGAGGTCAGGCTGACAGGCCTGTAATTCCCTGGCTCATCCAACCGGCCCTTCTTATGGATGGGACCACGTTGGCCAGCTTCCAGTCCTCTGGGACCTCTCCAGTGAGTCGGGACTGCTGGAAAATTATGGATAGTGGCTTGGTCAGCTCATCTGCCAGCTCTCTCAGCACCGTAGGATGAATCCCATCTGGTCCCATGGACTTGTGAGGATCCAAGCTGCTAAGGAGAGTCCCAACCACCTCCTCATGGAACATAGGGAAACTGTGCAGCTCCCTGGCTCCTTCTGCCAGCTCTGGAGGCCAGCTGTCAGGAAGACGTTCTGCCCTTCTAGTAAAAATTGAGGCAAAGAAGGTGTTAAGTATCTCTGCCTTTTCCTCATCCTTTGTTACAATGTTCCCCTCTGTATCCACCAAGGAGTGGAGGTTGTCCTTTCCATTCCTCTTACTATTAATGTATTTATAGAAGGACTTTTTGTTGTCCTTTACAGCAGAGGCCAGTTTAAGCTCCAAGTGTGCTTTTGCCTCCCTAATTCTCTTCCTACAAGACATCCTTAAACATTCTGTGGGTTGCCTCCCCTCTCTTCCAAAGGTGATACACCCTCTTTTTTTCCCTCAGTTCCATTAAAAGTTCTTTAACCATTCAGGCTGGCCATCTGCCCCGGCGGCTCATCTTCCGGCACATTGGCAGAGTCTGTCCCTGAGCCTTCAACAATTCTTCATTAAAGTAGGTCCACCTCTCCTGGAGTAGGTCCAGCTCTCCTGGCGTGATCACGCAGAGTTATCCATATAGTTCTACGTGATTGCCTTGGTTATCCGTTTTGATTTGATCTGTTTGGGAATCACCTCCTTTGAGGACGTGTATTCCTCACAGATGAAACTTGTATCCACCTGGAGGAAGAACTGAAATTATCCCTTTGTGCCAATTGGGATATGGAATTTCTAAATTCATCTTTTAACTCTCTTATGCAATTCTGTATATCACCAGACATAGTTTTAATGGCCGAAACCAAGAAACACATGTCATGCTATCCTCCAATTGTCTCATTTGATCACTGAATTGGCCAACCGTAGGAGAAGTTCCACCATAATTTCTTGACACAATTCTGCTTGTCATAATGTTTTCATAATTAGAAGGAGCAAGTTTGATGAGCTTTTTAGCAAGACCAATACCCACAGGAATGTCATCAGGATTCAGAATTTCATGTTCACCATAGAGTATCTCTCTAACAGCAAATTCTCTCAAGCGCTTAATTCCCTCATCTATGGTAGTCCAGGGTTTAGGATTCCATGGAAGATCATCTCGGGAAGGGTATCTCAGGGTAACCGCCATTAAAAAGCATATCCACAGATTAACCTTACCGAGAGCTCTTCCTAGATGTCTAGCTATTCCATTATCCTTCGAGAGAGTTCCTAACTGAGCTGTTGACTTGTCTCCAACTGTTAGAGCTGGAGCACCTGTATCATAACACCTACTAAGCCAAGCTAGAACTGGCTCCTTATCTGCCCTGGTGTAGTCTTTACGGACATTTCATAACTCTTCCCGGGGTGACGAACACTCTAAAATATCATCGTCTTCCTCTCCCTGAACTTTTTGTCCTAATAATCCTGCTGTCATTTTCTCAAGGACCTGTTTAAGCTGAGAACCACCTTTGCCAGCTCCTTTCCTAGCTTCATCTCTATCCTGCCTTGTTCTCACTAGGTTAGCTAGATCTTTAAAACAAACCTTCTCTTCCTCCTCAGCAGGATTTCTTAGAGTGGAGGTCCCCTCACCAGGATCAGTCTCTAGCTCTTCTTCTCCATCATCTTTGGTCTTTGCACTTCTAGTCTTTAAAACAGCCACCTTAACTGGAGCTGCGTTTGAATTTACAGCCACCTTAATAGAAGCTGACAGGTCCTGAGATTAATCAGCTGCTGGGGCAGTGACTTCCGGTTCAACCGAGGGAGTGGGTGGAAATGACGTTGCTCCGTTAATGGCTGACGGAGAAGAAGGAGGAGGAGAAGGAGTAGGTGCCACGTTGATACCAGCCGCCGCCCTTGGCAGCTTGCCGGAATCAGCAGCAAATTCATTTAGAGCTGCTTTACCAATTAACTTCTTAGCCCTCTTTTTAGCTGACAGAGAGTCTCCACCTTCCTCATCACTAGATGACTCTGGGACTGATCCAGAGCCACGGCGTTTTCTTTTTGATCTAGTTTTCATAACAAAACACGCCCTGGACACCTTTCTCTCTCGCCGCAAAGAAATCAGGAGATACACGATAATTATCACCAGCAGCAGAATTATACACATGAAATAAATCACCTTTGGATCCCAGGCATCACCTAAAGTTACTCTCTCCTCAGGCGGAATCCTAAAACCCTTTATCTCAATTGGGAGAGTGGTGGAGGTAACATTCCTGTATCTCGCTGGCCATAATAAATCAATACATCTTCCATACCATAATCTAACTCTACACATAACCCACAGATAAATTGTCCGCACCAAATATTTACCCAGGTAATCCAACATCAAACCCAAACAATATCTGTAAACCAGAGCCCCAAAAATTGAAAAGAATAATCGCTCTACAGACCACAACACCTTCATGTTTGCTAATTCAGCTAGAAAACACTAAATCAATCAAGTAATAAATTAAACTAATTATCTGCCCCACGTTGGGCGCCAAGAAAATAAAAATGTCGAGGGTTGAAAGGGTAAGGCCAAGAAGCCTCCTCCCTCCCCCCTGTAAAGTAAAGGGAAAGAAAATTGAAGGGAAAGGGAAAAAAACCTCACAGCTGAATTAGCAAAGCAATAGGTGCTGTATATTTACAAAGCAATGTAGGATATGCAGGGGAATATATACAAATTTACAATATTTACAATATATAGAAAGATATACCACAAAGTAGCACAGAAATGAAAGTTCCCCCCTCTACTGAGGGGGTTCCCCACCTCCGTTCCCACTCTCTCCCCTTTTCCCTAGAGTGGGTTAGAAAGAGAGAGAAAAGAGAAAAAAAAAAATTAGAAACAGTTATGTGTTAATTGGAAAGCAGTTAATGCAGGTCTTTGCAGGTTTATCAGTTTCAAGGTCAAAGCCTTGGCCGAAAGCCCAGAACAGAGAGCTGCTGCTCGGCAGAGGAGAGGAGGCAAGACTGATCGAAAAGTGCTGGAATGCCCAGGATACCCTCCTGCACTCCCAGTTCAAAAGGTGTTTCCTCCCACTCTACCAATTAAATTAGTTTAGATCCTTTTTTTTCGTTTACCAACTTCCATCCACCATATTCCCTTTCTTAAGGGGACAGTCTCAACCGGTCACATGGAGACTCTATTTACCACATCCACTGGAATGTGTCGGCGTCCATCCTGCCACCGCACTCCCAGAAACTGAATCTCTGTAGTAGGTCATAGAATCATAGTATCATTCAGGGTTGGAAGGGACCACACGGATCATCTAGTTCCACCCCCCCTGCCATGGGCAGGGACACCCCACACTACATCAGGCTGGACAGAGCCTCATCCAGCCTGGTCTTAAACACCCCCAGGGACGGGGCCTCGACCACCTCCCTGGACAACCCATTCCAGGGTTTCACCACTCTCATGGTGAAGAACCTCCTCCTCACATCCAGCCTGAATCTCCCCACCTCCAGCTTCATTCCATTCCCCCTAGTCCTATCACTACCTGAGATCCTGAAAATTCCTTCCCCTCCCTTCCTTTAGGCCCCCTTCAGATACTGGAAGGCCACAATTAGGTCACCTTGGAGCCTTCACTTCTCAAGACAGAACAGCCCCAGCCCCTTCAGTCTGTCCTCATAGGAGAGGTGCTCCAGCCCTCTGATCATCCTTGTGGCCCTTCTCTGGACACGTTCCAGCACCTCCATATCCCTCTTGTAATAGGGGCTCCAGAACTGGACACAGTCCTCCAGGTGGGGTCTCACCAGAGCTGAGTAGAGGGGAGAATCACCTCCCTTGCCTTGCTGGACACACTTCTCCTGATGCAGCCCAGGATCTGATTGGCTTTGCAGGCTGCAAGTGCACACTGAGAGATCATGTTGAGCTTTTTGTCCACCAGCACCCCCAAGTCTCTCTCCTCAGGGCTACTTTCCAGCCAGTCACTGCCCAGCCTGTATTTGTGCCTGGGATTGCCTCGACCCAGATGCAGGACCCTGCACTTGCTCTTATTGAACTTCATGAGGTTGTCCTGTGCCTACCTCTCCAGCCTGTCAAGGTCCCTCTGGATGGCCTCCCTTCCCTCCAGCGTGTCTGCTGCACCACACAGCTTGGTGTCATCAGCAAACTTGCTGAGGGTGCACTCAATGCCACTGTCCATGTTACCCACAAAGATGTTGAACAAGACGGGTCCCAGGACTGATCCCTGAGGGACTCTGCTTGTCACTGGCCTCCACTGGGACATGGAGTCATTGACAGCCACTCTTTGGGTGCGGCCATCAAGCCAGTTCCTTATCCATCTAGTGGTCCACCCATCAAACCCATGTGTCACCAGTTTGGAGACCAGGATGTGGTGCGGGACAGTGTCGAAGGCTTTGCTCAGGTCCAGGTAAATTACATCAGTTGCTCGCCCCTCATCTATTAATTTTGTCACCTGTTCATAGAAGACCACCAGGTTGGTCAGGCAGGATTTGCCCTTGGCAAAGCCATGCTGACTGTTCCAAATCACCTCTTCACTATTCTTTTGAGCGAGTAGTGACTCCAGGAGGATCTGCTCCATGATCTTTCCGGGCACAGAGGTGAGACTGACTGGCCTGTAGTTCCCTGGTTCCTCCTTCTTACCCTTTTTGAAAATGGGGGTGGTTTCCCCTTTTCCAGTCTGTGGGGACTTCCCCAGACTGCCATGACTTTTGAAATATAATAGAGAGGGGTTTAGCAACCTCCGCTGCCAGTTCTCTCAGTACTTGTGGGTGAATCCCGTTGGGTCCCATGGACTTGAACACTTTCAGGTTCTTCAGGTGATCACGAACCTGATCTTCACTTACAATGGGCAGTTCTTCCTCCCCGTCCCTGGTATTGTCTTCCATAGTTTCATAGTTTCATTCAGGGTTGGAAGGGACCACAAGGATCATCTAGTTCCAACCCCCCTGCCATGGGCAGGGACACCCCACACTAGATCAGGCTGGACAGAGCCTCATCCAGCCTGCTCTTAAACACCCCAGGGACGGGGCCTCGACCACCTCCCTGGACAACCCATTCCAGGGTCTCACCACTCTCATGGTGAAGAACCTCCTCCTCACATCCAGCCTGAATCTCCCCACCTCCAGCTTCATTCCATTCCCCTAGTCCTATCACTACCTGACATCCTGAGAAGTCCTTCCCAGCCTTCCTGTAGGCCCCTTCAGATACTGGAAGGCCACAATTAGGTCACCTCGGAGCCTTCTCTTCTCCAGACTGAACAGCCCCAACTCCTTCAGTCTGCTCTCATAGGAGAGGTGCTCCAGCCCTCTGCTCATCCTTGTGGCCCTTCTCTGGACACGTTCCAGCACCTCCACATCCCACTTGTAATAGGGGCTCCAGAACTGGACACAGTACTCCAGGTGGGGTCTCACCAGGGCTGAGTAGAGGGGGAGGATCACCTCCCTCGACCTGCTAGCCACACTTCTCCTGATGCAGCCCAGGATCTGATTTGCCTTGCGGGCTGCAAGTGCACATTGGGAGCTCATGTTGAGCTTTTTGTCCACCAGCACCCCCAAGTCTCTCTCCTCAGGGCTACTTTCCAGCCAGTCACTGCCCAGCCTGTATTTGTGCCTGGGATTGCCTCGACCCAGATGCAGGACCCTGCACTTGCTCTTATTGAACTTCATGAGGTTGGCTTGTGCCCACCTCTCCAGCCTGTCAAGGTCCCTCTGGATGGCCTCCCTTCCCTCCAGTGTGTCTGCTGCACCACACAGCTTGGTGTCATCAGCAAACTTGCTGAGGGTGCACTCAATGCCACTGTCCATGTCACCCACAAACATGTTGAACAAGACAGGTCCCAGGACTGATCCCTGAGGGACTCCGCTTGTCACTGGCCTCCACTGGGACATGGAGTCATTGACAGCCACTCTTTGGGTGCGGCCATCAAGCCAGTTCCTTATCCATCTAGTGGTCCACCCATCAAACCCATGTGTCACCAGTTTGGAGACCAGGATGTGGTGCGGGACAGTGTCAAAGGCTTTGCTCAGGTCCAGGTAAATAACATCAGTTGCTCGCCCCTCATCTATTAATGTTGTCACCTGCTCATAGAAGGCCACCAGGTTGGTCAGGCAGGATTTGCCCTTGGCAAAGCCATGCTGGCTGTTCCCAATTACCTCTTCACTATTCTTTTGAGCAAGTAGTGACTCCAGGAGGATCTGCTCCATGATCTTTCCAGGCACAGAGGTGAGACTGACTGGCCTGTAGTTCTCTGGTTCCTCCTTCTTACCCTTTTTGAAGATGGGGGCAATGTTTCCCCTTTTCCAGTCCGTGGGGACTTCACCAGATTGCCATGACTTTTGAAATATAACAGAGAGGGGTTTACCAACCTCATCTGCCACTTCTCTTAGTACCCGTGGGTGTATCCCGTCGGGTCCCATGGACTTGAACACTTTCAGGTTCTTCAGATGATCACGAACCTGATCTGCACTTACAATGGGCAGTTCTTCCTCCCCATCCCTGGCTTTGACTTCCATAACATCAGGAGTGTGGCTAGAGGCCCTTGCAGTGAAGACTGAGGTAAAGAAGTTATTAAGTACCTCAGCCTTTTCTCATCCCTTGTGACCATGTCACCATTTTCCTTTCTGAGGGGGCCCACACCTTCCCTAGTCTTCTTCTTCCCATTAATATACCTGTAAAAGTTCTTAGTGTTCCCTCTAATCTCCTGGCTAGATTCAATTCAAACTCTGCTTTGGCTTTCCTAACCAGGACTCTCGCTGCTCGGGCAGCTTCCTTATATTCCCCCTGTTCTACCTGTCCTTCCCTCCACTTCCTGTAGAGTTTCCTTTTAAGTAATAGTGTGTCCAGTAGCTCCTTGCCCATCCAGGCAGGCCTCCTAGCATTCTTACCTGCTTTTCTCTTTGTTGGTACACAGAGCTCCTGGACACAGAGGAGGTGGTCCTTGAATATTGACCAGCTATCCTGGGTCCCTCTTCCCTCCAGGGCTTTGTCCCACGACACTTTGGCTAGCAGATCCCTGAAGCGATCAAAATCTGCACGCCTAAAGTCTAGGGTCGTGAGCTTGGAATACTTCCTCCTGATTGCCCTGAGGATGTTAAATTCAACTGCTTCATGGTCACTGCAGCCAAGGCCATCTCTGAGCCTCACATTGTTTACCAGCCCTTCCCTGTTGGTGAGAACAAGGTCCAGCATAGCACCATTTCTTGTTGGTTCCTCTACATTTTGGAGGAGGAAGTTGTCTTCTATGCAGTCCAGGAACATCCTGGATTGCTGGTGCCTTGCTGTGTTGTCCCTCCAGCAGATGTCCGGGTGGTTGAAATCACCCATGAGGACCAGGGCTTGTGACCTGGAAGCCGCTTCTATTTGCCTATGGAGGGCCTCATCTGCTTGGATCTGCTGGTCAGGTGGCCTGTAGGAGACTCCCACAGTAATATCTCCTTCCCCTGTCCTGCCTTTAATTTTAACCCATACGCTCTCAACTAGCTCATCATCCCTCCCCAGTTGGAGCTCCACTGATTCCAACTGGCTACTGACATAGAGGGCAACACCTCCTCCTCTCCTTCCCTGCCTATCCTTCCTAAAGAGTTTATATCCATCTATGCCTACATTCCAGTCATGGGATTCATCCCACCAAGTTTCAGTAACTGCCACTATGTCGTGGCATCCCAGCAGCACAGTGGCCCTTAACTCATCCTGTTTGTTGCCCAAGCTGCGCGCATTCGCATAGAAGCACTTCAGCTGGGCTGGCCCTGGCCTCCTCTTGTGCCAATTCCCCTCGGTTTCCACAGAATGTCCTGGTGGATCATTCGTGGCTTGCCTCAGGGCAGCAAGTTGAGAGCCCTTACCATCTCTCCTTCTCTCTACTGCTGGTGAGCTGCCCTCTGTTTGTCACCAGCCAGCAGGAGACTATAAACCCCTTCCCCCTTCAAATCTAGTTTAAAGCCCTATCAATGAGCCCTGCCAATTCCTGCCCCAGGATTCTTATCCCACTCTGGGACAAGTGTGTCCCATGAGTTGTTTTCAGCTCAGGTGCCTTGAAAACCAATCCATGATTGTGGAACCCAAAGCCCTGTCGATGGCACCAGCCCCTGAGCCATGAATTGATCTGTCGGCCCTTCCTCAGTGTGTCCTCATCCATTGCTGACGTTAGAGGGATGGCTGAGAACACGACTTGAGCCCCTGATCCCTTTAGCATTTGCCCTAAAGTTCTGAAGTCTTTTTTAATAGATTGTGAGCCTCTCATTGTTACATCATCACTGCCCACCTGAAAGACCAGCAGTGGATAGTAGTCTGAAGGACTCACGAGGTTGGGAATTCTATCTACAACGTCTTTTACTTGGGCACCAGGAGGCAGCTGACCGCTCTATGAAATTGGTCTGGTCTGCATATTGGGCCTCTGTTCCCCTCAGTAGGGAGTCTCCTATGACGATGACCCTGCGAGGTTTCTTTTCTGGGTAAGTTTTGATGGCTGGCCTGAGGCAACCTGTCATTGGTACAGCTTCTGACCTTCTTGAGTCCTCAGCCTCACCAATGACCTGTTCCTCCTGCAGAGCCTCATACCTGTTCTGTAACTGCACTGGAGGCAGGGTGCTGCTCACAGGAGCAGACTTCCTTTGTTTGCACTTCTTCCGTCGGGCAGAGACCTGTTCCCATTGGCCCTGCTCATGTGGGTTACTACAGGGAGGTTGAGAATCTTGCTTCTGGGGAGGTATCAAACTCCCTGTTCCCCTAAGTGTTACCCCCGTTCTGGTTTAGAAGAGATTACGTTATGGGAATCGTCAATTTTCTGCTCACCATCTCTTCTAGCTCTTAGCCTTTCCACCTCTTCTTTTAGTTTGACCACCATGCTCATCAGATCACTGACCTGCTCACACCTGAAACAGCTGCTCCCTCCAGCCTCCATATCGAGTGCCAGGCTCCAGCACTCACTGCAGCCACCTACCTGAACATCTGCATGCTTGTGTGTGGTCTCTGTTTGGGTGCCCACTGTCCTTCTGCTAGCCTTTGCTCTAGTGGTGACCATCTTGCAGTAACCACCCTCTCCACACGGCTTTTTTTTTTTTTTTTTTTTTTTCTCCTGTCAGTGAGAAGGTGAGCTGCGCTGCTCAAGCTCAAGCTGCCCCCTCTCTCCTCAGCCACGCGCTGGGTTCTGTTTGGTTTGCACGCGGTCTCCGCGGCAACCCCTCCCCCAGCTGCGTCAGTGCCCTCCGGCAAGTAGGCAGTCTGAGCCCCCTGCCCCTCCTCCTCTCTTCGGGAAGCCTCAAGCCACCAGCCCCTTACCGCCTGAAAAGCAAGGGAATCAAAGCCAAAAGCCAAACTCCCAGAGCTGCGCTGCTCAAGCTCAAGCTGCCCCCTCTCTCCTCAGCCACGCGCATAACATCAGGAGTGTGGCTAGAGGCCCTTGCAACGAAGACTGAGGTAAAGAAGTTGTTAAGTACCTCAGCATTTTCCTCATCACTTGTGACCATGTCACCATTTTCCTTTCTGAGGGGGCCCACACCCTCCCTAGTCTTCTTCTTCCCATTAATATACCTGTAGAAGTTCTTAGTGTTCCCTTTAATCTCCCTGGCTAGATTCAATTCAAACTCTGCTTTGGCTTTCCTAACCAGGACTCTTGCTGCTCAGGCAGCTTCCTTATATACCCCCTGTTCTAGCTGTCCTTCTCTCCACTTCCTGTAGAGTTTCCTTTTAAGTAATAGTGTGTCCAGTAGCTCCTTGCCCATCCAGGCAGGCCTCCTAGCATTCTTACCTGCTTTTCTCTTTGTTGGTATACAGAGCTCCAGGACACAGAGGAGGTGGTCCTTGAATATTGACCAGCTGTCCTGGGTCCCTCTTCCCTCCAGGGCTTTGTCCTACGACACTTTGGCTAGCAGATCCCTGAAGCGATCAAAATCTGCACGCCTAAAGTCTAGGGTCGTAAGCTTAGAATGCTCCCTCCTGATTGCCCTGAGGATATTAAATTCAACTGCTTCATGGTCACTGCAGCCAAGGCCGTCTCTGAGCCTCACATTGCTTACCAGCCCTTCCCTGTTGGTGAGAACAAGGTGCAGCATAGCACCATTTCTTGTTGGTTCCTCTACCATTTGGAGGAGGAAGTTGTCTTCTATGCAGTCCAGGAACATCCTGGATTGCTGGTGCCTTGCTGTGTTGTCCCTCCAGCAGATGTCCAGGTGGTTGAAATCACCCATGAGGACCAGGGCTTGTGACCTGGAAGCCGCTTCTATTTGCCTGTGGAGGGCCTCATCTGCTTGGATCTGCTGGTCAGGTGGCCTGTAGGAGACCCCCACAGTAATATCTCCTTCCCCTGTCCTGCCTTTAATTCTAACTCATACACTCTCAACCAGCTCCCCAGGTGGAGCTCCACTGATTCTAAATGGTTATTGACATAGAGGGCAACACCTCCTCCTCTCCTTCCCTGCCTATCCTTCCTAAAGAGTTTATACCCATCAATCCCTACATTCTAGTCATGGGAACAATCCCACTAAGTTTCAGTAACAGCCACTATGTCGTGGCATCCCAGCAGCACAGTGGTCCTTAACTCATCCTGATTGTTCCCAAGCTGTGTGCATTCGCATAGAAGCACTTCAGCTGGGCTGGCCCTGTCTTCCTCTTGTGCCAATTGCTCTCAGTTTCCACAGAATGTTTTGGTGCATCATTCATGCCTTGCGTCAGGGCAGCAAGTTGAGAGCCCTGAGGTCCTTTCACCTTGTCTCAATGGCAAAACCTGCATTCAGAAGAATGTCAATGATTTTGTTACCTTTCTCGAACACTTACTCAGCAGTTCTACCCCAGATGATGATATCATCGATCAACTGGATGTGTTCTGGAGCATCACCTTTCTCCAGAGCATCATGGATGACTGCATGACAGATGCTTGAGCTGTGGATCCAGCCCATTGGCAATCTGTTGAAAGTGTACTGGATTCCTCTCCAGGTGAAAGCAAACTGAGGCCTGCATTCCTCTGCTATGGGAATGGAGAAAAATGCATTAGCAAAGTCTATGGTAGCATACCATTTGGCCTCTGGACTCCAGCTCATACTGGAGTTCCATCATGTCAGGTAGTGCTGCACTCATAGGTGGTGTCACTTCATTTACGGCTCGGTAGTCCACTGTCAGACACCAGTCTCGATTCTGCTTCCGCACAGGCCACACTGGACTGTTGAAAGGTGAATGAGTTTTACTGACGACTTTCTGACTCTCCAACTGACGAATCAGATTCCGAATGGGCAACAAAGAGTCACGGTTGGTTCTGTATTGTCTGTGATGCACAGTCTGAGAAGCAACCAGCAATTTAATGTCCTGTATCTTGTGTTGTCCCACAACTGCAGATTCATCAGAAAGCTCAGGTCAGGCAGACAGTTTTAATGTTTATCCATCAATTTCTACAGAAGTTACTCCAAAAGCCCATTTGCAACCTCTAGGGTCTTTGAAACGCCCTTCCCTCAGAAAATCAATTCTCAAAATAATGGTGCATCAGGTCTGGTCACAACTGTATGTTTCCTCCATTGTTTACCAGTTAAGCTTATATTAACCTCCACCTTACTTAACTCTTGAGATCCACCAGTGACTCCCAGAATAGTTATAGACTCTGATCCCTGATAATTTGATGGCATTATGGTGCACTGAGCTCCTGTGTCAACCAAGGCCCTGTACTTCCGAAATTGTGAAGTGCCAGGCCACTGGATGTACACATCCCAATAGATTCCATTATCTCTGTTATTCCTCTCCTCCCCCTGGCGGGAGGCAGGGCACCCCTAGTTATGGGGAACATGCCCACATGTGCATTGCGCACAGTGTGCAGTGTTATAGCTGGAGCCACCGTTGGACCTACTAGAGTTGTTCTGGGGAACTGTGGAAGTAACAGCTACCCTTCTGGTATTGCCACCTCGGGTTCTGCCACTTTGCAGTTCCCTCAGTCTCCTGAAAATATTAGAAGTTGGTTGGCCATCCCACTTGTTCATGTTCTCACCAAAGTGATCACGCAGAGTTATCCAAATAGTCCTACGTGATTGCCTTGGTGGTCTGTTTTGATTTGCTCTGTTTTGCAATGACCTCCTTGGAGGATGTGTATTCCTCACAGATGAGACTTGTATCCACCTGGGGGAAGAATTAGAATTATTCCTTTGTGCCAATTGGGATATGGAATTTCTAAATTCATCCTTTAACTGTCTCATGCAATTCTGTATATCAGCAGACAGAGTTTTAACGGCCGAAACCAAAGAAACACGTGTCATGCTATCCTCCAATTGTCTCATTTGATCACTGAATTGGCCAACCGTAGGAGAAGCTCCACCATAATTTCTTGACACAATTCTGCTTGCCAGAATGTTTGCATAATTAGAAGGAGCAAGTTTGATGAGCTTTTTAGCAAGACCAATACCCACAGGAATGTCATCAGGATTCAGAGTTTCATGTTCACCATAGAGTAGCTCTCTAACAGCAAATTCTCTCAAGCGCTTAATTGCCTCATCTATGGTAGTCCAGGGTTTAGGATTCCATGGAAGATCATCTCGGGAAGGGTATCTCAGGGCAACCGCCATTAAAATGCGTATCCACAGATTAACCTTACCTAGAACCCTGACTAGATGTCTATCTCTTCCATTATCCTTCGAGAGAGTTCCTAACTGAGCTGCCGACTTGTCTCCAACTGTTAGAGCTGGAGCACCTGTATCATAACACCTACTAAGCCAAGCTAGAACTGGCTCCTTATCTGCCCTGGTGTAATCTTTACGGACATTTCGTAACTCTTCCCTTGGTGCGGAACGGCCTGAAATGTCCTCCTCTCCCTCAACTTTTTGTCCTAATAATCCTGCTGTCATTCTCTCAAGGATCTCTTTAAGCTGAGAACCACCACTGCCAGCTCCTGTCCTAGCTGCATCTCTATCCCGTTTTGCTCTCACTAACTCAGCTAGATCTTTAAAACAAATCTTTTCTTCCTCCTCAGCAGGATCTTTCCTAGTAGAGGGTCCCTCACCAGGATCAGTCTCTTGATCTTCTCCTCCATTAGCTCATGGATCATCTTTGGTCTTTCCACTTCTAGTCTTTAAAACAGCCACTTTAACTGGAGATGTGTTTGAATTTACAGCCACCTTAACAGAAGCTGACAGGTTCTGCGACAAATCAGCTGCTGGGGCAGTGGCTTCTGGTCCCACCGTACAAGAAGACGGAAATGACCTGGCTCCGTTAATGGTCGAAGAAGGTGCTGGAGGAGGAGAGGGAGGAGACGCCATGTTAGCAGTTGCCGCCACCCCGGCAGCTTGCCAGAATCAGCGGCAAAACCGTTCAGAGCATCTTTTCCAATTAACTATTTAGCTTACTTTTTAACTGACACAGATTCTCCACACTCCTCATCACTAGACGTCTCTGGGACTGACCCAGAGCCACGCGGCCTTTTTTTTTATCTAGTCTTAATAACAAAACACAGTCTGGTAACTTCCTCTCCCGACGCTAAGGAAACAGCAGTGCACATTAGTTATCACCAAGACCAGGATTACACACATCCAATAAATCACCTACGGATCCCAGCCATCACTTAAAGTTTCCCTTTCTCCTACTCGGATCTTAAACTCTTTTATCTCAATCGGGTGAGTGCTAGAGGTCACATTCCTGTATCTCGCTTGCCAGAAAAAATCCACACATCTTCCCCACCAGAGTCTGATCCGATACATAAACCATAAATAAATTGTCCACATCAAATATTTACCCAGGTAATCCAGTATCAAACCCAAACAATATCTTTAGACCAGAGCCCCAAAAATTGAAAAAAATAAACGCTCTAATATCCACAGCACCTTCATGTTTTGCTAATACAGCTATAAAACAATAAATCAATAAAGCAATAAATCAAGCTAATTATGGAGCCCCACAATGGGCGCCAAGAAAAAAAAATGTCGAGGGTTGAGGGGAAGGCCTCAGTGCCTTCTCCCCCCCCGTGAGTGAAGGGAGAGAAATCACAGCTAAGCACAGCTGGATGAGCAAAGGATTGTGCTGTATTTACAGAAGCAGTTTAGGAAATACAGGGGAATATATACACAATTTACAGTATTTACAATATATACACAGAAATATACAACAAAGTAACACAGGAATGAGATTCCCCTCCCCTGGCAGGAGGAAGGGTTTTCCCCCCTTTTCTCTCCTACTTCCCCAAAGAGGGTTAGAAAGAGAGACAAAGAGTAATTGTTAATTAAAGCAGAATATGTTAGTAGAGGCCTTATGTGTCCAAGGTCAGTCTGGCCAAAAGCCCAGAAGCTATAAGCTGCGAAAAAAGGGGGAAAAAGTGCGAGATTGCCAGAAGTCTCTGCTGGATGCAGAGCTTAAAGTTGCTTTCTACCAATCCACCAATGAAATTAGTTTAGACCTGCCCTTTGTTTATAAAACATTCAGTCACTATGTACCTCTTCTTAAAGGCACAGCCTCAAACGGTAACATATTGCTACCCCGAGTTCTGCCACTTTGCAGTTCCCCCAGTCTCCTGAAAAGATTAGAAGTTGGTTGACCATCCCACCTGTTCATGTTCTCACCAAACTGATCACGCAGAGTTATCCAAATACTTTTACGTGATCGCCTTGGCGGTCTGTTTTGATTTGATCTGTTTTGGAATGACCTCCTTGGAGGACGTGTATTCCTCACAGATGAAACTTGTATCCACCTGGAGGAAGAATAAGAATTATCTCTTTGTGCCAATTGGGATATGGAATCTTTCAGCTCTTTCATGCAACTCTCAATTTTTCCAGACAGAGTTTCAATGGCTGAAACCAAAGAAACACGTGTCATGCTATCCTCCCTCTCCTCCCCCTGGCGGGAGGCAGGGCACCCCTAGTTATGGGGAACATGCCCACATGTGCATTGCGCACAGTGTGCAGTGTTATAGCCTTGCATGTTACAACTGGAGCCACCATTGGAGCTACTAGGGTTGTTCTGGGGAACTGTGGAAATAACAGCTACCCTTCTGGTATTGCCACCTCGAGTTCTGCCACTTTGCAATTCCCTCAGTCTCCTGAAAATATTAGAAGTTGGTTGGCCATCCCAGCGGTTCATGTTCTCACCAAACTTATCACGCAGAGTTATCCAAATAGTCCTACGTGATTGCCTTGGTGGTCTGTTTTGATTTGCTCTGTTTTGCAATGACCTCCTTGGAGGATGTGTGTTCCTCACAGATGAAACTTGTATCCACCTGGAGGAAGAATTGAAATTATCCCTTTGTGCCAATTGGGATATGGAATTTATAAATTCATCCTTTAACTCTCTTATGCAATTCTGTACATCTCCAGACAGTTTTAATGGCCGAAACCAAAGAAACACGTGTCATGTTATCCTCCAATTGTCTCATTTGATCACTGAATTGGCCAACCATAGGAGGAGCTCCACCATAATTCCTTGACACAATTCTGCTTGTCATAATGTTTGCATAATTAGAAGGAGCAAGTTTGATGATCTTTTTAGCAAGACCAATACCCACAGGAATGTCATCAGGATTCAGAGTTTCATGTTCACCATAGAGTAGCTCTCTAACAGCAAATTCTCTCAAGCGCTTAATTGCCTCATCTATGGTAGTCCAGGGTTTAGGATTCCATGGAAGATCATCTCGGGAAGGGTATCTCAGGGCAACCACCATTAAAAGGCGTATCCACAGATTAACCTTACCTAGAACCCTGACTAGATGTCTATCTCTTCCATTATCCTTCGAGAGAGTTCCTAACTGAGCTGCCGACTTGTCTCCAACTGTTAGAGCTGGAGCACCTGTATCATAACACCTACTAAGCCAAGCTAGAACTGGCTCCTTATATGCCCTGGTGTAATCTTTACGGACATTTCATAACTCTTCCTGGGGTGACGAACATTCAGTAATATCATCCTCTTGCTCCTCTCCCTCAACTTGTTGTCCTAATAATCCTGTTGCCATTTTCTCAAGGATCTCTTTAAGCTGAGAACCACCTTTGCCAGCTCCTGTTCTAGTTGCATCTCTATCCTGCTTTGCTCTCACTAAGTCAGCTAGATCTTTAAAACAAACCTTCTCATCCTCCCCAGCAGGATCTTTTCTAGTAGAAGGTCCCTCACCAGGATCAGTCTCCTGCTTTTCTCCTCCATTAGCTCCTGGATCAGCTTTGGTCTTTCCACTTTATTTAGAATAAACCAAACC
The DNA here is from genome assembly GCA_011125475.1 of Melanerpes aurifrons. NCBI lineage: Eukaryota > Metazoa > Chordata > Aves > Piciformes > Picidae > Melanerpes > Melanerpes aurifrons. Next base: position 819,242 of record WWNC01000133.1, read on the forward strand.
AGGTTGGAAGAGACCTCCAAGATCATCGTGTCCAACCCATCAACCAAACCAACCCACCAACCAAACCAACCCACCCAAATAGCTAACCCATGGCACCAAGTACCCCATCAAGTCTCCTCCTGAACACCTCCAGTGATGGCGAATCTACCACCTGCCTGGGCAGCCCATTCCAATGGGCAATCACTCTTTCTGTATAGAACTTCTTCCTAATATCCAACCTGAACCTCCCCTGGCGCAGCCTGAGACTGTGTCCTCTTGTTCTGGTACTGGGTGCCTGGGAGAAGAGACCATCATCCGCCTGTCTACAACCTCCCTTCAGGTAGTTGTAGAGAGTGATAAGGTCACCCCTGAGTCTCCTCTTCTCCAGGCTGAGCAACCCCAGCTCCCTCAGTCTTTCCTCATAGGGCTTGTGTTCCAAACCCCTCACCAACTTTGTTGCTCTTCTCTGGACTCGTTCCAGCAAGTCAACATCCTTCCTAAACTGAGGGGCCCAGAACTGGACACAGTACATGAGGTGTGGCCTAACCAGTGCAGTGTACAGGGGCAGAATGACCTCCCTGCTCCTGCTGGCCACACTGTTCCTGATGCAGGCCAGGATGCCATTGGCCCTCTTGGCTGCCTGGACACACTGCAGGCTCATGTTCAGCCTGCCATCAACCAGTACCCCCAGGTCCCTCTCTGCCTGGCTGCTCTCCAGTCACTCTGACCCCAGCCTGTAGCACTGCATGGGGTTGTTGTGGCCAATGTGCAGAACCCGGCACTTGGATGTGTTCAATCTCATGCCGTTGGATTCTGCCTGAAGCCCCAAAACAGATAGCCCTCAGCCCTCAGAAGTTAGACAACAGTTGGGAGGAGGGTAGTCCATTAAAATCGGGGGTTGACAAGAGGAAAAGCAGCCCTCAGGGACTAGATAGTCCACAGGGGTCGGAGAGCTACATGGATGCTGACAGCCCACCCAGACTAGAAGTCGAAAGGGAGGAAGGCAGTCCGTCAGGAGCAGAGAGCCGAAGGGAGACACGTAGCCTGCCCGAGTTCAGTCCATATGGGGATAACAACACAACCAGAAGTGGAGACGTTAGTAGAATAGAAAGCAGCACACCAAGGACTGGGGACAAAAGTAACTCACTAGGAAGCGGCGTCTCTAAACTGAGAGGCGACATCTCTGGATTGAGATATAGTGAGAAGGATGATAACGAGACATGCAAAAAGGGGGGGCAGAGAACAACTTAATATAGTAATTCAGATAAAGTATAAGAGAAATGTGAGGGGAGCAGAGGATGAGAGGGACAGCAGCCCGGGACAGGATAGGAGCCGGCAGATACAAAAAGGGCGACAGACGCAGGATGAGAACCGGATGGATTGTGTAATAGAGATAAGAGGGGAAGATGAAGAACAGGAAGGGGGAAAGAGGAAAGAGAAGAGAAAGAATAGGGGAGACATTGAGGCACAGGAAGGAGATCCCGGGGAAGGGATCGGTCACTCGTATTATACCAGATCTGTGGCACGGGGGGAAGCAAAGCAAAGAGAGGAAGGGAACCATACGATAGCTCCTCTCCGAGAAGTTGTACCAATGTTAGGGGAAAGGACTAGAGTAAAGGTGCCGTTCTCGACAAATGATTTGAACAATTGGAGGGATGAGGCAAGGAATTTCAGGAGAAATCCTGAGGGAGTAACGAAGAGGTTTGAATTAATGGCAAAGAATTTAGATATTGATTGGGAGGATATAGAAGTGATGCTGTCAGAGTTGACAGATACAGAAAGGGAACTCGTATTGGAAACAGGAAAACGACATGCTCAAGTATTATCAGGAAGACTAGAAGATAATTTTCCCAGCAGTAAACCAGAATGGGACCCGGGCAATGCAGAGCACTATCAACAGCTAGTGCAGTATAGAAAACTGATAGCGATGGGCTTGCGTAATGCGATCCCTAAGGCTATCAATTGGTCAATGCTATATGACATCAGGCAGGGAAAGGATGAGACCCCATCAGAGTTTTTGGATAGACTTAGGGCAGCAATGAGACAATACACACTCCTGGACCCAGCAACAGAAGAAGGGAAACAGCACTTGTTAGGGTTGATGATGGGACAGAGTAACCCAGACATCAGAAAGAAATTACAAAAACTTGAGCATCCAGCAAATAAAAACCTAGAGACACTGCTGAATGAGGCATGGAAAGTATACAATAATAGAGAGAGATTGAGGAGAAGAAAAAGGAGGACAGGAGGATAGCGCGAGTAGTGGCTGTAGCAGTGGCAGCTCAGAAGACAGGTTACTCGGAACCTGGGACCAGGGGAAGAGGTGGAGGCTACCCAGCAGGAAGGGGAGGGAGGCTCCAACCCCACCCAGCTAGAGTAGGGCCAAATCAATGTGCGTACTGCCTACAGATGGGACACTGGAAGCGAGAATGCCCCCAACGAAGGGAAAGGCTAATGGCCACTACTACTACCACATATCAGAATAGTGAATGAGGAAGACCGGTGGGCCATACCCTAGCAGACCCACTGGTTAAAATGGAGCTAGGGAAGGTAAAAAGGAATTGAACTTTTGATTGATACGGGAGCAACTTTTTCGGTTTTAAATCAGGAATTGGTACCTAAAAGTGATGAATTTGTACAAGTTGTGGGAGCAACAGGCCAACCAGAAAAGGCTTACTTTTTGAAATCCATTAAATACAAAATTGGGAAACAAATGGGAATTCATCAGTTCCTGTATTTACCAAATTCGCCAAAGCCCTTATTGGGGAGAGACCTATTGGAGAACTTGGGAGCCATAATAAAGTTCAACAAAGACAAATTGGAATTACAAGTAAATGAGGAACAACTGATTACAGCTCTAAGCCTAACGATCAGTTGTGTGGAACCTAAACCTGAGAATCACAATTTCGAGCGGATCCTGAACAAGACATACCCATTAGTGTGGGCTACTGATATACCTGGAAAATCAAAACAAGCAGTACCGACTGTTGTTGAACTTAAAGTTGGGGCAAAACCGGTGATAAGAAAACAATACCCTCTGAGGATAGAAGACAGGAAGGGGATTGAGCCCATAATCAAAAGATTTTTGGAACTGGGATTATTGGTAGAATGCGAATCAGATTTTAATACACCAATCCTGCCAGTAAAGAAACCTAATGGAGCCTATAGACTAGTTCAGGATCTGAGAGCAGTAAACGAAATAACCAAGACATTACATCCGGTAGTTGCTAATCCATACACACTTTTAACTAGACTGAAGGATAATTTGGCCTGGTTCACCGTATTAGATTTAAAAGACGCATTCTTCTGCCTTCCCTTAGCTCCCGAGAGTCAAAAGATTTTTGCCTTTGAGTGGGAATCTGTAGCTAGAGGAAGAAAGACTCAGCTTACCTGGACGGTATTGCCCCAAGGATGGTGCAATTCCCCCACGATTTTTGGGAATCAGTTAGCCAAAGAATTAGAACAGTGGGAAAGGCCGCTGGGAGATGGTACCCTTCTGCAGTACGTAGACGACCTCCTAATAGCAACAGTGACAGAGGAAGAATGCATTGAATGGACTATTTCCTTGTTAAATTTCCTGGGTTTAAGTGGATATCGAGTTTCTCAACAGAGAGCACAGCTGGTGCAAAAAGAAGTGGTGTACCTGGGATACAAAGTCTCCAGAGGACAGCGATCCCTGGGAGCAGCTAGGAAAGAAGCCATCTGCCAGATACCTAAACCAGAGACGGTGAGAGATCTGCGCACCTTTCTGGGGATGACAAGGGATGGCCCTAGGAGTTCTAGCACAGCAATTGGGACCACACAAGAGAGCTGTGGCCTACTTCTCCAAGCAATTGGATGAAGTAAGTAAAGGATGGCCAGGCTGTCTGAGGGCAGTGGCCGCAGTAATAATTAACATAGAAGAGACCAGGAAGCTCACGTTGGGTCAAAAAATGACTGTGTTAGTATCTCACATTGTGTCAGCTGTGCTGGAACAGAAAGGCAACCATTGGCTGTCACCTTCCAGATTCCTAAAATACTAGGCCATCCTGGCTGAATCAGATGACATAACCATTCAGGTAACTAACATTGTGAATCCAGCTTCATTTCTAGAAGGAAGAGACCCAGCAGAACCCATCGAACACGACTGCCTGGAAACAATTGAAGCAGTCTACTCCAGTCGCCCGGATCTCAAAGAAGAGCCGTTCGAAGATGCGGATAACTGGTTCTCAGATGGCAGCAGCTTCGTGAAGCGAGGAGTAAGAATGGCTGGCTATGCAGTCACTACTACAGAAAGGGTAATTGAGTCGAACCCCTTGCCTGCAGGGACCTCAGCTCAAAAGGCAGAGCTGATAGCTCTGACTCGAGCCCTGGAATTGGCAGAGAACATGCAAATTAATATATGGACAGACTCTAAATATGCCTTTTCTGTTGTACATGCTCATGGAGCCATTTGGAAAGAAAGAGGACTGTTGACTACACAAGGAAAAACGGTCAAACATGCAGAGGAGGTTCTGCGATTGCTAGAGGCGGTCCAACTCCCAGCACAAGTGGCCATAATGCATTGTAAGGGACATTTGAAAGGTAACACTATTCCAGAGATAGGAAACAGGAAGGCAGATACAGAAGCTAAATTGGCTGCCACGAGGACTAGGGCAGTGAAAATAACGGCCCTAATACCAGGAGAGCTGGATACCAACATCCAGCCAGATTACCAGGAATCAGATCATAGATGGATTCAAAGAAATAAGGGCAAAATATTAGAAAATGGTTGGGGTCAATTGGAAACAGGACAGTTAGTAATACCAGGAAATGTGATGTGGCAGTTTGTAAAGGCAGAACATGAGAAGGTCCATTGGGGTCTAGATCCGCTTTACCAATATTTACAAACCAGGATAGTAGGACCAAAATTATTTACTACTATAAAACACGTTACATCCCAGTGCGAGCGGTGTCTGAAAAACAACCCGAATACAGGAACCAAGGTACACCAAGGAGCCATAAATCGAGGTAAATTCCCAGGTGAACTATGGCAAATTGATTTTTCTGAACTCCCAAGAAAAGGGGGGTTTCGGTATTTGTTGGTATTAACTGATACGTTTTCTGGGTGGCCTGAAGCATTCCCTTGCAGGACAAATAAGGAAAGAGAAGTGACTAAAGTAATGTTGAATGAAATTATTTGTATGTGGTGGAGACTAAGAATCATAATAAAAAGGACCCAAATGGTTTGGGCTATGGTACGAGCGTATCAGCACCCTATAGGATTAGAATTTGACGAAAGAATTCGTCAGTTACAAGAAAAAGGGGGGAAATGAAGCCCCAAAACAGATAGCTTTCGAGAAATAATGGGTTAAAACATAGAATATGAAGCATTTGAAGAAAGCATAAACCAGATAGAGCAATAAATCGGCTAAGGCATGGGACACTGTGACAGAAAAAGGAGATAAGGAATAAAGACTGATAAGAACTGTTGGGGTAAGCATGATTCAGAGCCAACAAGGTCAAACTGACCTTAAGAGCCTTGTCCAGTCAGCGGAACCAAGCCAGGCACACCGGGAATTGACCAAATTAGGAAAGGAGTTCAAAAGTTTAAGGAGGAAGACTCATCAGGAAACCCCTGCCCATGATGAAGGCCACCGGAATGACCACCAAGAAGATCCTCAAAAGAAATGTCCCTGCCCACGCTCCGCCTAGGCCACGCCCCATATGAATATGCATGCAAAGATATGATTATGTATATTACCTGATGTAATACTACATCCAAAACTGTATAAAAGGCATGCTTTTGTTACGGGAAAGGCAGAAATCCATTTAGTGATTTCTCCAACGCGTTGCCAATAAAATACCTCCTGTCTATCTGACTTAAACTGAGTCTCTTAGGCAGTTATTCTCGCCTTTTGGGGCAAAATTCGGCATCATGCCCATCTGTCCAGCCTGTCGAGGTCCCTCTGCAGAGCCTCTCTACCCTCCAGCAGATCAACTCTTGCCCCCAGCTTGGTGTCGTCAGCAAATTTACCGATCATGTACTCAATGCCCTCATCCAGATCATCAATAAAGATGTTAAAGAGCACAGGGCCCAGCACTGATCCTTGGGGCACACCACTAGTGACTGGTTGCCAGCTGGATGTGGCACCATTCACCACCACTCTCTGGGCTCGGCCCTCCAGCCAGTTCCTAACCCATCGCAGTGTACTCCCGTCCAAGCCATGGGCTGACAGCTTGGCCAGCAGTTTGCTATGGGGGACGGTGTCAAAGGCCTTGCTGAGGTCCAGGTAGACTACATCAACAGGCCTCCCCACATCCACCAGGTGGGTCAGCTGATCATAGAAGGAGATCAGGTTGGCCAGGCAGGACCTGCCCTTCCTAAATCCATGCTGGCTAGGCCCCATCCCATGGCCATCCTGTAAGTGCTCTGTTATTGCACTCAGGATGACCTGTTCCATGATCTTGCCTGGCACTGAGGTCAGGCTGTCAGGCCTATAATTCCCTGGCTCATCCAACCGGCCCTTCTTATGGATGGGACCACATTGGCCAGCTTCCAGTCCTCTGGGACCTCTCCAGTGAGCCAGGACTGCTGGAAAATGATGGATAGTGGCTTGGTCAGCTCATCTGCCAGCTCTCTCAGCACCCTAGGATGAATCCCATCTGGTCCCATGGACTTGTGGGGATCCAAGCTGCTAAGGAGAGTTCCAACCACCTCCTCATGGAACATAGGGAAACTGTGCAGCTCCCTGGCTCCTTCTGCCAGCTCTGGAGGCCAGCTCTCAGGAAGACGTTCTGTCCTGCTAGTAAAAATTGAGGCAAAGAAGGTGTTAAGTATCTCTGCTTTTTCCTCATCCCTTGATACAACATTTCCCTCCATGTCAATCAAGGAGTGGAGGTTGTCCTTTCCCTTCTTCTTCCTATTAATGTATTTATAGAAGGACTTTTTGTTGTCCTTCACAGTAGAGGCCAGTCTAAGCTCCAAGTGTGCTTTTGCCTCCCTAATTTTCTTCCTACAAGACCTAACAACATCCTTAAACATTCCGTGGGTTGCCTCCCCTCTCTTCCAAAGGTGATACACCCTCTTTTTTTCCCTTAGTTCCATTAAAAGTTCATTAACCATCCAGGCTGGCCGTCTGTCCCGGCGGTTCATCTTCCGGCACATTGGCACAGCCTGTCCCTGAGCCTTCAACAATTCTTCATTGAAGTAGGTCCAGCTCTCCTGGACCCCTTTATTATTAAGGGCTTTATCCCAAGGAACCCTCTGAATTAGTTCCTTCAGTAACCCGAAGTCCGCCCTCCGGAAGTCCAGAGTGGAGGTCTTCTTGCTGCCCCTCTTAGATTGACCAAAAACCGAGAATTCAATTATCTCGTGGTCACTGGCCCCCAAACACCCTCCGACCACCACATCACCCACCAGCCCTTCCCTGTTGGTGAAGAGGAGGTCAAGCATAGCCTTGCCCCTGGTAGGCTCTCGCAGCACCTGGCATAAGAAGCTGTCCTCCATGCATTCTAAGAACCTCCTAGACTGTCTCCTCTCTGCTGTGTTGAGATCCCAGCATATGTCGGGCAGGTTGAAGTCGTCCATGAGAACAAGGTCCAGAGATCTTGAGACAGCCCTAAGCTGCCTATAGGATGCTTCGTCAACATCTTCCTCCCGGTTGAGTTGTGTATAACAGACTCCAACCAGGGTGTCTGCCCTGCTGGTCTTCCCTCTAATTCTTATCCACAAGCATTCAACCCGATCGTCCCTAATCTCCAGCTCAATGGCATCTAGTGCCTCCCTGATGTACAGGGCCACCTCTCCACCCCTTCTTCCTTGCCTGTCTCTCCTGAAGAGTTTGTAACCGTCAATTGCAGCGCTCCAGTCATGTGAGTCGTCCCACCATGTCTCTGTGATGGCAACTACATCATAACTTCCCTGCTGCATCAAGGCTTCCAGCTCCTCCTGTTTGTTACCCATGCTTCGTGCATTAGTGTACATGCACTTCAGCTGGGCTGCTGATTTCACCTCCGACTCTAGCTTGTCACCCCCAGACTCTTGTCTGAGGGGAAAACTCTTCTAGTCTTTAAAACTGCTACTTGCTTAATTGGAGCTGTGTTTGAATTTATAGCCACCTTGACAGAAGCTGACAGGTTTTGAGACAGATCAGCTGCTGTGCGACTGGCTTCCGGTCCTGCTGAGAGGGTGGGCAGAAGTGACTGTGCCTTGTTAATGGCTGCCGCTGCTGGAACCGGGGGATCCGCCATTTTGGAGCTGCCGCCGCCCCTGGCAGCTTGCCAGAATCAGCAACAGAACCGTTCAAAGCAGCCTTTCCAATAGACTTTTTAACTTTATCTTTAACTGACACAGATTCTCCATTCTCCTCATCACTAGACGTCTCTGGGGCTGACCCAGAGGTACGCTGTTTTCTCTTTGTTCTATGCTTAATAATAAAACATGCTCTGGACACCTTTTTCTCCCGACACAAGGAAAACAGCAGATACACATTAATTATCAGCAGCAGCAGGATTACATACATCAAATAAATCACCTTTGGATCCCAGCCATCACTTAAAATCACCTTTTCACCTACTGGGATCTTAATCTGCCTTATCTCAATCGGGAGAGTGCTAGAGGTCATATTCCTGTGTCTGTTAGGCCAGAAGAATTCCAGACAGCGCCCATACAGAAGCCTCATTCTATACATAAACCACAAATAAATTTTCTGCATCAAATATTTACCTAGATGATCAATAAGGAGGCCCAGTCAATACTTGTAGACCAGAACCAAACACACTGAGATTAGCAATTCCTTAAAAATCCAAAGCACCTTCATGTTTGCTAGTCTGGTTCGAGCAAGCAATAAATCAAGATAATTATCTGCCGCACATTGGGAAGCCAAAAAAAGAAATGTAGTGGGTTTAAGAGAAAGGCCCAGCCTTCCCCCCCCACAAAGAGAAGAAAAAGAAATAATAAATGTTTTAGCACAAGCAACGTGGCTGGTAAATAGTAGAGGTTCAGTGAATCGAGCTGGACCGGCACATTCATATCTGCTACAGAAAGTAGAAGGTGATAGAGTTCCTGTTGTTAGAGAAAAGAATCTGTTAGGTAAAACTGTTTGGATATTTTCACCCTCAGGAGAGGCTAAACCTGTCCGAGGGGTGGTTTTAGCTGAAGGTCCGGGTCATACTTATTGGGTAATGCAAGAGAATGGTGAAATTCAGTGTATTCCACAGAGAAATGTAACTTTAGCTGAAAGAGTCTAATTTCAAACTGTTGTATAGCTACACCACGTCCAAAGGAAGAATCAGCGAGGAATCTACGGTGCACGAACCCTGAGAACCCTGAGAACCCTGAGTCAACTAAGAGACCCTGAGAATCCCTATTTCCCTTTTCTTCGCTTCGTCGGTGAAGAAATGAACTGTTTTCCATTTTTCTCATTTTCTGATTTTCTTGGACTTTTGAATCATCTACATCTGAGTATAGCCGGAATGGACTATGAACTTTACTCACGAACTGTAAATATTGTTTTGGATTGGATGGACAGTATGAACAGCCAATGAAATTGTTTAGAAGGGGTGGATTGTGACGGTTTGAGGCGGTGCCTTTAACAAAGGGACAGCATGGTCCAATGTTTTATAAACAAAGGACAGGTCTAAACTAATTCCATTGCTGGATTGGTAGAAAGCAACTTTAAACTCTGAGTTCAGTAGAGACTAGTCTCAGTCTTGCACTTTCTCTTTCTGCAGCTCACAGCTTCTGGGCTTTCGGCCAGACTGACCTTAAACAGATAAGGCCTGTACTAAACTTATTAACACATTTTGCTCTTTTTCTCTCTTTCTAACCCTCTTTGGGGAAAAAGGGGAGAAAAGGGGGGATACGGGGGGGGAAACCTTCCTCAGTAGAGGAGGGAATCTCATTCCTGTGTTACTTTACTGTATATTTCTGTATATATATTGTAAATATTGTAAATTCTGTATATAAACCTGCATTTCCTAAACCGCTTGTAAATACAGCACATTTCCTTTGCTAATCCGGCTGTGTTTTTTTTCCTTTCTTTCATTTTTGTTTCCCTTCACTGTACAGGGCGTGGGAGAAGGTTGGGCCTTCCCCTCAACCCTTGACATACAGCTAGCCAACCGGAGGAGCAAAAGGGAAATGCTATATTTACAAGCAATTTTTAGGGAATGCAGGATATATACACAATTTACAGGGAGAAGGGAAGAAGCGAAACTGAGGAAAGTCTCAGCTGTATCTAAGCTTAAAACTCCCTTTTTACCAGTCCACCAATGAAATTAGTTTAGAATATCTTGTTGTTTTTGTCAACATTCCCAAAACATTCAGCCATAGTGCCCCAGTACTGTCCTTTTCTTAAAGGCACAGCCTCAAACGGTCACACAGTCCAACAGCTAACTGCACTGTCTCTTTACTAACCCAGGTTGTTTGGATACCTTTTGAACACAGGACTTCAGCATTTGCCATGAGCAATGGCTAGTGATCATTCCATTTATGACGAGGTATAATAATGACATCATCTCCAGTATCCACAATCGTTGAAAATGGTATAGTTTTTCCACAAGTGTGTCTGACAGATGCAATCTGTTCTAGTTTTCCCTTTTGGATTTCTGGGGCTAATAAGGTATTAGGCATATCGGTGGAACACGAGCCTTCTTGCCCTCAGATCCTGTTAGAAGTTTTAGGCACTCGGGACTCAGATGGTATTAGCTGAGCAATTTCTGTCCCAACAAGAGTGCTAACAGGAGGGGCAATGGTATAGAGCATAATTTTCATAGCCCAGTCATAGTCAGAATCTATTGAACCAGGAATTAATAGGGATGCCCTGTCTAGAGGTAGATGATCTGCCAATTAACAGAGCACAGGGTCTGTGGCCCAAAGGACAGTGACAATTGAACTCGACAACGCTTTGTGGATTCAAAAGTGATATGCGGCTGTTGTCAGGTCCACTATGTGCTGCCAGAGGGTGGCTGCGAGGCGGGGGGGGGGGGCGCGCGGTCCAAGCACCCTGGTTTGGTGTCGTCATGCGGTGTGTACTCGCCCTGCGGGAGCAATTTCCCTGTCTACGACAATCTCGAGTAATGTGATTAGGTCTGTGACAGTGAGCACAGAACCTTTGAGTCTGTCCAGCAGTCAGGCAATTTGATTTAAGGTACCTAGGTTTTCCAGAAGCACGATGTTTTCCACCCAGGTTGTTTCCCTTGTGCGGTGGTCGTACTGGTGGTTTCAGGACTGCTTCTATGGCCATGGCTGGATACATTGCTGTTTGTCGGTGCTTCATTCGTTGTGGTGTCATGAGACAGTGGCACCTGTTGATAAAATGCTGAGAACCTGTTGAGTTTCTTCATTAGCATCATATCGTGTGTCAGGTCTGAATTAGTATTGATGTCGTATATAAGGTATCGACAAAGGAACCAAGTGGCCATGTTAGACCCTGCTGAGTAGTGAAAAGCACAGGATCAGAGTTATTGTCCTGGATTCTGGACCACTCTTTGATCGCTAAATCCTGACTTAATTATAAAGCCTTATCAGGAAGCTGCAATTGCTGATATGATCAAGCAAAGGTCTCGCCCCAACGAGGTGGCTAGCAGTGACACCTTGTAAAAAGTCTGCTGACTGCTGGGGCATGGCTTCCAAGTGAATTGCCACTTAATTGAGAAGTTGCAAGGTCTTGCATGGGTTGAAACTCAGAGAGTATTGTCTTAGGATGTAACTTTTTTTTTTTTTTTGGTGCAACCAGAGTATCATCCATGGACTTATAGATGAGAAAGTCACAATGACTCTGTCTAAATGGGAACAAAGACCAAACCAGAGAATTCTGGCATGCCTTGAGGCTACCCATTGATATTGGTGGCTGGAGTCTGCCTTAACCGATGACTCACTAACTGCAGACTTTTTGAATCCTCCGGATGTAAGTAAATTGTAAAGAAACAATCCTTCAAATCAGTAATAATCAGGTCCCAATTTGGGGGGACTGGGAGTTGGGAGGCCAGGTTGTAAGGCACCCATCTCCTCCATGATCAATTGCTCTCAGACCATGTAATAAACACCATTTGCTAACATGTGTGTGTCAAAAGGGATTAACAAATGTGTTGAAAACAACTGATTGATTACAGCAGTTGTGTATCCTGACTGTAACCCATAGGTAACTATGGCTTGTCTAGCTTCCTTTAACATTTGTCAGTCCAGAGATTGCCATAGTCGTTGTTGACCTTCTATAGATTCTCCATCTGTGACTACATTTCCCAAAATACCTTTCCACCAGCACAGCGGGACAGTTCCCTGTCCCTCCCACCTCCCAATCGTCCAATCGGAACTCGATTGGAACCTCCGTCGGAGTGCTATACTCTGCTGATAATGTGTGGAATGTAGGATGGGGGAGGGGTGTAGCGCAGCTGAAACCGCTGGAGGATAAGAGGCCGCTGGTGCAGACCGCTCCTGCCGCCGCCATGGGGACGGCCGCTGCCAGGGCTGCTGCCGGTGTCGGTATCGGTGGGAGCTGCCGGTACTCGTGGGGGCCATGGGGGCTCACAGGAGCCGTCGCCAGGAGAACTGTCGGGGTGGGGGCGCCGCTGGCATGGGCGCTGCCAGGATGAGGGTGCCGGGGTGAGGGTGCTGGGGTGAGGGCCGCTGGGATGGGCGCTGCTGGGGTGGGAACCACCGCCGGGGTGACCAGGGCTTGCGGGCAGGGTGCGGTTGCAAGAATGCCTCAATTGCGAGCCTGCAAGCGCTCCATTTTTTCCAAAAGGAGTTGTAGAGCAGAGTCGGCACTGTCCGGCCTCCCAGCATCGGTCCTCACGTCTTCCAAGTCCAAGCTGTCACTGGCGGCATTAGAGGAAGATGTTGATAAAGGGGATCGAAAACGCTGAATCACAAGTTTTGCTGCCTTTTTATTGGTTTCTCTGCTGGGTGCGAACGGTAATGGAGGTGTCTAATAAACACGGTGTGCTCACCAAGATGGCGGATGTGGCGCCTCCTTTGTCTAATTCTTAATGCGTAGCGACCTCCATTTTGATTTTGCGCGCCTTATCAGTTCGATTGGGATTCGCTTCTGCTGCTATTGACGTGGCAGGAGCAGATTTTTCCACGCAAAAGGACGGTAATAAGAAAGCTGTGATTAGTGTAGAAGGAGGAATAGTGGGCAATTGAAATTGTGAGGAGGATGCTGACGGAGCGGCAGACGATATGCAGGGAGAGAGGAGGGGGGCGGAGGGCAGGGGGTGCCTTCCGAGTCTCCCTTTTTCATCTCGGTTAGAACCAATGCCGCAGCAGCTGAATCTGGAGTAGACTGCTCTGCTTTTTTCGATTGCAATGTATGTGACAGTCTGTCACACGGTGCTATAGCGAAAAACTTCTTTTTAAGTATTTAGCACCTCATCCCACAGCTTGGCTGCAAATTTGTCCCATGCTTTGGAAGTAAAAGCTTAGTTGTCGTGGGGATGATTCTGGGCCCAGGCTAATAGCCCTTTTAAGATCCCTATGGTGCAGGCCTATGGTGCGAGTATAGCACAGTAAAGTAAAGCATAGAAGAAGAAGGGAAAGGAAAGGCAGAAGTGCATAGCAAGGGAACTTCTACAACTTATATAAACTTGGAGTGCCTTGTTGGCATGGCTTCATTGGTTCCCTATGAGTGACCACACATCACACTATTATAGATTATTGGTCCAACTACTAATGACACAACGAGGTTTTTTGATGCAGGTGCATGTCCTGTTGTCTCAAGATAACTTTCTGTGTTTATAGCTACCAGCGTCCTGTTTTAGTTACATGCTGCAGGCACAGCACTGTTTTGCTACACTGCTAGCTGGCTCTGCACTTATGCTGAGCATGGCCTACCACCATGTCAGGCTCTAGGCCTACACTGCCAGATTGCTCACACTGCTCGTCGCTGGCATTACCACAAATTTTCACATTCAGTACCCTTTTTACCCCTTTTCTGTCACTGGTAAGTCATGTACTGAAGATTATTTTTGTTGCCATTTCTGCTTCTTGTTCTGCAGACATCACAGCATCTAAGTCTCTGACAGTCATTTTAAACCAAGCTAACCACCTTTTGTCACATAGTTTTCACTTATACTCTCCCTAGGCAGAAGAAATGTATCTGAAAGTGTGGCTTATTCTAGAAAACAGAACTTTTCAGAAGAGGAGGATGATCCTCTTTTGTGTGCTTAATTCTGATACAGATTGCAGCTTTGAGAATTATTACCTGCTACAAATCCTGCCTTAGAATCATCAGTATCAATACAAGTTGATAAAGGTTTTAACTGCCTTGCAAAATCTTGACTGGTCTTGGGGAAGAAAAGACTACATTTTGTTAGATATATGTCAGTGTTTTCTTCCCTCTAGGGAGATTTGACTTCTTACTCTCTCTTACTGTAGTGAAAACTGCTTGAAAAGCCAGGTGAGTTGTGTGGGAGACTAAATTTAATCCATTCTAGGTTTAGTAAACCTCCCTATTATGTCAGTAAAACCCAGGCAGTGAAATACAGGATATATTTATAGGATGCAAAGCAATTTTGCATTATCTGATGCATCCACAAAGTGTCTTAGATCATGAGTTTGATTTTCCTCCATGTATTGATGGATATTATGCAATTTGAAGTCAGTAGATATTTGTGTCTGTGGAATGCATTGGGAAGGTAAAGGATATTGGATGGAGTGATAATGTTTATCCATGTTCTAAATCAGAAAATTGAAAGGTTTTAATTTATAATACTAAAGAATTATGAACATATGTTTTTCAATTCTATTAAGTCTAATTTTCTACCTTTTAAATTCCTGGTCAGTAGAGCTCTTCCTCTAACCCTGGTCAGTAAAAAATCATGATAATGGAAAATTCTAAAAGGGTCAAAATTTTAGAAAGAATAATTTTTAATTAACACTCTCTGTATGTATTTTAAAAAAGGAAAAAGAAGTGGTTCCATGAATGCACCAAATTTGCCCTTCATGAAGTTCTGAGGTTCTGATTTAGGTTTTTGTGAAAGTGTTGAAGGTCCCACTAATCTGAGAGAATAACAAGTCATTTTGCTGTTAACAACAGTAGGAAATTATTTATGTTACTGTTACGTGGGAGAGAGATCATATTGCCAAGGTTAAGAGCTGAAGCATGGAGTTATAGCAGAGAGCATTACCTACATACTTTTTAAAAGTAAATCTTTCATCTGAGCAGGGTGAATTACTGCACAGCTATTAAATAAATAAATAAACTTATTTGAATAAACCAAACCAGGTTGGAAGAGACCTTCAAGATCATCGTGTCCAACCCATCAACCAATCCAACCCACCCAAACAGCTAACCCATGGCACCAAGCACCCCATCAAGTCTCCTTCTGAACACTGAACGCACTGAACGCTGAATGCAGCGCGTGGCTGAGGAGAGAGGGGGCAGCTTGAGCTTGAGCAGCGCAGCTCTGGGAGTTTGGCTTTTGGCTTTGATTCCCTTGCTTTTCAGGCGGTAAGGGGCTGGTGGCTTGAGGCTTCCCGAAGAGAGGAGGAGGGGCAGGGGGCTCAGACTGCCTACTTGCCGGAGGGCACTGACGCAGCTGGGGGAGGGGTTGCCGCGGAGACCGCGCGCAAACCAAACAGAACCCAGCGCGTGGCTGAGGAGAGAGGGGGCAGCTTGAGCTTGAGCAGCGCAGCTCTGGGAGTTTGGCTTTTGGCTTTGATTCCCTTGCTTTTCAGGCGGTAAGGGGCTGGTGGCTTGAGGCTTCCCGAAGAGAGGAGGAGGGGCAGGGGGCTCAGACTGCCTACTTGCCGGAGGGCACTGACGCAGCTGGGGAGGTTGCCGCGGAGACCGCGCGCAAACCAAACAGAACCCAGCGCGTGGCTGAGGAGAGAGGGGGCAGCTTGAGCTTGAGCAGCGCAGCTCACCTTCTCACTGACAGGGAGAAAAAAAAAAAAAAAAAAAAAAAAAAAAGCAAAGCCGTGTGGAGAGGGTGGTTACTGCAAGATGGTCACCACTAGAGCAAAGGCTAGCAGAAGGACAGTGGGCACCCAAACAGAGACCACACACAAGCATGCAGATGTTCAGGTAGGTGGCTGCAGTGAGTGCTGGAGCCTGGCACTCGATATGGAGGCTGGAGGGAGCAGCTGTTTCAGGTGTGAGCAGGTCAGTGATCTGATGAGCATGGTGGTCAAACTAAAAGAAGAGGTGGAAAGGCTAAGAGCTAGAAGAGATGGTGAGCAGAAAATTGACGATTCCCATAACGTAATCTCTTCTAAACCAGAACAGGGGGTAACACTTAGGGGAACAGGGAGTTTGATACCTCCCCAGAAGCAAGATTCTCAACCTCCCTGCAGTAACCCACATGAGCAGGGCCAATGGGAACAGGTCTCTGCCCGACGGAAGAAGTGCAAACAAAGGAAGTCTGCTCCTGTGAGCAGCACCCTGCCTCCAGTGCAGTTACAGAACAGGTATGAGGCTCTGCAGGAGGAACAGGTCATTGGTGAGGCTGAGGACTCAAGAAGGTCAGAAGCTGTACCAATGACAGGTTGCCTCAGGCCAGCCATCAAAACTTACCCAGAAAAGAAACCTCGCAGGGTCATCGTCATAGGAGACTCCCTACTGAGGGGAACAGAGGGCCCAATATGCAGACCAGACCAATTTCATAGAGCGGTCAGCTGCCTCCCTGGTGCCCAAGTAAAAGACGTTGTAGATAGAATTCCCAACCTCGTGAGTCCTTCAGACTACTACCCACTGCTGGTCTTTCAGGTGGGCAGTGATGATGTAACAATGAGAGGCTCACAATCTATTAAAAAGACTTCAGAACTTTAGGGCAAATGCTAAAGGGATCAGGGGCTCAAGTCGTGTTCTCTGCCATCCCTCTAACGTCAGCAATGGATGAGGACACACTGAGGAAGGGCCGACAGATCAATTCATGGCTCAGGGGCTGGTGCCATCGACAGGGCTTTGGGTTCCACAATCATGGATTGGTTTTCAAGGCACCTGAGCTGAAAACAACTCATGGGACACACTTGTCCCAGAGGGGGATAAGAATCCTGGGGCAGGAATTGGCAGGGCTCATTGATAGGGCTTTAAACTAGATTTGAAGGGGAAGGGGTTTATAGTCTCCTGCTGGCTGGTGACAAACAGAGGGGCAGCTCACCAGCAGTAGAGAGAAGGAGAGATGGTAAGGGCTCTCAACTTGCTGCCCTGAGGCAAGCCACGAATGATCCACCAGGACATTCTGTGGAAACCGAGGGGAATTGGCACAAGAGGAGGCCAGGGCCAGCCCAGCTGAAGTGCTTCTATGCGAATGCGCGCAGCTTGGGCAACAAACAGGATGAGTTAAGGGCCACTGTGCTGCTGGGATGCCACGACATAGTGGCAGTTACTGAAACTTGGTGGGATGAATCCCATGACTGGAATGTAGGCATAGATGGGTATAAACTCTTTAGGAAGGATAGGCAGGGAAGGAGAGGAGGAGGTGTTGCCCTCTATGTCAGTAGCCAGTTGGAATCAGTGGAGCTCCAACTGGGGAGGGATGATGAGCTAGTTGAGAGCGTATGGGTTAAAATTAAAGGCAGAAGAGGGGAAGGAGATATTACTGTGGGAGTCTCCTACAGGCCACCTGACCAGCAGATCCAAGCAGATGAGGCCCTCCATAGGCAAATAGAAGCGGCTTCCAGGTCACAAGCCCTGGTCCTCATGGGTGATTTCAACCACCCGGACATCTGCTGGAGGGACAACACAGCAAGGCACCAGCAATCCAGGATGTTCCTGGACTGCATAGAAGACAACTTCCTCCTCCAAATGGTAGAGGAACCAACAAGAAATGGTGCTATGCTGGACCTTGTTCTCACCAACAGGAAGGGCTGGTAAGCAATGTGAGGCTCAGAGATGGCCTTGGCTGCAGTGACCATGAAGCAGTTGAATTTAACATCCTCAGGGCAATCAGGAGGAAGTATTCCAAGCTCACGACCCTAGACTTTAGGCGTGCAGATTTTGATCGCTTCAGGGATCTGCTAGCCAAAGTGTCGTGGGACAAAGCCCTGGAGGAAGAGGGACCCAGGATAGCTGGTCAATATTCAAGGACCACCTCCTCTGTGTCCAGGAGCTCTGTGTACCAACAAAGAGAAAAGCAGGTAAGAATGCTAGGAGGCCTGCCTGGATGGGCAAGGAGCTACTGGACACACTATTACTTAAAAGGAAACTCTACAGGAAGTGGAGGGAAGGACAGGTAGAACAGGGGAATATAAGGAAGCTGCCCGAGCAGCGAGAGTCCTGGTTAGGAAAGCCAAAGCAGAGTTTGAATTGAATCTAGCCAGGGAGATTAGAGGGAACACTAAGAACTTTTACAGTTATATTAATGGGAAGAAGAAGACTAGGGAAGGTGTGGGCCCCCTCAGAAAGGAAAATGGTGACATGGTCACAAGGGATGAGGAAAAGGCTGAGGTACTTAATAACTTCTTTACCTCAGTCTTCACTGCAAGGGCCTCTAGCCACACTCCTGATGTTATGGAAGTCAAAGCCAGGGACGGGGAGGAAGAACTGCCCATTGTAAGTGCAGATCAGGTTCGTGATCATCTGAAGAACCTGAAAGTGTTCAAGTCCATGGGACCCGACGGGATACACCCACGGGTACTAAGAGAAGTGGCAGATGAGGTTGCTAAACCCCTTTCTGTTATATTTCAAAAGTCATGGCAATCTGGTGAAGTCCCCACGGACTGGAAAAGGGGAAACATTGCCCCCATCTTCAAAAAGGGTAAGAAGGAGGAACCAGGGAACTACAGGCCAGTCAGTCTCACCTCTGTGCCTGGAAAGATCATGGAGCAGATCCTCCTGGAGTCACTACTTGCTCAAAAGAATAGTGAAGAGGTAATTGGGAACAGCCAGCATGGCTTTGCCAAGGGCAAATCCTGCCTGACCAACCTGGTGGTCTTCTATGAGCAGGTGACAACATTAATAGATGAGGGGCGAGCAACTGATGTTATTTACCTGGACCTGAGCAAAGCCTTTGACACTGTCCCGCACCACATCCTGGTCTCCAAACTGGTGACACATGGGTTTGATGGGTGGACCACTAGATGGATAAGGAACTGGCTTGATGGCCGCACCCAAAGAGTGGCTGTCAATGGGTCCATGTCCCAGTGGAGGCCAGTGACAAGCGGAGTCCCTCAGGGATCAGTCCTGGGACCTGTCTTGTTCAACATCTTTGTGGGTGACATGGACAGTGGCATTGAGTGCACCCTCAGCAAGTTTGCTGATGACACCAAGCTGTGTGGTGCAGCAGACACGCTGGAGGGAAGGGAGGCCATCCAGAGGGACCTTGACAGGCTGGAGAGGTGGGCACAAGCCAACCTCATGAAGTTCAATAAGAGCAAGTGCAGGGTCCTGCATCTGGGTGGAGGCAATCCCAGGCACAAATACAGGCTGGGCAGTGACTGGCTGGAAAGTAGCCCTGAGGAGAGAGACTTGGGGGTGCTGGTGGACAAAAAGCTCAACATGAGCTCCCAATGTGCACTTGCAGCCCGCAAGGCCAATCAGATCCTGGGCTGCATCAGGAGAAGTGTGGCTAGCAGGTCGAGGGAGGTGATCCTCCCCCTCTACTCAGCCCTGGTGAGACCCCACCTGGAGTACTGTGTCCAGTTCTGGAGCCCCTATTACAAGAGGGATGTGGAGGTGCTGGAACGTGTCCAGAGAAGGGCCACAGGGATGATCAGAGGGCTGGAGCACCTCTCCTATGAGAGCAGACTGAAGGAGTTGGGGCTGTTCAGTCTGGAGAAGAGAAGGCTCCGAGGTGACCTAATTGTGGCCTTCCAGTATCTGAAGGGGGCCTACAGGAAGGCTGGGGAGGGACTTCTCAGGATGTCAGGTAGTGATAGGACTAGGGGGAATGGAATGAAGCTGGAGGTGGGGAGATTCAGGCTGGATGTGAGGAGGAGGTTCTTCACCATGAGAGTGGTGAGACCCTGGAATGGATTGTCCAGGGAGGTGGTCGAGGCCCCGTCCCTGGGGGTGTTTAAGAGCAGGCTGGATGAGGCTCTGTCCAGCCTGATCTAGTGTGGGGTTTCCCTGCCCATGGCAGGGGGGTTGGAACTAGATGATCCTTGTGGTCCCTTCCAACCCTGAATGAAACTATGAAACCTTCAATGACGGCGACGCCACCACCTCCCCGGGTAACCCATTCCATAGCGCAATCACTCTTTCTGTATAGAACTTCTTCCTAACATCAAACCTGAACCTCCCCTGGCGCAGCCTGAGACTGTGTCCTCTTGTTCTGGTACTGGGTGCCTGGGAGAAGAGACCATCATCCGCCTGTCTACAACCTCCCTTCAGGTAGTTGTAGAGAGTGATAAGGTCACCCCTGAGTCTCCTCTTCTCCAGGCTGAGCAACCCCAGCTCCCTCAGCCTCTCCTCATAGGGCTTGTGTTCCAAACCCCTCACCAACTTTGTTGCTCTTCTCTGGACTCGTTCCAGCAAGTCAACATCCTTCCTAAACTGAGGGGCCCATACCTGCAGTGTGCCCAGGTGGCCAGGAGGGCCAATGGCATCCTGGCCTGCATTAAGAACAGTGGGGCCAGCAGGAGCAGGGAGGTCATTCTGCCCCTGTACACTGCACTGGTTAGACCACACCTCGAGTACTGTGTCCAGTTCCGGGCCCCTCAGTTTAGGAAGGATGTTCACTTGCTGGAACGAGTCCAGAGAAGAGAATAGAATACAATAGAATACAGTATACAGGGGCAGAATGACCTCCCTGCTCCTGCTGGCCACACTGTTCTTGATGCAGGCCAGGATGCCATTGGCCCTCTTGGCTGCCTGGGCACACTGCAGGCTCATGTTCAGACTACCATCAACCAGTACCCCCAGGTCCCTCTCTGCCTGGCTGCTCTCCAGCCACTCTGACCCCAGCCTGTAGCACTGCATGGGGTTGTTGTGGCCAATGTGCAGAACCCGGCTCTTGGATGTGTTCAATCTCATGCCGTTGGATTCTGCCCATCTGTCCAGCCTGTCGAGGTCCCTCTGCAGAGCCTCTCTACCCTCCAGCAGATCAACTCTTGCCCCCAGCTTGGTGTCGTCAGCAAATTTACTGATGACGGACTCAATGCCCTCATCCAGATCATCAATAAAGATGTTAAAGAGCACAGGGCCCAGCACTGATCTTTGGGGCACACCACTAGTGACTGGCTGCCAGCTGGATGTGGCACCATTCACCACCACTCTCTGGGCTCGGCCCTCCAGCCAGTTCCTAACCCATCGCAGTGTGCTCCCGTCCAAGCCATGGGCTGACAGCTTGGCCAGCAGTTTGCTATGGGGTACAGTGTCAAAGGCCTTGCTGAGGTCCAGGTAGACTACATCAACAGGCCTCCCCACATCCACCAGGTGGGTCAGCTGATCATAGAAGGAGATCAGGTTGGTCAGGCAGGTCCTGCCCTTCCTAAATCCATGCTGGCTAGGCCTGATCCCTTGGCCATCCTGTAAGTGTTGTGTTATTGCACTCAGGATGACCTGTTCCATGATCTTGCCTGGCACTGAGGTCAGGCTGACAGGCCTGTAATTCCCTGACTCATCCAACCGGCCCTTCTTATGGATGGGCACCACGTTGGGCAGCTTCCAGTCCTCTGGGACCTCGTCAGTAAGCCAGGACTGCTGGAAAATTATGGAGAGTGGCTTGGCCATCTCATCTGCCAGCTCTCTCAGCACCCTAGGATGGATCCCATCTGGTCCCATGGACTTGTGGGGATCCAAGCTGCTAAGGAGAGTTCCAACCACCTCCTCATGGAACATAGGGAAACTGTGCAGCTCCCTGGTTCCTTCTGCCAGCTCTGCAGGCCAGCTGTCAGGAAGACATTCTGCCCTTCTAGTAAAAATTGAGGCAAAGAAGGTGTTAAGTATCTCTGCCTTTTTCTCATCCTTTGTTGCAATGTTCCCCTCCGTATCTACCAAGGAGTGGAGGTTGTAATTAATTTTCATCTATTTCAAAATACATTAATGTATGTGAGCATTATGTGGTATTTTTCCTTCATCTTCCCTTGTTATTCCTCATTCATAGAATCATAGAATGAATAAGGTTGAAAAAGACCTCAGAGATCATCAAGTCCAACCTATCACCCAACACCTCATGGCTTCAATTGTCATGTCCAATCCTTCTTTGAACATGTCCAGTGATGGTGACTTGACCACTTCCCTGGGCAGCCCATTCCAATGGCCAATAACTCTTTCTGTGAAGAACTTTCTCCTCACCTCAAGCCAAAACTGCTCTTTCTGAAGTTAACAGCATATTTTTGTAGACAGGGTCTGCTCCTAGAAGTGATAGCACTGTGGTGCAGTGGAAGGGTAAGGCCGATAAGCCTCCTCCCTTCCACCTTGTAAGGTAAAAGGAAAAAAAAATTGAAGGGAAAGTTAAAAAAAACTCACAAGCTGAATTAGCAAGGCAGTGGAGCTATATTTACAAAGCAGTGCAGGATTTGCAGGGGAATATTTACAAATTTACAATATCTACAATATATACAAAGATATACAACAGAGTAACACAGAAATGAGAGTAACCCCCCTCGGCCGAGGGGATTCCCCACCTCCGCTCTCCCCTCCCTCCCCCCCTTTCCCCAGAATAGGTTAGAAAGAGGGAAGAAGAAAGAAAGAAGTTAAAAGCAGTTTGGTGTTAATTGGAAAGGAGTTAATACCGGCCTGTATCAAGTCTTCAAGGCCGAGGCCTTGGCAGAAAGCCCAGCACAGAGAAAGAGCTGCTGCACCGTGGAGAGGCGGAAGCAAGAGTGACAGAGAAGTGTTGGAAATGCCCATTTCACTCCCAGTTCAGAAGGTGATTCCTCCCACTTCACCAATGAAATAGTTTAGATTATTCTTTCCGTCTACCAACTTCCGTCCACCATATTCCCTTTCTTAAGGGGGCAACGTCAACCGGTCACAGTCCACCCCTTCTAAAGAATTTCATTGGCCGTTCATACTGTCCATCCAATCCAAAATGACATTTACAGTTTGTGAGTAAAGTTCATAGTCCATTCCGGCTATGCTCAGATGTAGATGATTCAAAAGTCCAAGAAAATTAGAAAATGAGAAAAATGGAAAACAGTTCATTTCTTCACCGACGAAGCGAAGAAAAGGGAAGCAGGGAAATCTCAGGGTCTCTTAGTTGACTCAGGGCTCTCAGGGATCTCAGGGTTCGTGCACCGTAGATTCCTCGTTGATTATTCCTTTGGGCCCGATGTAGCTGTACAATGGTTTGAAATTAACCTCTTTCAGCTAAAGTTAAATTTCTTTGTGGAATACACTGAATTTCACCATTCTCTTGCATTACCCAATAAGTGTGACCCGGACCTTCAGCTGAAACCACCCCTCGGACAGGTTTAGCCTCTCCTGAGGAAGAAAACACCCAAAGAGTTTTACCTAACAGATTCTTTTCTCTAACAACAGGAACTCTAACACCTTCTACTTTCCGTAGCAAATCTGAATGTGCCGGTCCAGCTCGGTTCACTGAACCTCTACTATTTACCAGCCAGGTTGCTTGTGCTAAATGTTTTTCCCAGTTTTTCAAAGATCCACCCCCCATGGCTTTAAGAGTGGTCTTCAACAAACCGTTGTAGCGTTCAATCTTCCCTGAAGCTGGTGCATAGTAGGGAATGTGGAATATCCACTCAATACCGTGCTCTTTTGCCCAGTTCTTTACAAGGTTGTTCTTGAAATGAGTTCCGTTGTCTGACTCAATCCTCTCTGGAGTTCCGTGTCTCCACAGGATCTGTCTCTCCAGACCGAGGATGGTGTTGCGTGCAGTTGCATGTGGAACTGGATAAGTTTCCAACCATCCAGTGTTTGCCTCTACCATAGTAAGCACGTATTGCTTACCAGAACGAGAACGTGGTAGAGTGATGTAGTCAATGTGCCAAGCTTCACCATACTTGTACTTGGACCATCGGTCACCATACCACAAGGGCTTAAGTCGTTTTGCCTGCTTAACAGCAGCACAAATGTCACAGCCATGGATGACTTGCGTGATAGCATCCATGGAAATGTCTATGGATCTGTCACGAGCCCATTGGTATGTTGCATCTCTGCCTTGATGTCCTGACGAATCGTGAGCCCACCGAGCTAAGAATATCTCACCTCGGTGTTTCCAGTCGAGATCAAGATTAGAGCCAGTGTCTACTTGAGAAACTCTTGCAGCTAGATCTGCCTGATGGTTGTGTTGCTGTTCCTCAGTAGCTTTGCTCTTAGGAATGTGAGCATCGATGTGTCTCACTTTCACTGGAATTCTCTCGGTTTGATCAGCAATGTCCTGCCACAGGTTGGCTGCCCAAATGGGTTTTCCTTTTCTCTGCCAACCACTCTTCTTCCAGTTCTTTAGCCAACCCCATAGAGCATTGGCTACCATCCATGAGTCGGTGTAGAGATAAAGCTTTGGCCATCTCTCACGGTCAGCCACGTCGAGAGCTAGCTGGACAGCTTTTACCTCTGCGAACTGACTGGATTCTCCTTCTCCATCTTTCGCCTCTGCAACTCGGCGTGTTGGACTCCAAACTGCAGACTTCCACCTTCGCTTGTTTCCGACAAGACGACTGGAACCGTCTGTGAGCAAAGCATATTTCTTTTCAATATCAGACAGGTCATTGTAAGGAGGAGCTTCCTCAGCACGAGTTACTTTCTCCTCTGGAGGTTTAGCACAGTTGATACCTTCAGGCCAACTTGAGATCACCTCCACTAGACCAGGTCTTTCAAGATTTCCCATTCGAGCTCTCTGTGTTATCAGAGCCATCCACTTAGACCATGTGGAGTCTGTGGCATGATGCGGTGTGGAGACTTTGCCTTTGAACATCCAATTCAAAGCCGGTAACCTGGGAGCTAGAAGAAGTTGTGATTCAGTTCCAATCACTTCAGAAGATGCATTTACTCCTTCATAGGCAGCTAGAATTTCTTTCTCTGTTGGAGTATAATTAGCCTCTGAACCTCTGTAACCTCGACTCCAGAAACCAAGAGGTCGTCCACGTGTCTCACCTGGAGCTTTTGCCACAAGCACCAGGTTGGACCATTGTCACTTGCAGCCGTGTACAAAATGTTCTTAATGTCTGGACCATCTCGGACAGGTCCCAGACCCATTGCTTGAATTACCTCTTGCTTTATCTGGTCAAAGGCTGCCTGTTGTTCAGGTCCCCAGTGGAAATGGTTTCTCTTTCGAGTCACATCATACAGAGGTTTCACAATCTGACTGTATCCAGGAATGTGCAGTCTCCAAAATCCCACTATCCCCAAGAAACGTAGGGTCTCTTGCTTGTTGGTGGGATTTGCCATGGTAGAGACTCTATTTACCACATCCACTGGAATGTGTCGGCGTCCATCCTGCCACCGCACTGCCAGAAACTGAATCTCTGTGGTAGGCCCTTTCACCTTGTCTCGCTTGATGGCAAAACCTGCATTCAGAAGAATGTCAATGATTTTGTTACCTTTCTCGAAGACTTCCTCAGCAGTTTTACCCCAGACGATGATATCATCGATGAACTGGATGTGTTCTGGAGCACCACCTTTCTCCAGAGCATCGTGGATCACTGCATGACAGATGCTTGAGCTGTGGATCCAGCCCATTGGCAATCTGTTGAAAGTGTACTGGATTCCTCTCCAGGTGAAAGCAAACTGAGGCCTGCATTCCTCTGCTATGGGAATAGAGAAAAATGCATTAGCAATGTCTATGGTAGCATACCATTTGGCCTCTTTGGATTCCAGCTCATACTGTAGCTCCATCATGTCTCGCACTGCTGCACTCATAGGTGGTGTCACTTCATTCAGGGCTCGGTAGTCTACCGTCAGACGCCAGTCTCCTTTCTGCTTCCGCACAGGCCACACTGGACTGTTGAAAGGTGAATGAGTTTTGCTGACGACTTTCTGACTCTCCAACTGACGAATCAGATTCTGAATGGGCAACAAAGAGTCATGGTTGGTTCTGTATTGTCTGTGATACACAGTCTGAGAAGCAACCGGCAATTTAATGTCCTGTATCTTATGTTGTCCCACAACTGCAGATTCATCAGAAAGTTCAGGTCTGGCAGACAGCTTCAATTTTTGTCCATCAATTTCTACTGAAGCTACTCCAAAAGCCCATTTAAAACCTCTAGGGTCTTTGAAACGCCCTTCTCTCAGAAAATCAATTCCCAAAATACAAGGTGCATCAGGTCCGGTCACAATTGTATGCTTCCTCCATTGTTTACCAGTTAAGCTTATATTAACCTCTACCTTACTTAACTCTTGAGATCCACCAGTGACTCCCAGAATAGTTATAGACTCTGATCCCTGATAATTTGATGGTATTATGGTGCACTGAGCTCCTGTGTCAACCAAGGCCCTGTACTTCCGAAATTGCGAAGTGCCAGGCCACTGGATGTACACATCCCAATAGATTCTATTATCTCTGTTATCCCTCTTCTCCCCCTGGCGGGAGGCAGGGCACCCCTACTTATGGGGAACATGCGCACATGTGCATTGCACATAGTTTGCAGGGTTATAACTTTGCATGTTATAACTGGAGCCACTGTTGGAGCCATAAGAGTTGTTCTGGGGAACTGTGGAAGTAACAGCTACCCTTCTGGTATTGCTACCTTGGGTTCTGCCACTTTGCAATTCCCTCAGTCTCCTGAAAAGATTAGAAGTTGGTTGGCCATCCCAGCGGTTCATGTTCTCACCAAACTGATCACGCAGAGTTATCCAAATAGTTCTACGTGATTGCCTTGGCGGTTTGTTTTGGAATGACTTGTTTTGGAATGACCTGTTTTGGAATGACCTCCTTGGAGGATGTGTATTCGTCACAGATGAAACTTCTACCCACCTGGAGGGAGAATTGAAATTATCCCTTTTAACTCTCTTATGCAATTCTGTATATCTCCAGACATAGTTTTAATGGCTGAAACCAAAGAACCACGTGTCATGCTATCCTCCAATTGTCTCATTTGATCACTGAATTGGCCAACCGTAGGAGAAGCTCCACCATAACTTCTTGACACAATTCTGCTTGCCAGAATGTTTGCATAATTGGAAGGAGCAAGTTTGATGATCTTTTTAGCAAGACCAATACCCACAGGAATGTCATCAGGATTCAGAGTTTCATGTTCACCATAGAGTAGCTCTCTAACAGCAAATTCTCTCAAGCGCTTAATTCCCTCATTTATGGTAGTCCAGGGTTTAGGATTCCATGGAAGATCATCTTGGGAAGGGTATCTCAGGGCAACCGCCATTAAAAGGCGTATCCACAGATTAACCTTACCGAGAGCCCTGCCTAGATGTCTATCTATTCCATTATCCCTTGAGACAGTTCCTAACTGAGCTGCTGACTTGTCTCCAACTGTTAGAGCTGGAGCACCTGTATCATAACACCTACTAAGCCAAGCTAGAACTGGCTCCTTATCTGCCCTGGTGAAATCTTTACGGACATTTCGCAATTCCTCGCGGGGCGAAGAACACTCCAAAATATCATCTTGCTCTTCGTCTCCCTGAATTCTTTGTCCATATAATCCTGCTGTCATTCTCCTAAGGATCTCTTTATGCTGAGAACCACCTTTGCCAGCTGCTTTCCTAGCTTCATCTGTATCCTGCTTTGATCTCACTAGGTTAGCTAGATCTTTAAAACAAACCTTCTCTTCCTCTTGAGCAGGATCTTTCAGAGTAGAGGGCCCCACACCAGGATCAGTCTCCACCTCTTCTTCTTCATCTTTGGCCTTTCGACCTCTAGTCTTTAAAACAGCCACCTTAACTGGAGCTGTGTTTGAATTTACAGCCACCTTAATGGAAGCTGACAGGTCCTGAGATAAATCAGCTGCTGGGGCAGTGACTTCCGGTCCCACCGAGGGAGTGGGTGGAAGTGACGTTGCTCTGTTAATGGCCGACGGAGAAGAAGAAGAAGGAGAAGGAGTAGGAGAAGGAGTAGGCGCCATGTTGATACCAGCCGATGCCCTTGGCTGCTTGCCAGAATCAGCAAAGTCATTTAGAGCTGCTTTACCAATTAACTTTTTAGCCTTCTTTTTGACTGACACAGGTTCTCCACAGTCCTCGTCACTAGATGACTCTGGGACTGATCAAGAGCCACGGCGTTTTCTTTTTGATCTAGTTTTAATAACAAAACACGCCCTGGACACCTTTTTCTCTCGCCACAAGGAATACAGAGAAAACGCATTAGTTATCACCAGCAGCAGAATTATACACATCACATAAATCACCTTTGGGTCCCAGGCATCACCTAAAGTTACTCTCTCCTCAGGCGGAATCTTAAAACCCTTTATCTCAATTGGGAGAGTGGTGGAGGTAACATTCCTGTATCTCACTGGCCATAGGAAATTAATACATTTTCCATACCATAGTTTAACTCTATACATAACCCACATATAAATTGTCCGCACCAAGTTTTTACCCAGGTAATCCAAGATCAAACCCAAACAATATCTGTAAACCAGAGCCCCAGAAATTGAAAAGAACAATCGCTCCACAAACCACAAGACCTTCATGTTTGCTAATTCAGCTAGAAAACACTAAATCAATCAAGTAATAAATTAAACTAATTATCTACCCCACGTTGGGCGCCAATAAAAAAAAATGTGGTGAGGTGGAAGGGTAAGGCCGATAAGCCTCCTCCCTTCCACCTTGTAAGGTAAAAGGAAAAAAAAATTGAAGGGAAAGGAAAAAAAAACTCACAAGCTGAATTAGCAAAGCAGTGGAGCTATATTTACAAAGCAGTGTAGGATTTGCAGGGGAATATTTACAAATTTACAATATCTACAATATATACAAAGATATACAACAGAGTAACACAGAAATGAGAGTAACCCCCCTCGGCCGAGGGGATTCCCCACCTCCGCTCTCCCCTCCCTCCCCCCCTTTCCCCAGAATAGGTTAGAAAGAGGGAAGAAGAAAGAAAGAAGTTAAAAGCAGTTTGGTGTTAATTGGAAAGGAGTTAATACCGGCCTGTATCAAGTCTTCAAGGCCGAGGCCTTGGCAGAAAGCCCAGCACAGAGAAAGAGCTGCTGCACCGTGGAGAGGCGGAAGCAAGAGTGACAGAGAAGTGTTGGAAATGCCCATTTCACTCCCAGTTCAGAAGGTGATTCCTCCCACTTCACCAATGAAATAGTTTAGATTATTCTTTCCGTCTACCAACTTCCGTCCACCATATTCCCTTTCTTAAGGGGGCAACGTCAACCGGTCACATAGCACTCAGTGCTTCAGCTACTGCTAAGGGTTGGTGTGCAGGAAAGCTCTTGCTTATGCTTGCTCCGGTGCAGATCAACATTACTGTGAAATCTTGTGTACTGCACTGCAGGTGTGGAAAATAAAAGACTGCAAATGTGGGGAGGAGTGGACAGGACAAGTGACCTTTAACTGACCAACAAGATATTCCTTTCCATAAACATAATAATCAGTACAGAGCTGACATGTCACAAGGGTTACCTTCTCTTCTTCAATAGCCGGCATCTGAAGTGGACTGTCTGTTCTGCCTTTCATCCCAACCCATATGTTCCTGAGTCCAGTTCCAGAACCCAGCTCCTAAATCCAGCTCCAGCCTGGGATTTCCCTGTTTCAACCCACAGTATCAGTGACAATGTTGACTAATTGCCATCAGGAGGTCTGAGTTCAATATTGGGTTTGTATGCATGTGTGTATATTTCATTTAGTTGTTATATATAATCGTTAAATCTGTTTTAGCTTTCTTTTCCAATCCGTAAGTCTCCTTCCTTTTATTCCCTTTCTCTTCCCCTCTGGGAAGGGAGAAGGGTTAATACAGAGTGTCTGTTGCTCATTTAATGGCCAACCCAGTCTTAGCCCTTGACACCTGCTTCCAGAAAACATTTATTGAGCAACATTTATTTCGTAGGACTGCTTAGATATCTGAAACTGGGCATATAGATATTTGTGTTGGGAGCCCAGATAACCAAGTCCATAGAACAGTGATGGACCTGTGACTGTGACTGAAAAGGCTGAGGTCCTGAACACCTTCTTTGCCTCAATTTTTAACAGCAAGGCAGAAGGAGTTCAGGACGAGTGGCCTCCTGAGCTGGGTGATGGGGTCAGGGAGCAGTGTAATGCCCCAGAAATCCATGAGGAATTAGTTTGGGACCTGCTGAGCCACTTGAACACTCACAAGTCCATGGGACTGGATGGGATCCATCCTAGGGTGCTGAGAGAGCTGGCAGATGAGCGGGCCAAGCCGCTCTCCATCATTTTCCTCCAGTCCTGGCTCACCAGTGAGGTCCCAGATGACTGGAAACTGGCCAATGTGGTCCCCATTCACAAGAAGGGTCGGATGGAGGAACCTGGAAACTACAGACCGGTCAGCCTGACCTCAGTGCCAGGGAAAGTGATGTAGCAGATTATCCTGGCGGCAATAACTGCGCACCTGAAGGATGGCCAAGGGGTCAGGTCCAGCCAATATGGATTAAGGAGGGGCAAGTCCTGCCTCTTCTACCTCATCTCCTTCTATGATCAGGTGACCCACCTGGTGGACGTGGAGAGGCCTGTGGATGTGGTCTACCTGGACTTCAGCAAGGCCTTTGACACCGTCCCCCACAGCAAACTGCTGTCCAAGCTGTCAGCTCATGGCTTGGACCACAACACTCTGTGCTGGGTTAGGAACTGGCTGGAGGGCCGAGCCCAGAGAGTGGTGGTGAATGGTGCCACATGCAGCTGGCGGCCAGTCACCAGTGGCGTCCCCCAGGGATCAGTGCTGGGCCCCATCCTCTTTAACATCTTCATTGATGATCTGGATGAGGGGGTCGAGTCAGTCATCAGCAAGTTTGCAGATGACACCAAGTTAGGGGCAGATGTTAGTCAGTTAGAGGGTAGAATGGCTCTGCAGAGGGACCTCGACCATTTTGGTTCAGTAGCCGATTTGGTTCAGTGGCCATTTTGGTTCAGTAGCCGATCAGGACCGCTCGTCCGGAACCGCTCTGCTTAAGCTGTGAGTTTCTCGGGGTTTTTTTGCTTTCCTTTCGGGGTTTTGCGGGTCAGGAGGACTCCTGGTAGGGGGAGGAGCCAGTAGGATCATGCTCACGCGAGCCTGCATGGGTACGGGTGCCTGACGTCAGCCGCGGCACTTTTAAATACCGCCCGGGATGTGCGTGCAGCGCCACTTTGGTTCAGTAGCTGCCTAGCGGCTGGTTGACAAAAAAAAAAGAAAAAAAAACCAATAAAAAAAACCAACCCAAACAACCACACACCACCCAAACACAAAAACCAAACCTCAAACGTTGCATCATGGTCGTCACTCGAACGAAGGGTAAAAAAGCAGCATCTGCCCAGACAGAGCTGTTTTACCAACATGCTGGAGTCCAGGCTGCCAGCTGCAGAGAGTGCTTCAGCCTGTCACTTGGAATAGAGGGGGAGGGAGAGGACACCTGTGTCAGGTGTGAGCAGGTGAATTTTCTCCTCAGCCTGGTGGCAGAGCTGAAGGATGAAGTGGCCAAACTGAAGGAGGAGGTAGCTAGGCTAAGGACAATAAGGGAAAGTGAAAGGGAGTTAGATTTGTGGGAGAAGGCTCTGCAGATCTCCCCTGCTGTGGGAAGGGTCCCTGGAAGCGGAGAGGGATGGATACAGGTCCCTGCCAGGGGTGGAAAGAGAAATCCAACCCGGCCCTCTCCTCCTCCTCCGCTGCCCTTGCATAATAAGTATGAGGCCCTGCAGGCTGAGGGCAGTAAGGATGAGAGGGTTGAGGAGCAGCCATCCAGAGGGGAGCCTAAGGCCAAGCAGTCCCCACCAGCTATAACAGCCAGCTCCGGGGAAGCCTGAGCATAAGCCCAAGCGGTCCCCACCAGCTATAACGACCAGCTCCACAAAGAAAAGGAGAAGGGTTATAGTTGTTGGGGACTCTCTCCTGGGGGGTACTGAGGGACCCATATGTCGTCCCGACCCATCCCACAGGGAGGTCTGCTCCCTACCAGGGGCAGGGGGTAGGGACATTGCAAAGAGACTCCCTAAATTAATCCAGCCCACTGACTATTACCCTCTGCTGGTGATACAGGCTGGAAGCGATGAGATTGACAGGAAGGGCACCAGGGCAATTAAGAAGGAGTTCAGGGCCCTTGGACAATTGATTGATGGGGCAGGAGCTCAAGTGGTGTTCTGCTCAGTTCCCTCAGTGGCAGGGGTGTACACTGAGAGGAATGGGAGAACCCACACCATCAACAATTGGCTCAGGGGATGGTGCCAGAGGCAGAACTTTGGGTTCTTTGACCATGGGACAACTTTCACCGCACCCGACCTGCTGGGTCCCGATGGGGTGCATCTATCTAGAAGGGGTAAGAGAGTCCTGGCACTGGAGTTGGCAGGGCTCATTAGGAGGGCTTTAAACTAGGTCTGAAAGGGGTGGGTGAGGATATCGGTCCCTCTGTAGAGGTAAGAGTAGGGCACAAGGTAGGGTCAGTTGAGAAGTCAGGAACCCAGCTGCGATGCATGTACACCAATGCACGCAGCCTGGGCAATAAGCAAGAGGAGTTGGAGGTCCTAATCCATCAGGGCGACTATGATATAGTCGCCATCTCAGAGATTTGGTGGGACAGCACCCACGATTGGAGTGCTACACTGGGGGGTTACAGGCTCTTCAGGAGAGATAGGCGAGGGAGAAGAGGAGGAGGGGTGGCTCTGTATATTAGAGAGTCACCCTCTGCCACACAACTTGAGGTGGAAGATGAGGGAGTTGAGAGCTTGTGGGTCAAAATCAGAGGACAGCCTAACAAATCTGACATCCTGATTGGAATCTGTTACAGACCACCCAACCAGGATGAGGAGGCTGATGAAGTATTCTTGCGACCGGTTGACGTTGTCCCCTTAAGAAAGGGAATATGGTGGACGGAAGTTGGTAAACGCAAAGAATAATCTAAACTAATTTCATTGGAAGAGTGGGAGGAAGCACCTTCTGAACTGGGAGTGCAGGAGGAGTATCCTGGGCACTCCGGCAGTCTATCTTCAGTCTTCCTTCCGCCTCTTCTTCGGGCAGCAGCTTTCTGTGCTGGGCTTTCTGCCAAGACTTCGGCCTGGAAACCGATAAGATACCAGGCCTGTATTAACTGCTTTCCAATTAACACAAAACTGCTTTTAACTTCTTTCTTTCTCTTTCTTTCTCTTTTCTGACCTACTCTGGGGAAAGGGGGGGAGAGAGGGGAGAGCGGAGGTGGGGAACCCCCTCGGCAGAGGGGGGAACTCTCATTTCTGTATTACTTTATTGTATATCTTTGTATATATTGTAAATATTGTAAATTTGTATATATTCCCCTGCATATATTACATTGCTTTGTAAATATATAGCTCCACTGCTTTGCTAATTCAGCTGGTGAGTTTTTTTTTCCCTTTCCCTTCAATTTTCTTTCCCTTTACTTTACAGGGGGGAGGGAAGAGGCTTCTTGGCCTTACCCTTCCACCCCACGACATTTTTTTTTCTTGGCGCCCAACATGGGGCAGATAATTAGCTTAATTTATCACTTGATTGATTTAGTGTTTTCTAGCTGAATTAGCAAACATGAAGGTCTTGTGGTTTGTGGAGCGATTATTCTTTTCGATTTTTGGGGCTCTGGTTTACAGATATTGTTTGGGTTTGATTTTGGATTACCTGGGTAAATATTTGGTGCGGACAATTTATATGTGGGTTATGTATAGAGTTAGACTATGGTATGGAAAGTGCATGGATTTCCTATGGCCAGTGAGATACAGGAATGTTACCTCCACCACTCTCCCAATTGAGATAAAGGGTTTTAGAATTCCGCCGGAGGAGAGAGTAACTTTAGGTGATGCCTGGGATCCAAAGGTGACTTATGTGATGTGTATAATTCTGCTGCTGGTGACAACTAATGTGTATTCTCTGTATTCCTTGTGGCGAGAGAGAAAGGTGTCCACGGCGTGTTTTGTTATTAAAACTAGATCAAAAAGAAAACGCCGTGGCTCTGGATCAGTCCCAGAGTCATCTAGTGAGAATGACTGTGGAGAACCTGTGTCAGTCAAAAAGAAGGCTAAAAAGTTAATTGGTAAAGCAGCTCTAAATGACTTTTCTGCTGATTCTGGTAAGCTGCCAAGGGCGTCAGCTGGTATCAACATGGCGCCTACTCCTTCTCCTCCTTCTTCTTCTCTGTCACTTCCGCCTATTCCCTCGGTTCGACCGGAAGTCACTGCCCCAGCAGCTGATTTATCTCAGGACCTGTCAGCTTCCATTAAAGTGGCTGTAAATTCAAACACTGCTCCAGTTAAGGTGGCTGTTTTAAAGACTAGAGGTGGAAAGGCCAAAGATGGAGAAGAAGAGCTGGAGGCTGATCCTGGTGAGGGGCCCTCTGCTCTAAAAGATCCTGCAGAGGAGGAAGAGAAGGTTTGTTTTAAAGATCTAGCTAACCTAGGGAGATCAAAGCAGGATAGAGATGAAGTTAGGAAAGCAGCTGGCAAAGGTAGTTCTCAGCTTAAAGAGATCCTTGGGAGAGTGACAGCAGGATTATATGGACAAAAAGTTCAGGGAGACGAGGATGAAGATGATAATTCAGAGTGTTCGTCACCACGTGAGGAATTGTGAAATGTCCATAAAGATTTCACCCGGGCAGATAAGGAGCCAGTTCCAGCTTGGCTTAGTAGATGTTATGATACAGGTGCTCCAGCTCTAACAGTTGGAGACAAGTCAGCAGCTCAGTTAGGAACTCTCTCGAGGGATAATGGAATAGATAGACATCTAGGCAGAGCTCTCGGTGAGGTTAATCTGTGGATACGCCTTTTGATGGCGGTTGCCCTGAGATACCCTTCCCAAGATGATCTTTCATGGAACCCTAAACCCTGGACTACCATAGATGAGGGAATTAAGCGCTTGAGAGAATTTGCTGTTAGAGAGCTACTCTATGGTGAACATGAAACTCTGAATCCTGATGACATTCCTGTGGGTATTGGTCTTGCTAAAAAGATCATCAAACTTGCTCCTTCCAATTATGCAAACATTCTGGCAAGCAGAATTGTGTCAAGAAATTATGGTGGAGCTTCTCCCACGGTTGGCCAATTCAGTGATCAAATCAGACAATTGGAGGATAGCATGACACGTGGTTCTTTGGTTTCAGCCATTAAAACTATGTCTGGTGATATACAGAATTGCATAAGAGAGTTAAAAGATGAATTTAGAAATTCGATATCCCAATTGGCACAAAGGGATAATTTCAATTCGCCCTCCAGGTGGATACAAGTTTCATCTGTGAGGAACACACATCCTCCAAGGAGGTAATTCCAAAACAGGTCATTCCAAAACAGGTCATTCCAAAACAGACCACCAAGGCAATCACGTAGAACTATTTGGATAACTCTGCGTGATCAGTTTGGTGAGAACATGAACCGCTGCGACGGCCAACCAACTTCTAATCTTTTCAGGAGACTGAGGGAACTGCAAAGTGTCAGAACCCGAGGTAGCAATACCAGAAGGGTAGCTGTTACTTCCACAGTTCCCCAGAACGACTCTTATGGCTCCAACAGTGGCTCCAGTTATAACATGCAAAGTTATAACCCTGCAAACTATGTGCAATGCACATGTGCGCATGTGCCCCATAACTAGGGCTGCCCGGCCTCACGCCAGGGGGAGGTGAGGGATAACAGACATAATAGAATCTATTGGGATGTGTACATCCAGTGGCCTGGCACTTCACAATTTCGGAAGTACAGGGCCTTGGTTGACACAGGAGCTCAGTGCACCATAATGCCATCAAATTATCAGGGATCAGAGTACATAACTATTCTGGGAGTCACTGGTGGATCTCAAGAGTTAAGTAAGGTAGAGGTTAATATAAGTTTAACTAGTAAACAATGGAGGAAGCATACAGTTGTGACTGGACCTGATGCACCTTGTATTTTGGGAATTGATTTTCTGAGAGAAGGGCGTTTCAAGGACCCTAGAGGTTACAAATGGGCTTTTGGAGTAGCTTCAGTAGAAATTGATGGACAAAAATTGAAGCTATCTGCCAGACCTGAGCTTTCTGATGAATCTGCAGTTGTGGGACAACATAAGATACAGGACATTAAATTGCCAGTTGCTTCTCAGACTGTGCATTACAGACAATACTGAACCAACCGTGACTCTTTGTTGCCCATTCAGAATCTGATTCGTCAGTTGGAGAGTCAGAAAGTCGTCAGCAAAACTCATTCACCTTTCAACAGTCCAGTGTGGCCTGTGCGGAAGCAGAATGGAGACTGGCGTCTGACAGTCGATTACCGAGCCCTGAATGAAATGACGCCACCTATGAGTGCAGCAGTACTAGACATGATGGAGCTTCAGTAAGAGCTGGAATCCAAAGAGGCCAGATGGTATGCTACCATAGACATTGCTAATGCATTTTTCTCTATTCCCATAGCAGAGGAATGCAGGCCTCAGTTTGCTTTCACCTGGAGAGGAATACAGTACACTTTCAACAGACTGCCAATGGGCAGGATCCACAGCTCAAGCATCTGTCATGCAGTGATCCACGATGCTCTGGAGGAAGGTGGTGCTCCAGAAGACATCCAGTTGATCGATGATATCATCGTCTGGGGTAGAACTGCTGAGGAAGTCTTCGAGAAAGGTAACAAAATCATTGACATTCTTCTGGATGCAGGTTTTGCCATCAAACGAGACAAGGTGAAAGGTCCTACCACAGAGATTCAGTTTCTGGGAGTGCGGTGGCAGGATGGACGCCGACACATTCCAGTGGATGTGGTAAATAGAGTGTCCACCATGGCAAATCCCACAAACAAGCAAGGGACCATACGTTTCATGGGGATAGTGGGATTTTGGAGACGGCACATTCCTGGATACAGTCAGATTGTGAAACCTCAGTATGATGTGACTCGAAAGAGAAACCATTTCCACTGGGGACCTGAACAACAAGCAGCCTTTGACCAGATAAAGTAACAGGTAGTTTGTTGGGGATTGTTTTGAGCAAGAGGGGACATTGGTCCCAGGAACACCTGTGCAATTCAGGCCTTGAAGAATTCTCTGTTGATAATATAGCAGTGGAGCAGGAGATGTGGGAAAGTGTTGGTTGCTTGACATGCTGAAGTCCAGCTGCCCCTGAGAAGGGAGGCAAGCAAGATAAGGAGGAGGCAAGATCTGGGAAAAAGGGCCACAGACTCAACGTGGTCTAAGTGGATGGCTCTGATAACACAGAGAGCTCGAATGGGAAATCTTGAAAGGCCTGGTCTAGTGGAGGTGATCTCAAGTTGGCCTGAAGGTACGAACTGTGCTAAACCTCCAGAGGAGAAATTAACTCGTGCTGAGGAAGCTCCTCCTTACAATGACCTTTCTGACGATGAAAAGAAATATGCTTTGTTCACAGACGGTTCCTGTCTTCTTTTTGGTAACAAGCGAAGGTGGAAGCCTGCAGTGTGGAGTCCAACACACCGAGTTTCAGAGGCGAAAGATAGAGAAGGAGAATCCAGTCAGTTTGCAGAGGTAAAAGCTGTCCAGCTAGCTCTCGACGTAGCGGAATGTGAGAGATGGCCAAAGCATTATCTCTACACCGACTCATAGATGGTAGCCAATGCTCTATGGGGTTGGCTAAAGAGCTGGAAGAAGAGTGTTTGGCAGAGAAAAGGAAAACCCATTTGGGCAGGCGACCGGTGGCAGGACATTGCTGATCGAATCGAGAGAATTCCAGTGAAGGTGAGACACATCGATGCTCACATTCCTAAGAGCAAAGCTACTGAGAAACAGCAACACAACCATCAGGCAGATCTAGCTGCAAGAGTTTCTCAAGTAGACATGGACTCTAATCTTGATCTCGACTGGAAACACCGAGGTGAGATATTCTTAGCTCTGTGGGCTCACGATTCGTCAGGACATCAAGGCAGAGATGCAACATACCAATGGGCTCGTGACAGATCCATAGACATTTCCATGGATGCAATCACGCAAGTCATCCATGACTGTGACATTTGTGCTGCTATTAAGCAGGCAAAACGACTTAAGCCCTTGTGGTATGGTGACAGATGGTCCAAGTACAAGTATGGTGAAGCTTGGCACATTGACTACATCACTCTACCACGTTCTCGTTCTGGTAAGCAGTACGTGCTTACTATGGTAGAGGCAAACACTGGATGGTTGGAAACTTATCCAGTTCCACATGCAACTGCACGCAACACCATTCTCGGTCTGGAGAGACAGATCCTGTGGAGACACGGAACTCCAGAGAGGATTGAGTCAGACAACGGAACTCATTTCAAGAACAACCTTGTAAAGAACTGGGCAAAAGAGCACAGTATTGAGTGGATATTGCACATTCCCTACTATGCACCAGCTTCAGGGAAGATTGAACGCTACAACGGTTTGTTGAAGACCACTCTTAAAGCTATGGGAGGTGGATCTTTAAAAAACTGGGAAAAACATTTAGCACAAGCAACCTGGCTGGTAAATAGTAGAGGTTCAGTGAACCGAGCTGGACCTGCACATTCAGATTTGCTACGGAAAGTAGAAGGTGATAGAGTTCCTGTTGTTAGAGAAAAGAATCTGTTAGGTAAAACTGTTTGGGTATTTTCACCCTCAGGAGAGGCTAAACCTGTCCGAGGGGTGGTTTCAGCTGAAGGTCCGGGTCACACTTATTGGGTAATGCAAGAGAATGGGGAAATTCAGTGTATTCCACAAAGAAATTTGACTTTAGCTGAAAGAGGTTAACTTCGAACTGTTGTACAGCTACATCGCGCCCAAAAGAAGAATCAACGAGGAATCTACGGTGCACGAACCCTGAGATCCCTGAGAGCCCTGAGTCAACTAAGAAACCCTGAGAATCCCTGTTTCCCTTTTCTTCGCTTCGTCGGTGAAGAAATGTACTGTTTTCCATTTTTCTCATTTTCTGATTTTCTTGGACTTTTGAATCATCTACATCTGAGCATAGCCGGAATGGACTATGGACTTTACTCACAAACTGTAAATATCATTTTGGATTCGATGGACAGTATAAACAGCCAATGAAATTGTTTAGAAGGGG
The DNA here is from genome assembly GCA_011125475.1 of Melanerpes aurifrons. Taxonomy (NCBI): domain Eukaryota; kingdom Metazoa; phylum Chordata; class Aves; order Piciformes; family Picidae; genus Melanerpes; species Melanerpes aurifrons. The sequence goes on from WWNC01000133.1 coordinate 858,060, forward strand.
TGGACTGTGGCCGGTTGACGTTGTCCCCTTAAGAAAGGGAGTATGGTGGACGGAAGTTGGTAAACGGAAGGAATAGTCTAAACTAATTTCATTGGTTAAGTGGGAGGAAGCACCCTCTGAACTGGGAGATATATTGGCACTCCGGGAACTTCTCGGTCAGTCTTGCTTCCGCCTTTCCTTTGGGCAGCAACTCTTTTCTGTGCTGGGTTTTCTGCCAAGACTTCGGCCCTGAAGATAAGATAACCAGGTCTGTATTAACTGCTTCCAATTAACACAAACTGCTTTTAACTTCTTTCTTTCTCTTTCTCCCTCTTTTCCGAACTACTCTGGGAAAAGGGGGGGGGAAGAGAGGGGAGAGCAGAGGTGGGGAACCCCTCGGCCGAGGGGGGTTACTCTCATTTCTGTGTTACTCTGTTGTATATCTTTGTATATATTGTAGATATTGTAAATTTGTAAATATTCCCCTGCAAAATCCTACACTGCTTTGTAAATATAGCTCCACTGCTTTGCTAATTCAGCTGGTGAGTTTTTTTTTCCCTTTCCCTTCAATTTTTCTCTCCCTTTTACCTTACAGTGGGGAGGTAAGAGGCTTCTTAGCCTTACCCCTTCCAACCCACCACACCCAGAAAACCATGAGGAATTAGTTTGGGACCTGCTGAGCCACTTGAACACTCACAAGTCCATGGGACCGGATGGGATCCATCCTAGGTTGCTGAGAGAGCTGGCAGATGTGCTAGCTAGGCCACTCTCCATCATTTTCCTCCAGTCCTAGCTCACAGGTGAGGTCCCAGATGACTGGAAACTGGCCAATGTGGTCCCCATCCACAAGAAGGGTCGGATGGAGGAACCTGGAAACTACAGGCCAGTCAGCCTGACCTCAGTGCCAGGGAAAGTGATGTAGCAGATTATCCTGGCGGCAATAACTGCGCACCTGAAGGATGGCCAAGGGGTCAGGTCCAGCCAGCATGGATTTAGGAAGGGCAGGTCCTGCCTCTCCAACCTGATCTCCTTCTATGATCAGGTGACCCGTCTGGTGGACGTGGGGAGGTCTGTGGATGTGGTCTATCTGGACTTCAGCAAGGCCTTTGACACCGTCTCCCACAGCAAACTGCTGTCCAAGCTGTCAGCTCATGGCTTGGACCACAACACTCTGTGCTGGGTTAGGAACTGGCTGGAGGGCCAGGCCCAGAGAGTGGTAGTGAACGGTGCCACATCCAGTTGGCAGCCAGTCACCAGTGGTGTCCCCCAGGGATCAGTGCTGGGCCCCGTCCTCTTTAACATATTCATCGATGATCTGGATGCGGGGGTAGAGTCAGTCTTCAGCAAGTTTGCAGATGACACCAAGTTAGGGGCAGATGTTAGTCAGTTAGAGAGTAGAAAGGCTCTGCAGAGGGACCTTGACCGACTGGACAGATGGGCAGAGTCCAATGGGATGTCATTCAACAAGTCCAAGTGCCGAGTGCTGCACTTTGGCTACGGCAATCCCATGCAGATCTACAGGCTGGTGTCGGAATGGCTGGAGAGTTCCCAAACAGACAGGGACCTGGGTGTGCTGATGGACAGCCACCTGAATATGAGCCAGCAGTGTGCCCAGGTGGCCAGGAGGGCCAATGGTATCCTGGCCTGTATTAGGAATAGTGTGGCCAGCAGGAGCAGGGAGGTCATTGTGCCCCTGTAGTCTGCTTTGGTTAGGCCGTACTTTGAGTACTGTGTTCAGTTCTGGGCCCCTCAGTTTAAGAAGGACATCGAGACACTTGAGCGTGTCCAGAGAAGGGCAACAAGGCTGGTGAGAGGCCTTGAGCACAGGCCCTATGAAGAGAGGCTGAGGGAGCTGGGATTGTTTAGCCTGGAGAAGAGGAGGCTCAGGGGTGACCTCATTGCCCTCTACAACTACCTGAAAGGTGGTTGTAGCCAGGTGGGGGTTGGTCTCTTTTCCCAGGCAACCAGCAGCAGAAGAAGGGGACACAGTCTCAAGCTGCGCCAGGGGAGGTTTAGGCTCGAGGTGAGGAGAAAGTTCTTCACTGAGAGAGTCATTAGTCATTGGAATGGGCTGCCCGGAGAGGTGGTGGAGTCACCATCCCTCGAGGTGTTCAAGAGGAGATTGGACGTGGCACTTAGTGCCATGGTCTAGTCATGAGGTCTCTGGTGACAGGTTGGACTCCATGATCCTCGAGGTCTCTTCCAACCTTGGCGATACTGTGATATTGTGTGATACTGTGACTTGTCATGAATATTTATTGCAAATATGGAGACATTTGTAAAGGCACAAAGAGATTAACAAGATTCATCTGAAGTTTAGCACATGAATTATGACAGCTGAAACACTCCAAAGGCAACTGCTTTAGATCTATGCTGATTCAGTGTGAAAGGCTGGACTGATATCTCAAAAATTCCCAAGAGCTAGCTTGATTTGGTTTCCACCTAAGTATTTCAGAATGCCTGGTATTCATTGGGTCTTAATTACAGATGGGTTTGGCTTTGCTAAAGAAAAGCAAATGTAGACAAGTCATAGATAAATTTAAAAAAATAAATTTAAATCTATAAATAAAGAGATCATAGAATCATGGAATTGTTTAGTTTGAAAAGTGCTTTAAGATCATCAAGTAGTCAGAGGGTTAGAAAGAGAGAAAAGGAATAATTGTTAATTAAAAGCAGTTATAATTAGAGCAAGTGTGTTACTAAGTTTTACAGGCCTCACACTTTATCAGTTCCAAGGTCAGTCTGGCCGAAAGCCCAGGAACTGCAAAGATGCGAAAGGAGAGGGAGAAAGTGCAAGACTGATACTAGTCTCTGCTGAACTCAGAGTTCAAAGTTGCTTTCTACCAATCCACCAATGAAATTAGTTTAGACCTGTCCTTTGTTTATAAAACATTCAGTCACAATGTCTCTCTTCTTAAAGGCACAGCCTCAAACAGTCACAAGTTCATACTTTATTCTGGAATCTTCAGTGGTTTGTTTGTGACTATTTTTAAGTTTTTTTTCTTATCTTTGATTTCTTTGACTTTAGATAAATAATCCGCCTAAGAATTCTTTGGTACTGTCAATAAAACTAAGTTGTGACAATAATTGCAGTTTGACTAATATTTTTTGACCATCAGGGTGACCGTTTGAGGCGGTGCCTTTAACAAAGGGACACCTTGGCTGAATGTTTTATAAACAAGACAGGTCTAAACTAATTTCATTGGTGGATTGGTAGAAAGCAACTTAGATTCCCATTGAGACTAGTCTCAGTCTTGCATTTTCTCCCCCTCCTGCAGCTCACAGCTTCTGGGCTTTCGGCCAGACTGACCTTGGAACTGATAACCGCAAGGTCTGTACTAACTGCTTTTAATTAACAATTGCTCTTTTTTTCTCTCTTTCTAACCCTCTTTGGGGAAAAAGGGGAGAGAAGGGGGTACAGGGGGAAACCCTTCCTCCTGGCAGAGGAGGGGAATCTCATTCCTGTGTTACTTTGTTGTATATTTCTGTATATATTGTAAATACTGTAAATTGTGTACATATATATATCCTGCAGCCCCGCTTGTAAATATAGCACATTCCCTTGCTAATCCGGCTGTGTTTTTTTTCCCCTTTCTTTCATTTTTCTTCCCTTTACTTACAGGGGGGGGAAGAAGGCTTGAGGCCTTCCCCTCAACCCTTGACAATCAGTTAGTTAAAACTACTTAGTTACTACTTTCATTTCTTTTAAAGCATTGTTTCAGAACTTCTGTAGACGATCATATTTTTGTCACCTTTAGAAGTTACACTTTATTAATAACAGGTTAATTCAACTTCTGAGTAGCATTTGCAGTTTTCTTTGTAGTGCATAATTCTTTGCAGATAAGATTTGGGGAGCAATGCAATATCTATGAATATAATCCTGAGCTGTCCAAAATCTTGTCAGTTAGTTATCAGTGTAATCTTATCCTTTTGATATTAATGATAATTGGTTTTGTTATCTATGAAGGTGTTGATGTTTCTGTTGTTTTAGTATTACTTTTTAGGCTGCATCTTCTGATGTAGTGACTCCATTTCCTTTTACTGTTATGTCTGTTTTCTACACTGCACTTGAGATACTAGATTTTTTGTCTCCTTCATTATTTCTCACATGCCTGAATTATTTTCTTCCAGAAGTCATACTTTGTCAAGTTTTCCCTCTGTTTAATATGTCTGATGAATTGATAAGATTTTTTTTTCTTTTCTTGCTAATATCATATGAATTTCTCTTAGAGTATATGATCTAATTATGATGTCTGCTATCAAAAAATGGTCAGCATATGTCATTCCCTTGACATAACTATATATCTCGTGATTGCTACATTCATCTTCTGCAGTCTCTACAAACTCATTCTTCTAACTTCCTTTCCCTTGGACCGTCTTTTTCATATCTTTATGAGCACATTTGTTAGACCCTTCATTCCCTACAAGAATGGTTACCCTGGTTTTATGGTACAGCTAAGCATTTTATAAAACCTTCAATGTGTAGAGGAGTTAATTATTGCATTTTATGGAATCTGTTTATTATTCAAAGCTTATTCATATGCATTATATTTGTAAAAAATCAACTGTGCTGACTAGGTCATTTCTCTGGTACATTATAACAAACAAGGCATATAAAACACTTTGTACAAACAGTGGTCTATTTTAATTCACTATCTAGAAGTTGGCTTATTTTTTAACCTTTGGATGTAAAATTTGAAGCTGCCCATTGCTTTCTTCCAAGTATTCCACACTATAACAGGACAATGCTTGTGTAATAAGAGCTCTCTCTGTTCCTACAGAAAACACAAAACATTTCATTACAATGGAATATCAGAAAGTAAACCAGCTGTTAAGAGATTGCCCTCGAGTGATCTCAAAAAAGCAGAAGACTGAAATGCAGCTATGAGGCTATGTGGTTCACTAGTTAAGATATTTAACCAACAGTCTCTAAATGTAATAATAGGCATATGGAGGTACACGGTCATGTGTGGCTTTTCTCAGGCACTCTGTGGATTTTGTCAAATGTCCTTGGGAATTTGCCAGTGCTCTTTTCTGTTCCATTTTTAATAATGTCAGAGTAAAAGATGAGTGATTTGTGGTATTGCACTGCTAATAACGTCAATGTACAAAGTGTGAATTTTCTAACTCAGCAAAACTAATCTAAGATGAACTGACTAGTGTTATATCAATCAAAACTTAGTAAGATTTCATCTTTTTTTTCAGATTTGACAAACAAAACACAGCTTAAATTTCTCTAGCTTTTCAGGTAGTTTAAGACATGTCTGACTTCTTTCTCCAAGAGATGGAGAATCTAAATTTGGGCTTAATTCTGCACTCTTTCCTCAGGTAACATTCCTATTGTTTGACTGATTATTTTCACCAAGCTTTTAACAGATTTTCTGAGGCTGATAATTAACTCAAAACTGTAAGAGCAGTACAAGCTTCTAGGGTACTTTGAAAGCTTTGCCATTAGTAGACATCAATTTCATTCTTTGTACATGTAAGGTTTTATCCAAAGCTTTATCAAATGTAATTGAAAAGTTCACACTAACTTCAGAGAAAATTGAGAAATGCTGACAAATGTTCCTGATGAGTAAGGGTACCTTCAACATTAGATGCATGAATAGTCCCATTGAAGGCAGAAGAAATTATTCTCATTCTTAAAATTAGTATATGCTTGAAGAATAAGCCTTTATGCTTCTTTAAACTTCTCTAGGGCTTTCAACAGCAAATATTCTGAAATAAGGCATTAAAAGAATCAACCTGGAGTAACATGCAGACATACATCAGACCTCAGTGAAGCCTGTCCCACCTCATAAGAGAGAGTGATTGCCCATTGGAATGAGCTGTCCAGGGAGGTGGTGGAGTCACCATCATTGGACGCAATGATCTTGAAGGTCTCTTCCAACCTGGTCTGGTCTAGTCTAGTCTAGTCTAGTCTAGTCTAGTCTACTCTACTCATGAAGCAATTCACTGGATGCAAGCTTCCTCCTGAATGAGACAGAACAATTTTTCAGAGGGGCTCTGTAGTCAGTAAGTTACATAAATCTTTGTCAGACTTGTTGAGCCAAACTAATATGACTGCATACACAGAAATAACTCCAAAAAACAAGTAGGAGTTCATTCATTCACATCTTCAGCCCTGAAATTTCATCACTGTCTGCTAGAGCTGCACTTTTGTGTCATTATCATTTCTCTGTAACGAATGACAGGATATACACGTACCACAAAAGATTTATCACGACTGCTCCTGTGCCTGTGTATTGAGATGCCCTTCTTGACAGCACATTTGTGACAAAGAGTAGTTGGTGTCTTAGAATATACTTTTAGAGCAATATAAGCTTCTTGCTTCCTGAAAGATATGTGCTGTAAATAATATGCATGCATAGCAACATCACAAGTGATTTCCAGGCAAAAAGAGGTTTGCAACATCCTTTAATTAGGAGAAAGAAAGAAAAGACAGAAAAGACAGAAAAGACAGAAAAGACAGAAAAGACAGAACGAACTTATCTTCTGGTTGAGTTATTTTTGAATCTTTATTACCACATATATCACAATCTTTATTATTTTCTATAACCAATTACTGGAAACTTCAACAGATTACTCTTTGCTTCTGTTTGTGCAATTCTGCATGTACTCATCCTTATTAAGTGAATATGTGTTCTTACAGGTGTCACTGATGTATATCTGTAATAACAAGATACAGGCCCCTGAAACCTTGAGTACTCAGATTCACGATCAAGGAATGAAGAAGATAAAGGAAGCCAAGACACTTCTCAGTCAGCAAAAAAGGAAAATGCAATTCCAGGAAGCAGAGAAGCTCAATAATTGACACCACTGAGGAGGCATCTCTCTCTGCTAAGATCATCTGCATCTTTCCTAGTAAGTGTGACTGAATGGGGACAGAAAAGAGCACTGGCAATATCCCAAGGATATTGGACAATACTGGATTTGCCTTGGAGCGTGCACATGAGCAGTTAGCAGGACTGAGCCAAGTCTCAATAATTAAAAAGAGATGGTAAAAACAAAAAATTCTTCACTTTGAGCGTGACAAAGCACTGAAACAGAAATGATTAAGATGTGAAAAAGAACTGAAAATTGGTTTATAGTTTAAAAAATAAAATCAAATACTTAAACCATATATTTATATGTACACACAGACGCAAATGTAATTTCCTCTGCTTTTTCCTGTTTCCCAGAATAGAGGTTCTCTCAGTACAGCTAGAGCTATCTGTACTACCTATACTGAGTATTATCTAACTGTACAGCTCTATCTAGCCTGATGCAGCGCTTTTCAAAGCTGTGCCAGGGACTGTTGTAACAATTAAACAGTCCAGATGGTTGGCACTGTTTAGTTTATGGATACTGTAGTAGAACAGATGCAGTCTCAAATAAAAATTTATCTTACGTAATTTAAAGGCCAAAGCCTAAACTGACCACATGAGCCTCCCTTAACCTAAATAGGGCAGTGGTAGGTCATTTAATTTTGGGTGATATCCCATTCTCTCCACTGACTATGATGTAATTTGGGGTGATTTAAGGTGATCACTTTTGATGAGTCACAGAAAAGTTACATGTTTAAGGGTTCATTGTCAAATATTCAGGTGTCAGAGATGTGAAGGCATGCTTTGTGAGGTCTTTAAAAGCAGGCAGAGCCTTAATTTCTACCACATCTTCCACAACCATTGCTAGCAGCAGCTTCTAGTGCTTTTTATTTCCTGAATGTGAATCAGAAGTAAAAATACATGACAGCTCACCATTAATCCATCTTTCTTTGACAAACTGCACAGCTAGAAAATAATGGAACTTTAATAAAATCCAGTTAATTGCAAGCCCAGAATCTATGTGAATAAGTTTGTTAGTCTTGAATAAGCAGTGGCAGAAAAACGTATTTATAACCTTGGTCTGCCTCCTAGTGCAATTTTATTCCTGAATAAGGATTGCCTGAAAGTGCAGCAGGATTTATGATTGGCAAGCAGTTAATTTATTTTTTTCTTGCTGAAAAAAACAAACAAACAAATTCATCTTCACATGTCATGTATTCACTTTATTAAGCAGAAAGGATAATCCCTCAAAATATGAGCACATCTTTACAAACACCTTCCTGTAAAAGCAGCATGTCCACAGGTGCAGAGAGATGATCCTATTCTGTTGGAAAACACTTTCAGAATGTTTCCAGGGACCTCATGGTGAGTCAGTAAGTGTTTTGTATGTAAATATATAAATACAAATAATTAAATGTCTCTTTTAAATAACCAGGAATAGCATTGTGATTTCCAGGAGTAGATCCAGGTTCTCAGTTCAAGAATTATCTGAATAGAGACACTTCTAAGCTAAATTCACAGATGTGAATTATTTTTTCCTATGAGCTTTGGTTGCTGTCTGGTGTTAGAATAATACCAATTTTCTTTTTCTGTCAGGATATCATGTTTGAAAAAGTGACTAATTAGTAAAGATTTTTGCAGCTTATCAGGAAGAGAATTTAGAACAAATTGTCTAGAGCAATTAATTGAAATTAGGAGTGATACCATATGGAAATGTGATTTCCCCCTGTTATGAATATACTGGTGATTCTGTGATTTGTGTTAAAGGTAGAGAATTCAGAGTGCACTGGGATTGAGGGTCAGAAGCTTGCAGGAGCCTGTTTCGAGGACAAAAGGGGAGCTGCATATTTTACAGACTTAAACAGAGACAGTGTGTTTGGCTAATTGGAGACACCAAGGCTGAGGAGAAGAACTAGGAATTTGTTTTCTTTAGATAAGAAGCCTGGACAATTGAGCATGCATGAAAGTGGATGCTTTGACCCTTACCACACTGAATGTAGGGAGAAGGGATTTGACCACCTATTCTAAGACTCATTATCATATGCCTGCCTTCTATTTAGCATAAGTTTGCTTATGTAGATGATGTAACTATATAAGATGAAGAAAACTATTGTAAGGCTGCTGTGGAGGTGGAGTTTTGTCCCCTCCCAAGCCCAGCACGCTGCTTTGCTTGCTTTTATTGCCTTTTTATGATCTTTTAGTGCCAACAAATCTGTTACCAAAAACTTTTACCTGGAGTCATCTATAACACCCCTATTAATTAGAAGCATTAATTACTTTGATCAGAGACCTCATTAAGACACTTTTGGTAAGCAATGGAAGTATGAAAAAATAAATTGAAAGATCTTTCAAAGACCACTTATACTACTATCAAACATTCCCCCCCCCCTTTTTTTTTTCTTCTTTGTTGGCCTCATAGTGTTGCATAAAAGCTTTATTAAGCTCAAATCTGAACTCCTGTAGAAGTTCATGCCTGGACCCTACTAAATCCAGAATAAATTTATTCGATGTATATTAATGTTGCTTTGTTATTTCCCTTAGCAAGAGCCCCATATCAAGGTTTTTTAGAATTAGGGATAGTGGCAAAGAGAATGGTCCTGCAGGGGAGCCAAAGCATCAACAGCTCTATCATCTGTATTTGGATTTTGCCAAAGTTTTCTTGTGAAATCTTACATCAGCTACTTAATATTTCTGCGCTTCTGCTTACGTCCTCTGTGAAGTGCAACAATAGCTTTCTCACTTCTGTTCAACTGATTTGTGAAGTTAGAATAAGTGACAAGCACAGCACACTTTCACAGAAGTTCATGCGGTGAGTCACAGCAGTCTCGTCTGGAAAAGGGCAGAGCAGAGCTTTCTCTGTGCATCACACTCCAATGGCCAAGAAGGCAGGAAGCTAAACAGACAGCTATTTAATTGTCTGTGCTAATGATATCTTAGTGAAGTCTTAGATTGCCTTAATTTTCATATGTACACCTGTGCATCCCATGTAAAATCCTAGCATGTGTGTACCTTCCAAATGCTGTAACTGCCTCAAACTATTTTTAGGTGTGTGGCTGAATATTTGTTATTAGAATGGGAAGAAGCAATATACTTTTAATGGAATACAGGTGTATCATCAATAATTTCTGCTCTTTTATATAGTTTTTTTTACAATACAGAAAGCAATACTGAAAGCAGTGGCATAGTTTTTATTTCAACTGAGGTCTTTTTCTCTTCAGCTGTAACTCTAACACTTGTATTACCCATATCATTGAGTACTTTTAAAAAATAACTTCTATGTCTTTCCTTTAACCATCTTGGAAAAGTCTGTAGTCCTGATCTGCATTTTAATGAGATGATCTATGGACACTTGAATGTTTGCCAAATGCAGTACAGTAATGAAAAGTTTTTAATAGTACCCTAAAGCAGGACAGGTGTTTCAACTCTATAGAACTTAATATTCCCTGTTACTACGACATTAGACCAGACTTCAACATGTTTTTCTGTTGTGAACGCAGCAGTCAAGCTCCTATTTCATGTTATTCTGAGAGCACCCAGAGGCTTGTTATATGATTTAGCAAAGGTATGTAATAAGAAAATTATGAAAAATTCTCATTTAAGTGGCAAATGTATTCTCATGCTGTGAAGGAGAAAAGGTAAAGACTCTGCATTTTAATTTTGATTGAATTTGTATGCCAGATTAAAAACATAACATCAGACACCAAATGTAAGTAAAAAAATCTTAAAGATATAAAGTCTGGGGATTTTTTGCTTCTGTATGCAGTATGTTATATTGCACATGATCAGAGAGAGCAAAACAACTGTCACCACCAAACACAAGCTGTGTACCGTTATATTGAATTTAGTCATTAATTCTGTATACTTTTGAATGATGAGCTAGCAAATAAGTGTCTAGTTTAAGATGACAAAATTGGATTACATTTTATGATCAGAAGACTGATCTCAAAATTAGGGGTTTAGAACTTTAACCAGTTGTTTTTCTGTCTTTGTCTCTGTGGTGGGTGGAAGGGTAAAGCCAAGAAGCCTCCTCCCTTCCCCCTTGTAAGGTAAAAGGGAAAAGAAAAATTTGAAGGGAAAGGAAAAAAAACTCACCAGCTGAATTAGCAAAGCAGTGGAGCTATATTTACAAAGCAGTGTAGGGTTTGCAGGGGAATATTTACAAATTTACAATATCTACAATATATACAAAGATATACAACAGAGTAACACAGAAATGAGAGTAACCCCTCTCGGCCGAGGGGATTCCCCACCTCCGCTCTCCCCTCTCTTCCACCCTTTCCCCAGAATAGTTCGGAAAAGAGGGAGAAAGAGAAAGAAAGAAGTTAAAAGCAGTTTGTGTTAATTGAAAGCAGTTAATACAGGCCTGGTTATCTAGTCCTCAAGGCCGAGGCCTTGGCAGAAAGCCCAGCACAGCCAGAGAGTTGCTGCACCGTGGAGAAGCGGAAACAAGAGTGACAGAGAAGTGCTGGAAATGCCCATTTCACTCCAGTTCAGAAGGTGCTTCCTCCCACTCGTCCAATGAAAATTAGTTTAGACTATTCCTTCCGTTTACCAACTTCCGTCCACCATATTCCCTTTCTTAAGGGGACACCGTCAACTGGCCACAGTCCACCCCTTCTAAACAATTTCATTGGCTGTTCACACTGTCCATCCAATCCAAAACAATATTTACAGTTTGTGAGTAAAGTCCATAGTCCATTCCGGCTATGCTCAGATGTAGAAGATTCAAAAGTCCAAGAAAATCAGAAAGTGAGAAAAATGGAAAACAGTTTATTTCCTCACCGGCGAAGCGAAGAAAAGGGAAACAGAGAAATTTCAGGGTCTATTAGTTGACTCAGGGCTCTCAGGGATCTCAGGGTTCGTGCACCGTAAATTTCCTTGTTGATTCTTCTTTTGGGCGCAATGTAGCTGTACAACAGTTCGAAGTTAACCTCTTTCAGCTAAAGTTAAATTTCTTTGTGGAATACACTGAATTTCACCATTCTCTTGCATTACCCAATAAGTGTGACCCGGACCTTCAGCTGAAACCACCCCTCGGACAGGTTTAGCCTCTCCTGAGGGTGAAAATACCCAAACAGTTTTACCTAACAGATTCTTTTCTCTAACAACAGGAACTCTATCACCTTCTACTTTCCGTAGCAAATCTGAATGTGCAGGTCCAGCTCGGTTCACTGAACCTCTACTATTTACCAGCCAGGTTGCTTGTGCTAAATGTTTTTCCCAGTTTTTCAGAGATCCACCCCCCATGGCTTTAAGAGTGGTCTTCAACAAACCGTTGTAGCGTTCAATCTTCCCTGAAGCTGGTGCATAGTAGGGAATGTGGAATATCCACTCAATACCGTGCTCTTTTGCCCAGTTCTTTACAAGGTTGTTCTTGAAATGACTTCCGTTGTCTGACTCAATCCTCTCTGGAGTTCCGTGTCTCCACAGGATCTGTCTCTCCAGACCGAGGATGGTGTTGCGTGCAGTTGCATGTGGAACTGGATAAGTTTCCAACCATCCAGTGTTTGCCTCTACCATAGTAAGCACGTATTGCTTTCCAGAACGAGAACGTGGTAGAGTGATGTAGTCAATCTGCCAAGCTTCAGCATATTTGTACTTGGACCATCGGTCACCATACCACAAGGGCTTAAGTCGTTTTGCCTGCTTAATAGCAGCACAAATGTCACAGTCATGGATGACTTGCGTGATAGCATCCATGGAAATGTCTATGGATCTGTCACGAGCCCATTGGTATGTTGCATCTCCGCCTTGATGTCCCGACGAATCGTGAGCCCACAGAGCTAAGAATATCTCACCTCGGTGTTTCCAGTCGAGATCAAGATTAGAGTCCATGTCTACTTGAGAAACTCTTGCAGCTAGATCTGCCTGATGGTTGTGTTGCTGTTCCTCAGTAGCTTTGCTCTTAGGAATGTGAGCATCGATGTGTCTCACCTTCACTGGAATTCTCTCGATTCGATCAGCAATGTCCTGCCACAGGTTAGCTGCCCAAATGGGTTTTCCTTTTCTCTGCCAACCATTCTTCTTCCAGTTCTTTAGCCAACCCCATAGAGCATTGGCTACCATCCATGAGTCGGTGTAGAGATAAAGCTTTGGCCATCTCTCACGTTCAGCCACGTCGAGAGCTAGCTGGACAGCTTTTACCTCTGCGAACTGACTGGATTCTCCTTCTCCATCTTTCGCCTCTGCAACTCGGCGTGTTGGACTCCACACTGCAGACTTCCACCTTCGCTTGTTTCCAACAAGACGACAGGAACCGTCTGTGAACAAAGCATATTTCTTTTCATCATCAGAAAGGTCATTGTAAGGAGGAGCTTCCTCAGCACGAGTTACTTTCTCCTCTGGAGGTTTAGCACAGTTGATACCTTCAGGCCAACTTGAGATCACCTCCACTAGACCAGGTCTTTCAAGATTTCCCATCCGAGCTCTCTGTGTTATCAGAGCCATCCACTTAGACCATGTTGAGTCTGTGGCATGATGTGGTGTGGAACCTTTGCCTTTGAACATCCAATTCAAAACTGGTAATCTGGGAGCTAAGAGAAGTTGTGATTCAGTTCCAATCATTTCAGAAGATGCTTTTACTCCTTCATAGGCAGCTAGAATTTCTTTCTCTGTTGGAGTGTAGTTAGCCTCTGAACCTCTGTAACCTCGACTCCAGAAACCAAGAGGTCGTCCACGTGTCTCACCTAGGGCTTTTTGCCACAAGCACCAGGTTGGACCATTGTCACTTGCAGCCGTGTAAAAAATGTTCTTAATGTCTGGACCATCTCGGACAGGTCCCAGACCCATTGCTTGAACTACCTCTTGCTTTATCTGGTCAAAGGCTGCTTGTTGTTCAGGTCCCCAGTGGAAATGGTTTCTCTTTCGAGTCACATCATACAGAGGTTTCACAATCTGACTGTATCCAGGAATGTGCAGTCTCCAAAATCCCACTATCCCCAAGAAACGTAAGGTCTCTTGCTTGTTTGTGGGACTTGCCATGGTAGAGACTCTATTTACCACATCCACTGGAATGTGTCGGCGTCCATCCTGCCATCGCACTCCCAGAAACTGAATTTCTGTGGTAGGTCCTTTCACCTTGTCTCGTTTGATGGCAAAACCTGCATTCAGAAGAACGTCAATGATCTTGTTACCTTTCTCAAAGACTTCCTCAGCAGTTTTACCCCAGACGATAATATCATCGATGAACTGGATGTGTTCTGGAGCACTGCCTTTCTCCAGAGCATCATGAATCACTGCATGACAGATGCTTGAACTGTGGATCCAGCCCATTGGCAATCTGTTGAAAGTGTACTGGATTCCTCTCCAGGTGAAAGCAAACTGAGGCCTGCATTCCTCTGCTATGGGAATAGAAAAAAATGCATTAGCAATGTCTATGGTAGCATACCATTTGGCCTCTTTGGATTCCAGCTCATACTGGAGCTCCATCATGTCTGGTACTGCTGCACTCATAGGTGGTGTCACTTCATTTAGGGCTCGGTAGTCTACCGTCAGACGCCAGTCTCCATTCTGCTTCCGCACAGGCCACACTGGACTGTTGAAAGGTGAATGAGTTTTGCTGACGACTTTCTGACTCTCCAACTGACGAATCAGATTCTGAATGGGCAACAAAGAGTCACGGTTGGTTCGGTATTGTCTGTGATGCACAGTCTGAGAAGCAACCGGCAATTTAATGTCCTGTATCTTATGTTGTCCCACAACTGCAGATTCATCAGAAAGCTCAGGTCTGGCAGATAGCTTCAATTTTTGTCCATCAATTTCTATTGAAGCTACTCCAAAAGCCCATTTGTAACCTCTAGGGTCCTTGAAACGCCCTTCTCTCAGAAAATCAATTCCCAAAATACAAGGTGCATCAGGTCCGGTCACAACTGTATGCTTCCTCCATTGTTTACCAGTTAAACTTATATTAACCTCTACCTTACTTAACTCTTGAGATCCACCAGTGACTCCCAGAATAGTTATAGACTCTGATCCCTGATAATTTGATGGTATTATGGTGCACTGAGCTCCTGTGTCAACCAAGGCCCTGTACTTCCGAAATTGTGAAGTGCCAGGCCACTGGATGTACACATCCCAATAGATTCTGTTCTCTTTTTTATCCCTTTCCTCCCCCTGGCAGGAGGCAGGGCACCCCTAGTTATGGGGAACATGCGCACATGTGCATTGCACATAGTTTGCAGGGTTATAACTTTGCATGTTATAACTGGAGCCACTGTTGGAGCCATAAGAGTCGTTCTGGGGAACTGTGGAAGTAACAGCTACCCTTCTGGTATTGCTACCTTGGGTTCTGCCACTTTGCAATTCCCTCAGTCTCCTGAAAAGATTAGAAGTTGGTTGGCCATCCCAGCGGTTCATGTTCTCACCAAACTGATCACGCAGAGTTATCCAAATAGTTCTACGTGATTGCCTTGGTGGTCTGTTTTGGAATGACCTGTTTTGGAATGACCTCCTTGGAGGACGTGTATTCCTCACAGATGAAACTTGTATCCACCTGGAGGAAGAATTGAAATTATCCTTCTGTGCCAATTGTTATATTTGGTATATGGAATTTCTAAATTCATCTTTTAACTCTCTTATGCAATTCTGTATATCTCCAGACATAGTTTTAATGGCTGAAACCAAAGAACCACGTGTCATGCTATCCTCCAATTGTCTCATTTAATCACTGAATTGGCCAACCGTAGGAGAAGCTCCACCATAACTTCTTGACACAATTCTGCTTGCCAGAATGTTTGCATAATTGGAAGGAGCAAGTTTGATGATCTTTTTAGCAAGACCAATACCCACAGGAATGTCATCAGGATTCAGAGTTTCATGTTCACCATAGAGTAGCTCTCTAACAGCAAATTCTCTCAAGCGCTTAATTCCCTCATCTATGGTAGTCCAGGGTTTAGGATTCCATGGAAGATCATCTTGGGAAGGGTATCTCAGGGCAACCGCCATTAAAAGGCGTATCCACAGACTAACCTTACCGAGAGCTCTGCCTAGATGTCTATCTATTCCATTGTCCCTCGAGAGAGTTCCTAACTGAGCTGCTGACTTGTCTCCAACTGTTAAAGCCAGAGCACCTGTATCATAACACCTACTAAGCCAAGCTAGAACTGGCTCCTTATCTGCCCTGGTGAAATCTTTACGGACATTTCGCAATTCCTCGCGGGGCGAAGAACAGTCTGAAATATCATCTTGCTCTTCATCTCCCTGAATTTTTTGTCCATATAATCCTGCTGTCATTCTCCTAAGGATCTCTTTAAGCTGAGAACCACCTTTGCCAGCTGCTTTCCTAGCTTCATCTGTATCCTGCTTTGATCTCACTAGGTTAGCTAGATCTTTAAAACAAACCTTCTCTTCCTCCTGAGCAGGATCTCTTAGAGTAGAGGGCCCCTCACCAGGATCAGTCTCCAGCTCCTCTTCTTCTCCATCTTTGGTCTTTGCACCTCTAGTCTTTAAAGGAGCCACCTTAACTGGAGCTGTGTTTGAATTTACAGCCACCTTAATGGAAGCTGACAGGTCCTGAGATAAATCAGCTGCTGGGGCAGTGACTTCCGGTCCCACCGAGGGAGTAGGCGGAAGTGACGTTGCTCCGTTAATGGCCGACGGAGAAGAAGGAGGAGAAGGAGTAGGCGCCATGTTGATACCAGCTGACGCCCTTGGCAGCTTGCTGGAATCAGCAAAGTCATTTAGAGCTGCTTTACCAATTGACTTATTAGCCTTCTTTTTGAGTGATACAGATTCTGCACAGTCCTCATCACTAGATGACTCTGGGACTGATCTAGAGCTACGGCGTTTTCTTTTTGATCTAGTTTTAATAACAAAACAAGCTCTGGACACCTTTCTCTCTCGCCACAGAGAGAACAGCAAATATGCAATCACCATCACCAGCAACAGATTTATACACATCACATAAATCACCTTTGGATCCCAGGCATCACCTAAAGTTACTCTCTCCTCCGGTGGAATCTTAAAACCCTTTATCTCAATTGGGAGAGTGGTGGAGGTAACATTCCTGTATCTCACTGGCCATAGGAAATTAATACATTTTCCATACCATAATTTAACTCTATACATAACCCACATATAAATTGTCCGCACCAAATATTTACCCAGGTAATCCAAAAGCAAACCCAAACAATATCTGTAAACCAGAGCCCCAAAAATTGAAAAGAATAATCGCTCCACAAACCACAAGACCTTCATGTTTGCTAATTCAGCTAGAAAACACTAAATCAATCAAGTAATAAATTAAACTAATTATCTGCCGCACGTTGGGTACGCTAATAAAAAAAATGTGGTGGGTGGAAGGGTAAAGCCAAGAAGCCTCCTCCCTTCCCCCTTGTAAGGTAAAAGGGAAAAGAAAAATTTGAAGGGAAAGGAAAAAAAACTCACCAGCTGAATTAGCAAAGCAGTGGAGCTATATTTACAAAGCAGTGTAGGGTTTGCAGGGGAATATTTACAAATTTACAATATCTACAATATATACAAAGATATACAACAGAGTAACACAGAAATGAGAGTAACCCCTCTCGGCCGAGGGGATTCCCCACCTCCGCTCTCCCCTCTCTTCCCCCCTTTCCCCAGAATAGGTTAGAAAGAGGGAAGAAGAAAGAAAGAAGTTAAAAGCAGTTTGGTGTTAATTGGAAAGGAGTTAATACCGGCCTGTATCAAGTCTTCAAGGCCGAGGCCTTGGCAGAAAGCCCAGCACAGAGAAAGAGCTGCTGCACCGTGGAGAGGCGGAAGCAAGAGTGACAGAGAAGTGTTGGAAATGCCCATTTCACTCCCAGTTCAGAAGGTGATTCCTCCCACTTCACCAATGAAATAGTTTAGATTATTCTTTCCGTCTACCAACTTCCGTCCACCATATTCCCTTTCTTAAGGGGGCAACGTCAACCGGCCACAGTCTCCATTGTCCATTAGTTGGAAGGGATCTTGAAATATATCCTGAAGGAGAGGAATTTACATTAGGGGGAAAAAAAAGTTTTCCTGTTTCTGTCAGTTGTCTATAAATTTTTCTAGCTTGCTAGCAGTATTACTTGAGAAGAAATTTTCTGCCAGCAACATCTGACCTTCCCCTGTCAAAGCATATTTCTGTTTTACCAGCAACAGCTTCTGTTGGCCTCTGGTGTTGTTGGAGGATTTGCAGAGAACGTATTGACTATAAACTACATTGTGAACCATGGAAAAAATCAGATTTTGTGTTGTGCTCATCTCACTGTATCCCCTTTACAAATGTGAGGATGAAGTCAGGCTCTTCTTGGTGATGCCCAATGACAGAACAAGGGGCAATGGGTGGAAGTTGAGACACAAGAAGTTCCATGGAAGTATAAGGAAAAAGTTTTTCACTGTGAGTGTGATGGAACACTGGAACAGGCTGCCCAGGGGGGTTGTGGAGTCTCCCTCTCTCAAGATATTAAAAAAACACCTGGACGTGTTCTTGCATGATCTGGTATAGGTGATCCTGTTCTGTCAGGGGGTGTTGGACTAGATGATCTTTTGAGGTCCTTTCCAGCCTGTAACATTATGTGATTCTGTGAAAAGTCTCTTCTGTTTTGTTATACAGTAGACAAAACAACACTAAAGAAATGACAGTTTTTAAAAAATATCAAGTTAATGGTGAGCAAAATTCAAATAGTGGAGTCTCAGAGAGGGGAAGATGAAAGTATTAAAAGCAAAATTCAGGAAGGTGCAATTAATGTCAAATGTGTATGCCCTATTGCTATGTAGTCTGCTTGCTAAGAGCTTATTTCAAATGTTTCATGATATTTGCCCCTTTTCCCCCAGAACTTTGTTTTACTTCAAGTCAAAGGTTTTATTATCTGCACTTAGTATGAATGCCATAATTTAGTACAATTTCTCCCAGCCTGTCTTCTGTTTACATCTTCAGTGCAAATATGTCTCTGAACAGTGCTTAAATGCCTTTAACTATGCTTAAGTTGGTCATATGTGACCACATGTCCAAGTATTTTTCCAAGAAAGAAAATCTGTTGAACTCAGGGCCACATAATAAACTGGAAAATTGCTGTTTGAATTAACAGGGAATATTGCCAGTGCCTTAAATACAGCCAATGTTTCCCTTACTAGAACATATCTATGCTGAAGTTTGTGCAAAATGCCATGTTTAAAGGTCTCTCTCTGTGCTTGGAAAATATCCTGGGATATGTAGGGCTTAAAATAACCAATATCTGCTTTCCTTCTGCTGCAGACAACATATTTCTATGTAACACTGGAAATTAACAAACAATGGCTCAAGGGGAACAACAGCATCTATGGAAGGAAATAGCAAATAGTATATTAGTGGAGGGACATCAACATTACTCACATTACAAAGTCAATCAGAAAGGTAAAAATAAGCATAAATAAACCCCTGGAAGTATGTAAAATTGTTTGATCAATACATTTTAAAGTTTTACTTACTGTCAGACAGCCATATAACTAATAAAAATATCCATGATATCCAGTGCACTCAATTCTCGGATTATTCAAAAAGTAATATTTGCTAGCCATAAGGCAGGATGATATGTCATAATAGCCTCTTATTCTACTTATAGATAGTACAATAATTAGGACCACACCTGAGGATTATTTCACCCTCTGCTCTTTATCCTTCAATAGAATAGAATAAACCAGGTTGGAAGAGACCTTCAAGATCATCACGTCCAACCTATCATCCAACACCACCTAATCAACTAACCCATGCAACCAAGCACCCTGTCAAGTCTCCTCCTGAACACCTCCAGCAATGGCGATTCCACCACCTCCCCGGGCCACCCATTCCAATGGGCAATCACTCTCTCTGTGTAAAACTTCCTCCTGACCTCCAGCCTGAACCTCCCCTGGTGCAGCCTGAGACTGTGTCCTCTTGTTCTAATGCTGGCTGCCTGGGAGAAGAGACCATCATCCACCTGTCTACAACCCCCCTTCAGGTAGTTGTAGACAACAATAAGGTTACCCCTGAGTCTCCTCTTCTCCAGACTAAGCAACCCCATCTCCCTCAGCCTCTCCTCATAGGGCTTGCATTCCAAGCCCCTCACCAACTTTGTTGCCCTTCTCTGGACTCGTTCCAGCAAGTCAACATCCTTCCTAAACCGAGGGACCCAGAACTGGACACAGTACTCGAGGTGTGGCCTAACCAGTGCAGTGTACAGGGGCAGAATGACCTCCCTGCTCCTGCTGGCCACACTGTTCTTGATGCAGGCCAGGATGCCATTGGCCCTCCTGGCCGCCTGAGCACACTGCAGGCTCATGTTCAGCCTACCATCAACCAGCACCCCCAGGTCCCTCTCTGCCTCGCTGCTCTCCAGCCACTCTGACCCTAGCCTGTAGCACTTCAGCTCATGCTCTCAGAAAGGTATGGATAAGCAAAGAATCATATCAGTATTTCATCAAAAACTACAGAAAGAATGCAAGAGCAAATCACCTCACAAAAATATGGTAACAAATGCACTGGCTCCACTTTTGCTGTCAGCTTTCCAATCTTCTGAGGCAGAAGTCACCAAACACTCTTTTCAATAATATACAGGGAATGAAAACTCAGTACAATCCACAGATAGATGAAGACCTTTCTTCCTCTCCTGTCAGATGTGCTCAAATATTTTATTAGAATAAACCTTTATTAGAATAAACCAAACCAGGTTGGAAGAGACCTTCAAGATCATCGTGTCCAACCCATCAACCAATCCAACCCACCCAAACAGCTAACCCATGGCACCAAGCACCCCATCAAGTCTCCTTCTGAACACCTTCAATGACGGCGACTCCACCACCTCCCTGGGCAGCCCATTCCATAGCGCAATCACTCTTTCTGTATAGAACTTCTTCCTAACATCCAACCTGAACGTCCCCTGGCGCAGCCTGAGACTGTGTCCCCTTGTTCTGGTACTAGGTGCCTGGGAGAAGAGACCATCATCCACCTGTCTACAACCTCCCTTCAGGTAGTTGTAGAGAGTGATAAGGTCACCCTGAGTCTCCTCTTCTCCAGGCTGAGCAACCCCAGCTCCCTCAGTCTTTCCTCATAGGGCTTGTGTTCCAAACCCCTCACCAACTTTGTTGCCCTTCTCTGGACTCGTTCCAGCAAGTCAACATCCTTCCTAAACTGAGGGGCCCAGAACTGGACACAGTACTCGAGGTGCGGCCTAACCAGTGCAGTATACAGGGGCAGAATGACCTCCCTGCTCCTGGTGGCCACACTGTTCCTGATGCAGGCCAGGATGCCATTGGCCCTCTTGGCCGCCTGGGCACACTGCAGGCTCATGTTCAGCCTACCATCCACCAGTACCCCCAGGTCCCTCTCTGCCTGGCTGCTCTCCAGCCACTCTGACCCCAGCCTGTAGCACTGCATGGGGTTGTTGTGGCCAATGTGCAGAACCCGGCACTTGGATGTGTTAAATCTCATGCCGTTGAATTCTGCCTATCTGTCCAGCCTGTCGAGGTCCCTCTGCAGAGCCTCTCTACCCTCCAGCAGATCAACTCTTGCCCCCAGCTTGGTGTCGTCAGCAAATTTACTGATGACGGACTCAATGCCCTCATCCAGATCATCAAGAAACACACCACTAGTGACTGGCCGCCAGCTGGATGTGGCAGCATTCACCACCACTCTCTGGGCTCGACCCTCCAGCCAGTTCCTAACCCATCGCAGTGTGCTCCCGTCCAAGCCATGGGCTGACAGCTTGGCCAGCAGTTTGCTATGGGGTACAGTGTCAAAGGCCTTGCTGAGGTCCAGGTAGACTACATCAACAGGCCTCCCCATACCTACCAGGCGGGTCAGCTGATCATAGAAGGAGATCAGGTTGGTCAGGCAGGACCTGCCCTTCCTAAATCCATGCTGGCTAGGTCTGATCCCTTGGCCATCCTCTAAGTGCTGTGTGATTGCACTCAGGATGACCTGTTCCATGATCTTGCCTGGCACTGAGGTCAGGCTGACAGGCCTGTAATTCCCTGGCTCATCCAACCGGCCCTTCTTATGGATGGGCACCATGTTGGCCAGCTTCCAGTCCTCTGGGACCTCACCAGTGAGCCAGGACTGCTGGAAAATTATGGAGAGTGGCTTGGCCAGCTCGTCTGCCAGCTCTCTCAGCACCCTAGGATGAATCCCATCTGGTCCCATGGACTTGTGGGGATCCAAGCTGCTAAGGAGAGTTCCAACCACCTCCTCATGGAACACAGGGAAACTGTGCAGCTCCCTGGTTCCTTCTGCCAGCTCTGGAGGCCAGCTGTCAGGAAGACGTTCTGTCCTTCTAGCAAAAATTGAGGCAAAGATGATGGGCTTCTAGTAGCTGGGTTACAAGGGTATGTTCAAATTTTTCTTCTGGGTGTGACCATTTGAGGCTGTCCCCTTAAGAAAGGGAATATTGTAGTTGGATGTTTGTAAACGAAAAGACGAATCTAAACTAATTTCATTGGTAGATTGGGAGGAAGCACCTTCTGAACTGGGAGTGCAGCAGAGTATCCTGGGCATTCCTGCACTTTTCTGGTCAGTCTGTCTTCCCCTCCTCCGGTGGCTTGCAGCTTGCTGCTTCTGGGCTTTTGGCCAGATTCGGCCTTGAGAAGAGATAAGAACTTTCTAACACGTAACGGCCTAACTGCTTCTAATTAATCACTGCTCTTTTTTCTCTTTTCTCTCTTTCTAACCCTCTCTGGGGAAAGGGGGAGAGAAGAGGGAGCTGAGGTGGGAACTCTCATTTCTGTGCTACTTTATTGTATATTTTTGTATATATTGTAAATATTGTAAATTCTGTATATTCCCCTGCATATCCTATATTGCTTTGCAAATATACAGCACCCACTGCTTTGCTAATTCAGCTGTGAGTTTTTTTTCCTTTCCCTCTACTCACAGTGGGGGGGAGGGGCCTGGCCTTTCCCCCAACCCTACGACACTGGGATAAAAATGTAACAAGTTATAGATGTTTAAAGTGAAACTTAAATGGAACAATATATTTTCTTCTAACCCTGTCTAAACAAAATAAAGCTTTGAGGGTGTCACAGTCTGAACACTGGTCTCACAATGCTTTGTTAGTGAGATCTCAAAGGCAAAAATCTCAGGTGACTCACACCAGAGACTTCAATCAACAGTACAAGATTATTGTTTACCCATAGGAGGTAGAGAAAAGTGAGAGGAGAAAGGGAAAGAGGTCTATAGCTATGCATTCCAAAGTGACAATTGCAAACAGTAAGGCTGTCCATCATACTTGGCAAGTATGGACCATTGGTACCAGTCAGGTCTCTCCCATAGAGCCTGCACCTGGAAAAACATGGAGACTGCATGCCAGTCACTTAATCTATAACTTATTATGAAGCAGGATGCTGCAAAAACTCATGCTAAGATTCTAGCCTGAATTTCACTTCTCCTTAGGGTAAGGGGGTCCCAATTCCTGATGACAATGATAGAATACAAAAGAATTAACCAGGTGGGAAAAGACCTTCAGACTGCTCCTTACAGTGGGTTAACATAAATTGGCCTTTAGCTTTCCAAAGGGATTGTGATATCATCTTTCCCCCCCCATTTGTTCCATCCTTTAAGGACCCATGGATCTTTTTCAAGGGTATGATACATAGCTTTAAATTTGAAATGACAAAATTAGTTTTTTCCTCCTCAGCAGTGCTGCTTATTTTTGTAAGGTGTTTAGTTTTACAGTACTCACAGTGACTTGTTTTAAGTAATAAATACCCTGTCCAAACATCCTCAAAGAGTTGACTGAGATCATAATTCCCCTGATAAAAGATTGATGGACAAACTCTCCAGGCAATTAGAAACACAATTTTGGCAATCTAATGTTTGATTCTCATACTTTTTTTTTTAATAAAGAAGAGTCAGAAATAGATAGATAAGGTTATGTATGGTCTCTGACTTCAAAAAGAATGTAAACATTTTGTAACTGAAGGGAGAAACAATATTCCAACACATCCAACCAAATTCTGCTATGTTATTTTAATCTATTAGAATAGAATAAACCAGGTTGGAAGAGACCTTCAAGATTGTGTCCAACCTATCATCCAACAACACCCAACCAACTAAACCATGCAACCAAGCACCCTGTCAAGTCTCCTCCTGAACACCTCCAGTGACGGCGACTCCACCACCTCCCCAGGCAGCCCATTCCATAGCGCAATCACTCTTTCTGTATAGAACTTCTTCCTAACCTCCAGCCTAAACTTCCCCTAGCACAGCCTGAGACTGTCCCCCCTTGTTCTGGTACTAGGTGCCTGGGAGAAGAGACCACCATCCACCTGTCTACAACCCCCCTTCAGGTAGTTGTAGACAGCAATAAGGTCACCCCTGAGTCTCCTCTTCTCCAGGCTAAGCAACCCCAGCTCCCTCAGCCTCTCCTCATTGGGCTTGTGTTCCAAGCCCCTCACCAACTTCGTTGCCCTTCTCTGGACACGCTCCAGCAAGTCAACATCCTTCCTAAACTGAGGGGCCCAGAACTGGACACAGTACATGAGGTGTGGCCTAACCAGTGCAGTGTACAGGGGCAGAATGACCTCCCTGCTCCTGCTGGCCACACTGTTCCTGATGCAGGCCAGGATACCATTGGCCCTCTTGGCTGCCTGGGCACACTACAGGCTCATGTTCAGCCTACCATCAACCAGCACCCCCAAATCCCTCTCTGCCTGGCTGCTCTCCAGCCACTCAGACCCCCGCCTGTAGCACGGGGTTGTTGTGGCCAATGTGCAGAACCCAGCACTTGGATGTGTTAAATCTCATGCCATTGGATTCTGCCCATCTGTCGAGGTCCCTCTGCAGAGCCTCTCTACCCTCCAGCAGATCAACTCCTGCCTCCAGCTTGGTGTCATCCAGAAGTTTACTGATGATTGACTCCGTGCCCTCATCCAGATCATCAATAAAGATGTTAAAGAGCACATATACCTATGTGCGTAATTACACACATACTACTAGAAAATAACCAATTAACATGTGACAAATGCTTTCTAAAAGAGTATATAACTTTGCTGTGTAATGTAATAAAAGTCTTCACCTGGTAACATCTTGGCCTGGAAGCTGTGCTTGTAGTGACTCTGGGGTGACCAAACACCTAAACCATATATACCACAGAAACTGCAACATTTTATTATTTCACAGACACATAGCCTATTTGATCTAGCAGAATTGACTTTGAAATATGTAGTGTTACTTTGTATGTTATGTCTGTCTCTCAGGTGCATCATTTGGAAAACAAGCACACCTAGCACTTATCTGCTTCTGAGCTGTGATTTCTGGGTAGTTTGTATCTCTCATGAGCTTGCAGGAAATTACAGGTGGGACCATCACCTTACATAAATTTCTACTATTTATGTAAGCTTTGGGTGGTTAGCAAAAGAGTCCTCCTAATCAACAGTAAAAAGACTAAACGGTTCTTCTGAGAGATATGCTCATCTTTCAAAGTAGTTGTTTACTTGCACAAGATGAACTTTCTAGTTTAACTATGAAATTTTACTGTGATAAGACTTCTAAAACATCTCCAAAGGCTGTCTCCATCTATACTTTCTCATGACATGATCTGGCTTCAGAAACAATTGATACTACTTCCAAGTTCTTTTCTTCAGATCTCAAACCTCTTGTAGATGTGGCAGAACCCACTGGGGTAGCACAGGCAGTGAGGATGGTTCAAAAGTTCAGGAATTGTTTTCACAGATAAGTGCCTTGATGATGGAAGTTTCCCCACTTCTTCGCAGAAAGAGCACCACCGTAATGAAAATAATCATTGCACAGAAGCAATTAAGGATACTTGTCTTGTGCAGTTAAGCAGGTCCCCACTGGTCACAGGTCACTCTGGATTGTTTCTCAGAAGTGAGTCAAGGCTAATAATGAAGCTCAGAGCTGGGAAGCACCTAATTGCTTAATTGAGCACCAGGCATTGCTCCTCTTATACCCTTTGGAACAAAGCTTGCATGAGATCATCATGGTGCTGAAAAGGGGACAGGACCACAGCAGAGACCACAGCAATGAACTGAGGATTAGACCAGAGCAGAGACTCGAGTACTTAACTGGGGACAAGAGCACAGCAGAGGCCCTGGTGCTGAACTGGGGACAGGACCACTACCTCCCTTCATCTTCCCAAAGCAGCTCCTGCTCCCTCTACAGCATCCTCCACCCTGCCTAAGCAGCTCCTGCTCCACCACCACCATTTTTGCACCCATCCCAGAGCCTGGGGCAGCCAAGATACCACACAGCAGAGCTCAACCCCAGTAAGGAGGCCCAGGCAGCACCCATGGATGATATTGGAGTAGTCATCAACCCTGTCTCTAACAGTCAGGGGGCCACCAGGCCCCTCCCGGCCTTTGTTATCATCACCACCACCATCACTCAGTGTGCACTATGGGGACTCACCAGTGACGAGAAGAGGATCCCTCAGCCTAGATGGGCTCAGCTTGGGGCTTCCATCTTTTGGGGGGGGGGGGGATTAAAAAGGGAAGTGGGTGGGGAGGGACAAGTGGCCCCACCTGGGGTGGGAGGAGACTCCAACAGAGCCCAGGTGCTGTGGGATTTGAGGGGGAAAATGGGGTGGAAAAGGAGAGGTAGTGGTGAAAGGAGGGGATTTTAGAATAACTTTGTTTTCCATAACTCTTCCATAATGCCCAACTGCAGTTCATGGTTTGCTTTGCCTCCATGTAAAAAAAGAACAAACCCACCAATGCTTGATAAAATAAAGCACAATGGTGGCTATTACAATGAAACCTTTCCATCATTATCATTTTGCTTGGCAGGAAAAATCTGTTCTTTGCAGATCAAGATAACAAGTTTTAACAACAGCAACAACAAAAAATTCTCCAAGAGAATATACCAGCAGAAAACACCAGGATGATGAAGGGACTGGAGTATGTGCCCTGTGAGGAGAGGCTGAGAGCCCTGGGGATGTTCAGTCTGGAGAAGAGAATGCTGAGAGGGGATTTAATGAATGTTTATAAATACTGGAGGGCTGGGGGTCAAGAAGGAGGGGACACCCTCCCTCAGCTACACCCTGGGATAGGACAAGGGGCAATGGATATAAACTACAGCACGGGAGGTTCCACCTCAACATGAGGAGGAACTTCTTCACTGTGAGGGTCACAGAGCACTACAACAGGCTCCCCAGAGAGGTTGTGGAGTCTCCTTCTCTGGAGACTTTAAAGACCCACCTGGATGTGTTCCTGTGTGACCTGTGCTAGATTCTATGGTCCTGCTCTGGCAGGGGGGTTGGACTAGAAGATCTTCAGAGGTCCCTTCCAAACCCTAACATCCTATGATCCTATGACAACAGCAGGGACCCCAGTGCTGCTGAACTGGAGACAGAATTTTATACCTCTGGCCAAAGAAAAATCTACCCCGAAGACTTCACAGACAGCCATTCTCCTATAAATATTTTTATTATATGAATATATGTATTTTATTGTTGCTGAAGCATTAATTTAAGATGTGGTAACACGTAAATTAGAATTCAGCAAAACATCTATCAATAAATATACAAATAGGTGATGTTTAAAAATCCCTTTCAATTCCACAAACCACCAGCCACTACAATTGTTTACTTCCCAATATGGGATAAATCTTAGTAATGCCACTAATTTATCTTGCAAAGGAAAATTGTTGTCATTGTTACATCCCATAGCAAACATTATTCAGTTCTTGCTTAAAAAATACCCTCAAATAACAACAACAAAACAAAACACAAAAAACCAAGAAACCCTATGATTTTACCTAATCAAGCTTAAGCCACACCATTTGGGAACTTTCTATAGGAGGAAGATGGACATTTCTAGAGGGGGATCAAATAAGTAGTTAAGGCAAATGGCATGAATCTCAATCTCACTCCAGAGCTCTATCCATTTCTCTGTTTTCCACAGGAAAGGTGTTATTATCCTAGAAAAACAATTCTTAGAAGAGCTTTTATGTGAGGAGAGTCTTTCCCAATCACTCTAGAATCACTAGGATTTGTATTTGCTTTCTCATTAAATTAAACCCAAAGCTTTTCTTCTGTCATATAAGATATTTTAAATACCACTGCTTTTATAAGTCATAGTACATGTGAGTTAATGTTTTGTGTCTAAAGTTTTATTCTTTTTTGACAGGGAAATGGCACAAAGATTAGAACAGAAAGGAATGTAAAACTCCAAACACTTGAGCATGACTTGCTTATACTGTCATAAACCAGTCACAAAAATGTTTAGTTAAATTGGGATACTAGTTTCTAATATTTTTGTATTCAATCAACAATTACTTATCATACAAATAGAGTCCTTAAATGTTAAAATCAAGTACTGGATGTGAAAATACAGGGAAGAGAAAATATTAGAGTTAGAGCCTGTGGATTTAACCACAGAATCCCAGATAAACCTGTAAGGCAGTTTGAGATATATATGCCATATCCAGTTAATGAGAACAGACATATAAGAATATAATTTTCATTAGTATTTTTGAAAAATGTATCTTTATAATTATTCTGTCCTAAAATTTGCATACAAAGATGATACTTCAGTCCGAGAGCTTGCCAACATTTTGATTAGCTGCTGGCACATTTCAGCATGGAAAGCTTTTTCCTTATTGACTGTGCAAAGTTATTTCATGCAAAACATAATCATATCCTAAGAGTTGGAGTGTCTGGTATGTGCTGGATTTCTTTTGGCATGTCAGTTACTCTGTCTTTTTACTAGGTCTTGGAAGGCAAAGGATAGCTGTTGATGTTCCACCAGCCTTTCAGTTCCTTCATGATAGCAATTGATTCTAAATCTGAAGGTTCACATCCCTTTTTACTTCTTTTATACTTTAGTACCAACTTTTTACTTTACACCATCTGTAAAACATATGCTTGCAGAAAGATTAGCAGTAATCCATGAACAGCTTTCTGAGGATTCTAGATTCCTTGAAAACAGGTTTTTAAAGCTTCATTTTGAGACTAGTGTGTATATATATATATAAAATGATTTCTCATTCTGTATCTGTATTATATTTTTCATTAAGAATATTTAAATAATGGTAAGATCTTGGGTATATAAAGAGAGGTAAATTGTAGAAAAAAGGAAGAGCACAGTTTGACTGAAAGCTGTATTTATATTGATGAAGTCTGGTACAAATATATATACTTAAAAACCAAACCAAGCAAACAAACCAACAAAGGAAACGAACAAACAGACCCAACCAACCAACCAAAACAAACCCCCAAAAACCCACTACCTTTCCATTTCTTGTTCCAAAATGGAAATAGGAAAAGAAATATCTAAAAGGGATTGTCCCAAACCACAAAACAAATACCTGTATTTCTGTTTCAGTTACATTAAAATGTAACCAACTTTTTCAAAACCATTTTTAAGCAGTGTTTTTCACAGAAAAAGATGGGGATTCCAGCATTGACTTGCTATAGCTTCTACTGACTTTGTTTTCCTTCCTTGGAAAATCTTATTGACATAAATTCCCTTCTACTACAAGTTTAAACCTCTTCAATAATAGATATGGTTTCTTAAGGAGAACTTAAAAAAAAAAAAAAGTATTAGCAATTTAACATCTATATTTGTGTTTACTTGTGATATCTTCCTAAGGAGAAAATGTTGGCACTGGTATGCTTTCCTAGAAAACATCCATGAAAAATGTTTGCCAAATATAAAAATGCAGGCATCTTTCCACAATCCTATCACACAGTTAATTTCTTTTCATTTATTTGACCCTGTGTTAGTCACAATAAGCTAACAAATGAGGAAGAAACCCTGCATGCTCTCTAGCTTCTCATTTAGTCATTAAGCACATTTTGGAAAAAGTGGTTGATAAGGTTCAAATTACAAATGAAATGCCGTGAGAGCAATAAGCTTTTTAACCTCATTATCACAACAGATAATTTTGATCTTTCTGAGACACCACAACCCAATTTACCACAACTTAATCTCTTATTCACCTATTCATTTTTCCCTTTCGAGAGACCATGAACTGATAGCTGCTGGAGTTGGGTATGCTTTAAAACAGAACAAGAGGACACAGTCTCAAGCTGCACCAGGGGAAGTTTAGGCTCGAGGTGAGGAGAAAGTTCTTCACTGAGAGAGTCATTCACCATTGGAATGGGTTGCCCAGGGAGGTGGTGGAGTCACCATCCCTGGAGGTGTTCAAGAGGGGATTGGACATGGCGCTTGGTGCCATGGTTTAGTCATGAGGTCTGTGGTGACAGGTTGGACTTGATGATCTTTGAGGTATCTTCCAACCTTGGTGATACTGTGATAACAGACCGGGTATTCTGCAAGATACTCACTCCATTAATTGTTGTAGTAAATATTTAAATATACACAGTACTTGTTTATATAACACATCATGACTTTAAATCGGGCTGGTTGGATATGTCTGAATGAATATCTGTTAATAATTTCCTTTTCATCAATTTGTTCCAGTGCCTAGAGTGCTCTGAGACCACAAAAAATTAAATAAATAAAAAAAAAACCCTAGAAGGTTTATCACAAAATGTAGAAATATATTTCTAGGCACAATCCCTTCATATTAATATCAGTGGACTAAAAATTGCAAACAAAAGAACACATAGTTCCTTACAAAAATTCTTTGCTGCTCAGAGATATCAATCTTTTGAGCCAAATTGTGCACTAGAAATGAGGATGCTTTCAGAGACTGCTGATCAAAGTCTAATACTCCAATAATCATGAAAGGACAACAAAAGATATTTTAATAGTAATGTCATTGTTTTCATCCTTACCTGGTCTCTTGTGGTATACCTCCCCATGAAGCCACTTGAAAGCATAATTCAGGAGCCCATACATAGTTCCATTGTGTTACTTGGTCAGCATCAAATAGCACACCTGGCTTCCAAGTCCCACAAGTCCTGTGTTGTATATGTGAGTCCCATCCAGACAGCTCTCATATCCTAGGGCATTTCACATGGTATTACAGACATGTGTGGAGAACTAGAAAAAGATGACAGCATTCACAAGTGATCAGTCTACGGTCAATACAGCTAATGGGGTCAGCGAGTATTGCAGCCAACCAGCTGCAGGAAGCTCAATTTAACTGCTGTAACATATTCGCTTCCCTGAGGTTGGATGTGTGGAGGGCCTGAATCCTATTAGGAGATGTGTCAAATATTTACAATGTCATTAAGCTAATGTGGTGAACTAGAGAGTTTAGCTTAACACAGCTAAACAGAGGTGTCACAATGACGGTGTTTACAAATGTACCAAGTGTCTGGAGTGGAGGCTTATTCCACATGAAGGCACCAAAGGGCATTTCAGGTGCTCCAGAGCCCCTGAACCAGCTTGTAGGTAAGCGGATCTCTTTCCTCCACTTTAACCTCTTCCATCTAAAAAGAGTAGTGAGATGTATCGTCTCTGTTTCTGTGACCGTTTGAGGCTGTCCCCTTAAGAAAGGGAATATTGTGGTCGGATGTTTGTACACGAAAGACGGATCTAAACTAATTTCATTGGTAGACTGGGGGAAAGCACCTTTTGAACTGGGAGTGCAGCAGAGAATCCTGGGCATTCCTGCACTTTGCTTTTCTCCCTTTGCAGCTTGCAGTTTTCTGGGCTTTCGGCCAGGCTTGACCTTGGAGCAGATAAGACACCCTCTAACATTCTAACACATAACCACTTTTAATTAATTTTCTTTTTTTCTCTCTTTCTAACCCTCTCTGGGGAAAGGGGGAGAGAAGGGGGAGCAGAGGTGGGGAACCCCCCTCAGCAGAGGAGGGAACTCTCATTTCTGTGCTACTTTGTTGTATATTTCTGTATATATTGTAAATACTGTAAATTCTGTACATAAACCTGCATTTTCCTAAACTGCTTTGTAAATATACAGCACCCACTCCTTTGCTAATCCGGCTGTGAGGTTTTTTCCCCCTTCACTTTACGGGGGGAGGAGAAGGCCCGGCCTTTCCCTTCCAACCCTCGACAGCTCCTAGTCCTCCTTTTATAGCCACCAGGAGAATACCTAAGAGTACTGTACATTTAAAAGAAATGAAAAACTGATTTGAAGGTAATGCAGAAGACTTAGCATCTGTGTATTGTAGACACTGCACAAAGCTGACTCCTTGACTATGAAAAACTGCTGAAGAAATCAAGCACTGAAGCAACAGATCAATAAGGAAACATCATCACAGAATCATAGAATGGCTTAGGTTAGAAGGGATCAGAAAACCGGCGACTAAATAAGCTAGTGTATCTCACACATATGCCCTAACTTATGACATGACTACAAGCAAGTTTGCTGTTGTAATTCAATGTCATGATGCTTGATTAGCATTTAACTTTTTTATTTATTTTTTTCCCCAGTAAACTCTTCTGAATGATTTACTTTGATAGTAGGACTAATACATCATTTTGTGTAATATAAACTCATTTACCTGAGTTTTCTATTTAGTCCTAAATTACACTTTTTAAATTAGTCATCTAGTGCATTTGCTTATTTATGTATTTATTTATTTTAAGCTGTGGAAGATGGTCAACTTCTTCATTGTTTGTAGCAAAACATTTTCTTTCATTTTAGCCCAATTGTAAATTCTGCCTGAAATTTTATTTTGTGCCTGTATGCTCATTAATATTCATAAAGGCTCAACACTGCAGGCAAAGTTTAAAACCCATTAAATTGTGGTTTTCCTCACAATATTCTACAAAACAAAGAGAATTCCAGAAAAAAAAAAATCAGACCTTGCTACATTGTCACCATTTATCAATGTTAAATTCTCTTTATTTCCTAAGTGAAGGAAACATAAATCAAATTTAAGGCACAGTGTTAGCAATTACTGCCAATTTTCCATTCCTCATTGCTCAGCACCCTGTGGTTTGAGAGCACTGAAAAATGGCTGTTGCATACCAAAAGTATGAGGAAGTCCCTCTGTCCCTATGATATTAGCATAACTTTGCATTACAGAAAATTTTTGGTTTTGCCCTGGTTTAATTAAAGGAAAAATAAATGCAGAGCTCTGGTAGACAGTTGGATGCAACAGAAACACATTCCCACCCATCAGTTTTGATCCCTTTCTGCAAGTGATGTCTGATGGAGATGAAGCACAGTTAATAATCTACAGTATGCCTGAGCTTTCCAGTCCTTTGGGAGCAAAACAATTTTCAGGAACTCAGGAATTTCCTGGCACCTCACACATTCACCCCCCCAAATTGTGTTTGCAAGTATCTGAAGGTTGAGGAGCTAGCAGACAAATTCAAACTGAAAAAATTGAATAATATTTTAAGAAATAGAATTCTCTTTATGTCTATTCCACCCCCCCCTTTTTTTTAATTTAATTTGGCCTTTTGTCCCATTTTTTAATGACACAGATCATCAAAAATAAAATTTGATTATTCTAAAGAATGGTAATTCCATATTGCAGCAAACTCTAGCTAAAGTACAATATATTAAAGGACAGTAATTGTATGAACCTTGTGAAGCATTAAGCAAGTAAAAAAATCTTAAATCTTAAGTAGTTCTCTAAAAAGTTTCCATCCTTGACTGGACAAGGAAGCACACTGTCAAATACCTAAAAATCATACATGCATCTTTGTCATTTATAGCTTTGAATTTATATATCCCTGACACTGAAATATATTTATGGAGTTCAGAACTAATACCAAAACAAACAAAGAAAAAAAACTAAAGAAAAAAGGAAAAAAAAAAAGGAAAACAAACAAAAAAAGCTGTATATAGGATTCTGTTTATGTGAAGTCTCTAATCATTCAACTCATAACTTTCCTGAAAACAGCTAGGGTCCATATATTAAAAATATTGAAAATTATTTCTATGTTTGGATAAAGCCACCTTTCCTTTAGCTTTAAAATATCAATTACACTGAGACTATTAAAAAGTTACATAAACCCCAATAAACGCTATGAGAAAAGAACATCAGGGCAAAATATTGAAGTGAGTGCCCTGTCCTTACAGAGTATTCTCTGTGCACTGAAAGCATTTCAAGATATTGAGCCTTTTGTTTTTTCTTTCTTTATTTTTAATCTGGCATAAATTCAAAGTTAAAACACCTAGATGAAAATATAGCAAAAGACTGTTCAGTGTAACTTCTGTCCTTATCTAGCCTGAAGTTGTGACAGACTTTTCAGAATACACTGTGACCGTTTGAGGCTGTGCCTTTAAGAAAGAGACAGTGCTGGAACACTATGGCTGAATGTTTTGGAATGTTAATGAAAACAATCAGATATTCTAACCTAATTTCATTGGTGGATTGGTAGAATGCAGTTTTAAGTTTAGGTGCAGCTGCAACTTTCCTCAGTTCGTTCCTTTCCTTCTCCATTTCCAGCTCGTCTGCTTCTGCGCTCCCTGCCAGAGTGACCTTGTAGAGAGAAGCATGTGGCCTACTAATACTTTGCTTTAATTAATAACTGCTCTTTTTCTCTCTTTCTAACCCTCTTTGTGGAAAAAGGGGAGAGAAGGGGGTACAGGGGGGGAACCCTCCTCCAGAGGAGGGAATTTCGTTCCTGTACTATTGGTTTATTTTTTCACTTTGCTGTATATTTCTGTATATATGTTGTAAATACTGTAAATTGTGTACATATCCTGCATTCCCCAAAATTGCTTGTAAATATAGCATTTTCCCTTTGCTTCTCCGGCTGGCTAGCTGTGGTTTTTTTTTTTCCCTCTTTGTGGGGGAGAGGAGGCTAAGCCTTTCTCTCCAATCCTCCACATTTCTTTTTTGGTCCCCAACGTGGGGCTTGAGGATAATTAGCTTGATTTATTGCTAGCTCGAGCCGGACTAGCAAAAATGAGGGTGTTTTGGATTTTGGAGCGTCTGTTCTTCTCAATTTTTGGGGTTCTGATCCACAGATATTGTTTGGGTTTGATTCTGCATTACCCAGGTAAAAATTTAATGCAGAAAATTTATTTGTGGTTTATGTATAAAATCCAGCTTTTATATGATCACTGAACTGGGATTCTTCTGGCCTACCAGATACAGGAATGTGACCTCTAGCACTCTCCCGATTGAGATAAGGGAGTTTAAGATTCCAGAAGGTGAAAGAGTAATTTTAAGTGATGGCTAGGATCCAAAGGTGATTTATTTGATGTGTGTGAATCTGCTGATGATGATAGTGATTGCATACTTGCTATTTTCCATGCGTTGGGACAGAAAGATGTCTAAAGCTTGCTTCATTATTAAGCATAGATCAAAAAGGAGGAGGTGTACCTCTGGGTCAGCCCCAGAGACGTCCAGTGATGAGGAGAATGGAGAAACTGTGTCACTTAAAGTTAAAAAGTCTATAGGAAAGGCTGCTTTGAACGGTTCTGTTGCTGATTCCGACAAGCAGCCAGCCAGGGGCAGTGGCAGCTCCCAACATGGCGGCTCCCCCGGCTCCGGCTCTAGCCACCATTAACGAGGCAAGGTCGTTTCCGGCCACCCTCTCGGCAGGACCGGAAGCCACTTCCACAGCAGCTGATCTGTCTCAAAACCTGTCAGCTTCTGTCAAGGTGGCTGTAAATTCAAACATAGCTCCAATTAAGCAAGTAGCAGTTTTAAAGACTAGAAGTGGAAAGGCCAAAGCTGATCCAGGAGCTAATGGGGGAGAAGAGCGGGAGACTGATCCTGGTGAGGGACCCTCTACTAGGAAAGATCCTGCAGAGGTGGAAGAAAAGGTTTGTTTTAAAGATCTGGTGGAGTTTGTGAGATCAAAGCAGGATAGAGATGCAGCTAGGACAGCAGCTAGCAGTGGTGGTTCTCAGCTTAGAGAGATCCTTAGGAGAGTGACAGCAGGATTATTTGAACAACAATCTGAGGAAGAGGAGGCAAAGGAGGGAGATGATATTTCTGAATGTTACACAGTATCACACAGTATCACAGTATCACTTAGGTTGGAAAGGACCTCGAGGATCATCGAGTCCAACCTATCAACACAGACCCCATGCCTAGACCATGGCACCAAGTGCCACGTCCAATCTCCCCTTGAACGCCTCCAGGGCCGATGACTCAACCACCTCCCTGGGCAACCGGTTCCAATGCCGAATGACTCGCTCGGTGAAGAACTTCCTCCTCACCTCGAGTCTGAACCTCCCCTCGCGCAGCTTGAGACTGTGTTCTTCATCTTGTGAAGAATTAAGAAATGTCAGTAAAGATTACACAAGAGCAGATAAGGAGCCAGTTCTAGCTTGGCTTAGTAGATGTTATGATACAGGTGCTCCAGCTCTAATACTTGGAGACAAGTCGGCAGCGCAGTTAGCAACTCTCTCAAGGGACAATGGAATAGATAGACATCTAGGCAGGGTTCTCGGAAAGGTCAATCTGTGGATACGCCTTTTAATGGCAGTCGCCTGAGATACCCTTCCCGAGATGATCTTCCATGGAATCCTAAACCCTGGACTACCATAGATGAGGGAATTAAGAGCCTGAGAGAATTTACTGTTAGAGAGATACTTTATGGTGAACATGAATGATTACATGAATTATCATGAATTACATGAATGATTACCAACAAAGAGAAAAGCAGGTAAGAATGCTAGGAGGCCTGCCTGGATGGGCAAGGAGCTACTGGACACACTATTACTTAAAAGGAAACTCTACAGGAAGTGGAGAGAAGGACAGGTAGAACAGGGGGAATATAAGGAAGCTGCCCGAGCAGCGAGAGTCCTGGTTAGGAAAGCCAAAGCAGAGTTTGAATTGAATCTAGCCAGGGAGATTAGAGGGAACACTAAGAACTTTTACAGGTATATTAATGGGAAGAAGAAGACTAGGGAAGGTGTGGGCCCCTCAGAAAGGAAAATGGTGACATGGTCACAAGTGATGAGGAAAAGGCTGAGGTACTTAATAACTTCTTTACCTCAGTCTTCACTGCAAGGGCCTCTAGCCACACTCCTGACGTTATGGAAGTCAAAGCCAGGGACGGGGAGGAAGAACTGCCCATTGTAAGTGCAGATCAGGTTCGTGATCATCTGAAGAACCTGAAAGTGTTCAAGTCCATGGGACCCGACGGGATACACCCACGGGTGCTGGGAGAACTGGCAGATGAGGTTGCTAAACCCCTCTCTATTATATTTCAAAAGTCATGGCAATCTGGTGAAGTCCCCACGGACTGGAAAAGGGGAAACATTGCCCCCATCTTCAAAAAGGGTAAGAAGGAGGAACCAGGGAACTACAGGCCAGTCAGTCTCACCTCTGTGCCTGGAAAGATCATGGAGCAGATCCTCCTGGAGTCACTACTCGCTCAAAAGAATAGTGAAGAGGTGATTGGGAACAGTCAGCATGGCTTTGCCAAGGGCAAATCCTGCCTGACCAACCTGGTGGCCTTCTATGAGCAGGTGACAACATTAATCGATGAGGGGCGAGCAACTGATGTCATTTACCTGGACCTGAGCAAAGCCTTCGACACTGTCCCGCATCACATCCCGGTCTCCAAACTGGTGACACATGGGTTTGATGGGTGGACCACTAGATGGATAAGGAACTGGCTTGATGGCTGCACCCAAAGAGTGGCTGTCAATGGCTCCATGTCCCAGTGGAGGCCAGTGACAAGCGGAGTCCCTCAGGGATCAGTCCTGGGACCTGTCTTGTTCAACATCTTTGTGGGTGACATGGACAGTGGCATTGAGTGCACCCTCAGCAAGTTTGCTGATGACACCAAGCTGTGTGGTGCAGCAGACACGCTGGAGGGAAGGGAGGCCATCCAGAGGGACCTTGACAGGCTGGAGAGGTGGGCACAAGCCAACCTCATGAAGTTCAATAAGAGCAAGTGCAGGGTCCTGCATCTGGGTCGAGGCAATCCCAGGCACAAATCCAGGCTGGGCAGTGACTGGCTGGAAAGTAGCCCTGAGGAGAGAGACTTGGGGGTACTGGTGGACAAAAAGCTCAACATGAGCTCTCAATGTGCACTTGCAGCCCGCAAGGCCAATCAGATCCTGGGCTGCATCAGGAGAAGTGTGGCTAGCAGGTCGAGGGAGGTGATCCTCCCCCTCTACTCAGCCCTGGTGAGACCCCACCTGGAGTACTGTGTCCAGTTCTGGAGTCCCTATTACAAGAGGGATGTGGAGGTGCTGGAACGTGTCCAGAGAAGGGCCACGAGGATGATCAGAGGGCTGGAGCACCTCTCCTATGAGAGCAGACTGAAGGAGTTGGGGCTGTTCAGTCTGCAGAAGAGAAGGCTCCGAGGTGACCTAATTGTGCCCTTCCAGTATCTGAAGGGGGCCTACAGGAAGGCTGGGGAAGGACTTCTCAGGATCTCAGGTAGTGATAGGACTAGGGGGAATGGAATGAAGCTGGAGGTGGGGAGATTCAGGCTGGATGTGAGGAGGAGGTTCTTCACCATGAGAGTGGTGAGACCCTGAATGGGTTGTCCAGGGAGGTGGTCGAGGCCCCGTCCCTGGGGGTGTTTAAGAGCAGGCTGGATGAGGCTCTGTCCAGCCTGATCTAGTGAGGGGTTTCCCTGCCCATGGCAGGGGGGTTGGAACTAGATGATCCTTGTGGTCCCTTCCAACCCTGAATGAAACTATGAAACTACATTCCTGTGGGTATTGGTCTTGCTAAGAAGATCATCAATCTTGCTCCTCCTAATTATGCAAACATTCTGGCGAGCAGAATTGTGTCAAGAAATTATGGTGGAGCTCCTCCTACGGTTGGCCAATTCAGTGATCAAATGAGACAATTGGAGGATAGCATGACACGTGTTTCTTTGGTTTCAGCCATTGAAACTCTGTCTGGAAAAATTGAGAGTTGCATGAAAGAGCTGAAAAATTCCATATCCCAATTGGCACAAATACATAATTCCAATTCTTCCTCCAGGTGGATACAGGTTTCATCTGTGAGGAACAGACGTCCTCCAAGGAGGCCATTCCAAAAGAGATCAAATCAAAACAGACCACCAAGGCAGTCACGTAGGATTATTTGGATAACTCTGCGTGATCACTTTGGTGAGAACATGAACAGGTGGGATGGCCAACCAACTTCTAATCTTTTCAGGAGACTGAGGGAATTGCAATGTGGCAGAACCCGAGGTAGCAATACCAGAAGGGTAGCTGTTACTTCCACAGTTCCCCAGAGCAACTCTAGTAGCTCCAATGGTGACTCCAGTTGTAACACTGCACACTGTGCTCAATGCACATGTGGGCATGTTCCCCATAACTAGGGCTGCCCTGCCTCCCGCCAGGGGGAGGAGAGGGATGACAGAGATAATAGAATCTATTGGGATGTGTACATCCAGTGGCCTGGCTCTTCACAATTTCGGAAGTACAGGGCCTTGGTTGACACACGGGCTCAGTGCACCATAATGCCATCAAATTATCAGGGATCAGAGTCTATAACTATTCTGGGAGTCACTGGTGGATCTCAAGAGTTAAGTAAGGTGGAGGTTAATATAAGTTTAACTGGTAAACAATGGAGGAAGCATACAGTTGTGACCGGACCTGATGCACCTTCTAGTTTGGGAATTGATTTTCTGAGGGAAGGGCGTTTCAAAGACCCTAGAGGCTACAAATGGGCTTTTGGAGTAGCTTCTGTAGAAATTGATGGACAAAAATTGAAGCTGTTTGCTAGACCTGCGCTTTCTGATGAATCTGCAGTTGTGGGACAACACAAGATACAGGACATTAAATTGCCGGTTGCTTCTCAGACTGTGCATCACAGACAATACAGAACCAACCGTGACTCTTTGTTGCCCATTCAGAATCTGATTCATCAGTTGGAGAGTCAGAAAGTCATCAGCAAAACTCATTCACCTTTCAACAGTCCAGTGTGGCCTGTGCAAAAGCAGAATGGAGACTGGCGTCTGACAGTCGACTATTGAGCCCTGAATGAAGTAACACCACCTATGAGTACAGCAGTACCATACATGATGGAGCTTCAGTATGAGCTGGAATCCAAAGAGGCCAAATGGTATGCTACCATAGACATTGCTAATGCATTTTTCTCTATTCCCATAGCAGAGGAATGCAGGCCTCAGTTTGCTTTCACCTGGAGAGGAATCCAGTACACTTTCAACAGATTGCCAATGGGCTGGATCCACAGCTCAAGCATCTGTCATGCAGTGATCCACGATGCTCTGGAGAAAGGCGGTGCTCCAGAACACATCCAGGTCATCGATGATATCATCGTCTAGGGTAAAACTGCTGAGGAAGTCTTTGAGAAAGGTAACAAAATCATTGACATTCTTCTGAATGCAGGTTTTCCCATCAAGCGAGACAAGGTGAAAGGACCTACCACAGAAATTCAGTTTGTGGGAGTGTGGTGGCAGGATGGACGCCAACACATTCCAGTGGATGTGGTAAATAGAGTCTCTACCATGGCAAATCCCACCAACAAGCAAGAGACCCTACGTTTCTTGGGGATAGTGGGATTTTGGAGACTGCACATTCCTGGATACAGTCAGATTGTGAAACTTCTGTATGATGTGACTCGAAAGAGAAACGGATTCCACTGGGGACCTGAACAACAAGCAGCCTTTGACCAGATAAAGCAAGAGGTAGTTCAAGCAGTGGGTCTGGGACCTGTCCGAGATGGTCCAGATATTAAGAACATTTTGTACACGGCTGCAAGTGACAATGGTCCAACCTGGTGCTTGTGGCAAAAAGCTCCAGGTGAGACACGTGGACGACCTCTTGGTTTCTGGAGTCGAGGTTACAGAGGTTCAGAGGCTAGTCATACAGTGTCGTAGGTTTGGGGGAAAGGCCGGGCCTTCTCCCCCCCCTGTAAATAATGGGAAGAAAATTGAAAGGGAAAAAAAAACACACAGCCGGATTAGCAAGAGGAATGTACTATGTATTTACAAAGCCGTTTAGGGAACGCAGGGTAATATATACGGAATTTACAGTATTTACAATATATACAGAAATATACAACAGAGTGACACAGAAATGAGATTTCCCTCCTCTGATGAGGAGGGCTCCCCACCCCTGTATCCCCCTTCTCTCCCCTTTTCCCCAGAGAGGGTTAGAAAGAGAGAGAAAAAAAATAAAGGAGCAGTTGTTAATTGGAAAGCAGTTAATACAGGCCTTGCAGTTTATCAGTTTCAAGGTCAGTTTGGACAAAAGCCCAGAAAGTTGCAAGCTGCCGCAAGGAAGAAAAAGAAGCCCTGAAACTAGTCCCACTGGGAATCAAAACTTAAGGCAGTGCTTCTGCCTCTCCACCAATGAAATTAGTTTAGACCTGTCCTTTATTTATAAACATTCGGCCATAGTGTCCCTTTGTTAAAGGCACCGCCTCAAACGGTCACAAACAGAAAAAGAGATTCTAGCTGCCTATGAAGGAGTAAAACCAGCTTCTGAAGTAATTGAAACTGAATCACAACTGCTCTTAGCTCCCAGATTACCAGTTTTCAATTGTATGTTCAAAGGCAAATGCTCCACACCACGTCATGCCACAGACTCAAACTGGTCTAAGTGGATGGCTCTGATAACACAGAGAGCTCGAAAGGGAAATCTTGAAAGACCTGGTCTAGTGGAGATGATCTCAAGTTGGCCTGAAGGTACCAACTGTGCTAAACCTCCAGAGGAGAGAGGAACTCATGTTGAGGAAGCTCCTCCTTACAGTGACCTTTATGATGATGAAAAGAAATATGCTTTGTTCACAGACGGTTCCTGTCTTCTTTTTGGTAACAAGCGAAGGTGGAAGTCTGCAGTGTGGAGTCCAACACGCCGAGTTGCAGAAGCAAAGGATGGAGAAGGAGAATCCAGTCAGTTCGCAGAGGTAAAAGCTGTCCAGCTAGCTCTCGACGGGCCTGAACGTGAGAGATGGCCAAAGCTTTATCTCTACACCGACTCATGGATGGTAGCCAATGCTCTATGGGGTTGGCTAAAGAACTGGATGAGGAGTGGTTGGCAGAGGAAAGGAAAACCCATTTGGGCAGCCAACCTGTGGCAGGACATTGCTGATCGAATCGAGAGAATTCCAGTGAAGGTGAGACACATCGATGCTCACATTCCTAAGAGCAAAGCTACTGAGGAACAGCAACACAACCATCAGGCAGATCTAGCTGCAAGAGTTTCTCAAGTAGACATGGACTCTGATCTTGATCTTGACTGGAAACACCGAGGTGAGATATTCTTAGCTCGGTGGGCTCACGATTCATCAGGACATCAAGGCAGAGATGCAACATACCAATGGGCTTGTGACAGATCCATAGACATTTCCATGGATGCTATCACACAAGTCATCCATGGCTGTGACATTTGTGCTGCTATTCAGCAGGCAAAGCAAATTAAGCCCTTGTGGTATGGTGACAGATGGTCCAAGTACAAGTATGGTGAAGCTTGGCAGATTGACTACATCACTCTACCACGTTCTCGTTCTGGTAAGCAATACATGCTTACTATGGTAGAGGCAAACACTGGATGGTTGGAAACTTATCCAGTTCCACATGTAACTGCACACAACACCATTCTCGGTCTGGAGAGACAGATCCTGTGGAGACACGGAACTCCAGAGAGGATTGAGTCAGACAACGGAACTCATTTCAAGAACAACCTTGTAAAGAACTGGGCAAAAGAGCACGGTATTGAGTGGATTTTCCATGTTCCTCACTGTGCAGCAGCTGCAGGGAAGATTGAACGCTACAACGGTTTGTTGAAGACCACTCTTAAAGCCATGGGGGGTGGATCTTTGAAAAACTGGGAAAAACATTTAGCACAAGCAACCTGGCTGATAAATAGTGGAGGTGCGGTGAACCGAGCTGGACCTGCACATTCGGATCTGCTACAGAAAGTAGAAGGTGATAGAGTTCCTGTTGTTAGAGAAAAGAATCTGTTAGGTAAAACTGTTTGGGTATTTTCACCCTCAGGAGAGGGTGAACCTGTCTGAGGCATGGTTTCAGCTGAAGGTCTGGGTCACACTTATTGTGTAATGCAAGAGAATGGTGAAATTCAGTGTATTCCACAAATAAATTTAACTTTAGCTGAAGGAGTTTAATTTCAAACTGTTGTACAGCTACATCGCATCCAAAGGAAGAATCTACGAGGAATCTACGGTGCAGAAACCCTGAGAACCCTGAGAGCCCTGAGTCAACTAAGAGACCCTGAAATTTCCCTGTTTCCCTTTTCTTCTCTTTGTCGGCAAAGAGATAAACTGTTTTCCATTTTTCTCATTTCCTGATTTTCTTGGACTTTTGAATCATCTACATCTGAGTATAGCCAGAATGGACTATGAACTTTATTTACGAACTGTAAATATTGTTTTGGATTGGATGGAATGTGCCCATTTGAGGCTGTGCCTTTAAGAAAGAGAAAGTGCTGAAACACTATGGCTGAATGTTTTGGAATGTTAACAAAAACAATCAGATATTCTAAACTAATTTCATTGGTGGATTGGTAGAATGCACTTTTAAGTTTAGATGCAGCTGCAACTTTCCTCAGTTCGTTCCTTTTCTTCTCCCTTTCCAGCTCGTCTGCTTCTGGGCTCCCTGCCAGAGTGACCTTGTAGAGAGAAGCATGTGGCCTACTAATACTTTGCTTTAATTAATAACTGCTCTTTTTCTCTCTTTCTAACCCTCTTTGTGGAAAAAGGGGAGAGAAGGGGATACAGGGGGGGAACCCTCCTCCAGAGGAGGGAATTTCATTCCTGTATTATTGGTTTTTTTTTTTACTTTGCTGTATATTTCTGAGTATATATTGTAAATACTGTAAATTGTGTATATATCCTGCATTCCCCAAAACTGCTTGTAAATGTAGCATTTTCTGTTTTGCTTCTCCGGCTGGCTAGCTGTGGTTCTTGTTTTTCCTCTTTGTGGGGG
The DNA here is from genome assembly GCA_011125475.1 of Melanerpes aurifrons. Lineage (NCBI taxonomy): Eukaryota > Metazoa > Chordata > Aves > Piciformes > Picidae > Melanerpes > Melanerpes aurifrons. The sequence goes on from WWNC01000133.1 coordinate 901,433, forward strand.
AGAGAAGGCTAGGCCACCTTTGATGGTAATATAGATTGTCTTAATAGGTCGGCACAGACAGGCATAAAGAAAGATGTAGAAAACTCTTTCACGTAAAATTAATCAGTTTGAGGAAGGAAAGAACACTGATCAAAGAATGCCATGAAATCAATCAGTTATTTTTAAAATGTACTACAGAGACATGCATATTAAAGAAAATAACATTAGAAAGTAAATCATGTCAACATCAAAAATGTCATCTGAGACTAAAGGAGCAATGACAGAAATAATAACATAGGAAATATGTTATATGGAGCTGCAGACGTGGAGTCAAGGATGATAATAGCTTTGCTCCTCTGTAGTACCTTTCATCCAAGGATCTTAATGCATTTCAAAATCCCCACACTACTCTCCTTATTTGTAGATGGAAGTGGGTTTTAAGTTACAAGTTGGATATCTTGCTTCTTGGATAAACAGAAGATAAAGATAAAACTGCAAGGATTGGATTTATTTCTTCCAACTTTAACTCTAAAAATACGCCTCTATTCTAAGTCATCCAGGCCCATTCTACAGTCAGTGTGGGCAAATAGGAACAAGAGGATGATTCATCTCAGTTGTCTATCAAACATAAGATGTACTTACAATTTCTGAAGAATGGCACTTTCAAAATGTTTACTTAGTCTATCATAAGAAGGTGTAGTCCTTACCCTGGATGCTGATGTCTGCATTGCAGAATCTTCATTACACAGACAAAAAGGCATCTAACTATGTCAAATATGAGCCATGAGGGATGACAACCACCAGGAACCTTCTGAGAGATCTGCCTTCCTTCCTGCATGTGGCTTTAGAATTTCATATGGTAAAGCAGTGGAGAAGGAAGAGTATGAATCCATGGTCCTCTGGTGTTTAATGTTAAACACAGGGAAGTTCTAAAAGATGAATATGCAGCTATTATATGAGAAAGAACAAAATGAAAAAAGAAGTTTTTACATTACTGAGCAATATTTTGATCTGTCAGCTTACTTAAAAATCTTTCTGAGACAGTAAAAACTTAAAAGATAGTAACTGCTATGAGTGTTTTGAATTTTTCATTTCCATCAAGGGGAAAATAAACATTCATATTTTGTTTTTATATGTACTCTGAGCTCAGACCTCTTTGTGAAAATGTGACATCCTAAATCCAAATGGTTTTTCATGTATCTTTAACTCATAACACATGATATCACTGATTTCTTTCAGGTCATCAAGTTTGCTGAAGATATAGAATTGGGAGAAATGGCAGCATATCAATGCTTATAAATATCTAAAAGGTGAGCATCAAGAGGATGAGGCTGGACTCTTTTCAGTGGTGTCCAGTGATAGGACAAGCGGCAATGGACACAAACTAGAGCACAGGAAGTTCTATACTGGAACTTCCATCTGCACTGGGAAAACTTTCCCATGAGTGTGATGGAGCACTGGAATAGGCTAGCCAGAGGGGTTATATCTGAGATTCAGCCCCTCAGGTGGCTCAGTTGGTAGCGCATCAGACCCTTAATGGGAAGGTCGTGAGTTCAAGCCTGCAGCAGGCAGTAGTGTCCTCTCTACTCTAGTTATGAGGTCTGTGGTGACAGGTTGGACTCGATGATCTTTGAGGTCTCTTCCAACCTTAGGAATACTGAAAATACTGAAAAATACTGAAGTGTCCTCCTCTTAAGATGTTCAAAAGCCCACCTAGGCATGTTATTGTGCAATCTGATCTAAGTGAAACTGTACTAACATAGGGATTGGTCTAAATGATTCCATGAGATTCCTTCCAACCTCTATCATTCTGTGATTCTGTGAAAGGCCCTCCTGGCTCAGTTGGTAGTGCATAAGACCCTTAATGGGAAGGTCGTGAGTTCAAGCCTGCAGTGGGCAGTAGTGTCCTCCCTACTCTAGTCATAAGGTCTGTGGTGACAGGTTGGACTTGATGATCTTTGAGGTCTCTTCCAACTTTAGTGATACTGAAGTAATTTACTGAAGTCATCTTGAAGTATAAAGTGTAGCAGAACTTCAGTCTGCTAGGTCTTCCAATATAAATACATCATCTTTCATGCTGAGGCAACATTTTCACCTTCTTGGTGAAATGTAAAGATGTTATGTACCTACACACAGGTTCACAGAGTTTCTTAGGCTCCTAGTTCCTGTTTGGGTGCAATTTAAACTGAACACAAGTTCCTAAGTGCCATTGAGAATGTGAATCTTTAATTTTATTTAAAGTGAAACTTAGATACTCATAGACTCAGAGAATTAACCACCATAAATCTGGGCTGAGTTCCAAGTTCCAGCAAGGCTTAAAATTTGATAGTTAAATACTATTCCCTGTAGATTTCCATTCCCCAAAGGATATTTTATCCTGTTTTATTGAAACTGAATATTAAAGCTGTTGTTAAACTTCATGCTGTTCATGAGTAAAAATGTAGTGAAATAAAACTAGGGTATATGTATATACAAAAACTGGCACTTGAAAACAATGAAGGCATACCAAAAAATCCAGTATCCCAAGAGCTGAAAAACACTTCACGTTATTCTATAGTAACATTTAATTTTATTTGTTTTTTCTTTCTATCAAAGCCAGGATATATCTGGAAATGCATATGTATGTATATGTTTACATAAGCCAGCAACGTGCCCTTGCAGTGAAGAAGGCAAACTATTGCCAGCACTCTGAAGGAGGAGAGCCTATTCCTCTACTTAGCAGTGGTGAGGCCACACCTGGGATGCTGTGTACAGGTCTGGGCTCCTTTGTAAAAGGAGAAACATGGACATACTGAAGGGTGCAGTGAAGGACCACAAGGATGACTAAGGAATGGAGTATCTCTGCCATGAGGAAAGGTTAAAAGAATTGGGACTGTTCAGCCTAAGGAAGTCTCAGGGAGGGATCTCACCAATGGATATAAATAACTAAAGGGAGGGTGCAAAGAAGGTGAAGCCGGGTTCTTTCCAATGGTGACCAGTGACAGGACCAAAGCGGATGGGCACAAACTGAAACATGAGATTCTGTCTGAACATCAAGAAACACTATTTCACTGTGAGGGTGACCAAGTACGCAAACAGGTTGCCCATGGAGGTGGTGAAATACTTCTTCAAAATATTCAAAAGCCATCTAGACATCATCCTGATCAATGTTCTCTGAAAGGCCCTGTTTGAGAAGGAGGGCTGAAAAAGATGACTTCCATTGGAAGTCTCAGCTATTTTGTGATTATGGAGTAAGTATATATAAGTATATGAGTGTGTGTGTACACATCTGTAGGTATACGCACATGGTTAACATAAATGAGCAGGTACATAAGTGATTTTTTTGAAATATCTGAATCTCAGATATAACTGTAACTTAGATATGGGCTTCTAATATAGATACACAGTATATTCATTATTTCATATATATATATGAAATTTACTCTTTTCTCTCATTTACATTTTGGACTAGATAGTAGTTTTCTAGGGGAATGAAAATATAAAGATATAAATTTTATAAAGCTGTTTGAGATCTGTACTCTACATCCAGACTCTTAAATATTGAGCAGTTATGAAACGTGTTCATATTTCCAGCAGGAATACATCTTTCAGTCAAGGAAATGAATAAAGAAATAGAATGTTATCAATATGTCACAGAGAGCAGCATTGTGTATTTGTTGTCATTACTGTCTAAAGAGTGGTTGCCTGGGAGATACTGTGCTCTGACACTGTTACTCCTTTCACATTTACACAGACAGATATTTGCAAATCACCTCGCTTGAGTTTGTGGGGTCCTTCCTTTTCCATCCTCTGAATATTGGCCTGGACTTTTTACACATGAGGTATATGATTCTCTTTGTTGTGAAGGATTTGTTCTGCTTTTATGTATACTACAGAGAAAATCTTCTTCCCTAGTTAATCACATAGAACTTTGCTGAATATGAAATTAATTTTGTTTTCCTCTATTAAAAAAAAAAGCCTTCCTGGGAAACTGATTTTTTTTTTCTTTATGGGCATAAAGTTAGCCACTAGTGACACCATTAGCAAAATAGGCTTGCATTATTTCTCATTGCTCTTTTAAAAAACAAGAGAACTATGGTCTTTGATACTTAAAAATTATCCAGTTTTACTTGAGCTTCTGTCATTATTTAAAGAAAGGAAAAGGAGAAGATACAAATGATAACATCTACCTTTGGAGGGCTCCATCCACATTCTGACCAGATAACTTCAAAGTATGCAACTTTCCTGTGTCCTTTCCTGTGTGAGACAGACCTTACTTCTGGCCCTTGTAATGAGATATCTATTTTTCTGTGTTAGTCATTTGATTTCATCATATCTTTCTGTTGTTCTTCATAACAACTTAGAGAAATGCTTCTTAGAAAGGAAGAATTCCTTTTACTTAAGTGAAAGCTTTAATCCATGTTCTAAGAGAAAATGTACGGACTAGAAGACACAGACAACAATTCCAGTTTAATGTAGTCACTTATGTGAAAAGAGTCATTCATTCATTAGCCATCATTTTGTGCATCTTCACTTAACTGAATTTAAACTGAAGGTTTAACTGGTGTCTATTTCTTAGAAAAACTCCCACTTCTGCAAAGATTATGGATTCTTAATGAGTTTCCTCTTTGGAGATTTCTGCTCTGATTTCTAGATGTAGACCCCTACCATATTTAGATTTGCAGGTTTTATACAGCTTCCTTTTATCAATGTCTTACAGTCTAAAATAGCCTAAAATGATGCAGCCAGGATATAAAGCTAATGTAATGAAAGCTATCTTTATTCCAATCAGAAGAGTCTGTAATGTAAGCCTATAGATAGTTATTATATTTTGTATGGAAGGAAACAATTAGGAAAATATTTGGTAGTCTACATAGTCTTTCCTTTCATATGTATTTTTGAATGAACAGTAAAAAAAATCATTCAGGTTCATGTAATGTCTGATTCAGGTTCTCTACCAGCATACTCCCTCACCCCAAGATTGTATGAGGCTTACAGTAAGAAATATTTTTGCTTTTGTACTCAAGGTTATGGATGGTCAATATTAGCAATACTATTTAAAACAGGCCTTCTCTTTGCCAGAATCTGCACCATATCAAACTATAAAATACTGATGCTGTGGGACTGTTTCAACTATTTGTTAACTGATGAATAGTGCATTTTCCTGTACACCTTCATTTCAGATTGCTTACAAAGGGAAAGAAGTGTTTGGAGGTGCTAATGACCTCTGCAGAAATGATGATCACCCATTAGTTTCTTGTGTACTCCATTTGATTTTTCTTTTTTATTTATTATTATTACATTTTTTTTTCAGGCTTCCTCTAGCTGATATGATCATTTACTTCTAATAAAGGTCAGGCTAGCTAAATGGCTTGTCAGATAGAGAAATTATACCTATTCATTTTGTCTAGAGAGATGTTTTTGGTGGCCCTTTGTACTGATATTCTGGGGTTTTATGAAAGATGTTATTACTTGATCCTTTGATTGATTGGTGTAGAGTAAATATATAGAAAGAGAGAGTGTGAGATGAGGTACATGGTGTGCTTAAGGCTGAGGAACAGCAAATACAAGAGTGCAGGAAAGAACATCACATTTTATGAAGGACTCAGATTAAAGAATCCAGGAATTATGACCAATACCTTGAAGAAAGTAATGCAGATACCTCATTTGAAATAGTGATTCTTTGAGAACTGTAAGGCACATTACTTCTAAGCTATTGGAATTAAAAGACCAAAAAGCCACAATTCTTATGATATCTTTGTTACAAAGGGTAGAAGGAAATGTTTGTTATAGGCTTATTGTATGCAGGAATTTACTGTGTTATCAAATGTTGAATCACAGTATTGTAATTAAGCTAGCTAAAGAGCTTGCACAAAGGAACATAAAGATATCGGGTAACCTTGAAGATGTTAGCTGGAGCCAGAAACTGTCCATATGTGGTGATGTATGACGAGAGGTGAAGGAAAGGATGACTAAGGAGGATTGGTGATGTATGACGAGAGGTGAAGGAAAGGTTGACTAAGGAGGATTGGTGATGTATGACGAGAGGTGAAGGAAAGGACATAGAGGAAGACTGGTGATAAATGACTGCTTGCTTCAGCCTCATCAACTACCGAGGGATGGAGGATGACCCCCCCTAACAACAACTTGGGGATGCGTACCTCGGAATGTGGAAAGACACTGACGCGGAACAGCTACCACATAAAAGATCAACGAACTGTCAGGAAGATGCGGCTGTTGGTGGAGCGGAGACTCCCTGTCGCCCAGCGCTGTTTTTGCTTTATTGTTCACTGCCTTGCATACTTTGCATTAAATCAAATCAAATTTAAATTGGCTTTTGCGAATCCTTTATAACAATTTTGGTGCCGTGACTCGGATAAGGAATAGGGAGTGGAATAAGAACAACGGAGAGGCGCCCTGCTGTCACCAGCGGCTTCGCTGTTCTCATTCCTACCAATCCTTACCGACGATCCGAAATTTTGAACAATAAAGCAAAGGAATAACCGGTTGACCCCATAAATTTTGTGCACAGAAGTCCGGACGAAGACACGGGACACGTAAGTATCTGCCTTTTTGCGCAAGGTTCCGTTCGGTCGGGGTCGGGTTTCCCAGAGTGGACTGTGTGGTGTGTGCATGAGAGGGGGCCGGTAGCTCGGACTAACCCAAGTGAGTGTGGACCCTTAAGTAGTGCGGTTCTCATTGCTATCCCAAGCGTGAGCCACGAACAAGGGGAAGCGAGTGGACAAAGGTTGTGTGTGAACCCCTCTGGAAGATGGGACAGGGTAGTTCCCATTAAGAGAAGTTCCCATGGGGGAACCAAACCCCTCTGGAAGATGGGACAGGGTAGTTCCCATTAAGAGAAGTCCCCATGGGGGAACCAAACCCCCAAATGGGATTTATATTGGTACCCCTAGCATATACGCTTGGGACGAATTGCAATCTATTTTAGGCATTCTTTTTACAACAGAAGAGAAAAATATGATAACAACAGCTGGCATGCGAGCTTGGGACGCCCAGCATGCACAAGGTCCACAGGCTGATGTAAAATGGCCATTACAAAGACCTCAATGGGACCATCAGAATAATAGCCACCGGGTCCATATGCAGGACTTACGGAATATAATTATTCAAGGGATTTGTGATGCCATCCCACGGGGACAGAATATTAATAGAGCTTTTAATGAAAGACAAGGAAAAGATGAATCTCCAAATGATTGGCTCGAAAGGCTACAAAAAAGTATGCAAATGTATTCAGGCTTGGATACCGAAGCCCCCCTTGGGCAAGTGTTACTTAAAACACAATTTGTTGCAAAATCTTGGGAAGATATCAGAAAAAAGTTGGAAAAGATTGAGAATTGGCAGGATAGAGGGTTAGATGAATTATTAAGAGAAGCTCAGAAAGTATATGTAAGAAGGGATGATGAAAATCATAAGAAACGAGTTTGGATGATGGTGGCAGCAGTCAGAGAAAGCCAAGGAATAGGAAAAAGAGAAAATAAGCCTCCACCTCGATTCTTGGACAACCGGAGGGTAAACACGGGAGTCAAAAGGGAAGAAAGAACTTGTTTTTATTGTGGGAAGAAGGGACATTTGAAGCGGACTTGCAGAAACAGGATTCAGGATGAAAAAATGTTTAAGGAAGATTAGGGGGGGTCAGGGGCTCTATTTATTAGGGACCCAGAAACATCATGAGCCCTTGATAACTCTAAAAATAGGTCCCCTACAGGAAAATTTCCAGTTTTTGGTAGATTCAGGCGCTGAAAGATCTACTATCCAGCGTTTGCCCAAAGGATGTAAATTATCTTCAGATACCACAACGGTGGTAGGGGCAAAAGGTGAACCCTTTAAAGTAGGAATAGTAAAGAATGTGGAAATAGAAACAGAATCAAAATAAGTTTAGGGACCTTCTGGTAGTGCCGGAAGCAGAATTTAATTTATTGGGCCGAGACTTGATTATAGAATTAGGAATTTCTTTAGAAGTAAAAATAAAGCTATTCAAATTAAACTCTGTCCACTGCGAGTTGAGGACGAAGAGAAAATAAACCCCGAGGTTTGTATACCCCTGATAGTGTTGGACGTTTACAGATAGCACCATTTACTGTTACAATTCAAAATCCTGAAAGACCAATCACAATTAAACAATACCCCATTTCACTCGAAGGGCGGAGAGGATTAAAACCTGAAATAGATAGATTAATTAAGCAGGGACTTTTAGAACCCTGTATGTCAACTTTTAATACCCCAATATTACCGGTAAAAAAGGCAGATGGGACTTATCGATTGGTACATGATTTAAGAGCAATAAATAAACGGACAATACCCCGCTTTCCTGTAGTAACTAATCCCTATACTTTATTAAGTAAATTGGGCCCCGAAAATTTATGGTATAGTGTCATTGATTTAAAAGATGCATTTTGGGCTTGTCCATTATACGAATCTTATAGGGATTATTTTGCCTTTGAATGGGAGGATCCGGAGACTGGAAGAAGACAGCAACTGAGGTGGACAGTTTTACCCCAAGGGTTTACAGAATCTCCCAATTTATTTGGACAGGCTTTAGAGCAAATATTACAAGAATATCAACCAACCCCTGGGGTTACTCTCTTGCAATATGTGGACAATCTATTGGTTGCTGGGGAAAATGAAGAGGAAGTTAGGGCAGAGAGCATCAGACTTTTGAATTTTCTGGGCTTGAAAGGCCTTAAAGTTTCAAAAAAGAAGTTACAATTTGTAGAAGAAGAAGTAAGGTATTTGGGCCATTATATTAGCAAAGGGGAGAAGAGGATAGATCCTGAGCGTGTTAACGGAATACTTGCATTACCAACACCCAGGAACAAGAGACAGATACGCCAAATTTTGGGATTGGTAGGGTACTGTAGACAATGGATAGAGAATTATAGCAATAAGGTGAAGTTTTTGTACCAAAAGCTTACCCTGGACGGGGTTGTGACATGGAATGAGGAGGATGAGAGGAAATGGCAGATTTTATGGGAGAACTTAGTCAATGCTCCAGTTTTGAGCCTACCAGATTTAAAAAGACAGTTTATTCTTTTTGTAAATATTGAGGATGGTACTGCATATGGTGTTCTGACCCAAGAATGGGCTGGGAAAAAGAAACCGGTAGGATATTTTTCAAAATACTAGACCCTGTAAGTAGGGGCTGGCCTACCTGTCCACAAGCAGTAGTAGGGTGTGCTCAATTGGTTGGAGAGGCACGGAAAATTACCTTTAGCAGCAACATTAAGGTATTCTCTCCACATAATATCCAAAATGTATTACAACAAGCTGAAAAACATCAGATAAAGCCTGGTGATTGGGTCCTGATACGATCCTGGAAAGAATCCACTCTGCAGCCCCGCTGGGAGGGTCCTTATTTGGTCCTCCTTACTACAAACACACCTGTCAGAACTGCAGAGAAGGGTTGGACGCACGCCAATAGAGTTAAAGGACCCATAGATAACAAAGAATGGAGGGTTATCAGCCCCGAAGGGGATATGAAGCTAAAACTAGCCCGGAGGCCGAGGGAGACTCCTTAGAGATTGACCAAGACGGTGAAAATAGTCCCTTGCAGAGACAAATTCGGAGGCTACAGCGCAAGATCGCCCCACTGCGGTATAACCTAGAACTGGTATTTGGAATAAAAATTACTGTGAGACATAAAGAAGATCTTGAATTCATTACTCCACGGATTCGCAGAAAATTTGTAAACTATCCGACTAGGAATCCTGCCTGTCTGTGTTGTGGGTCACACTTCCATTTAGCCTGGGTTGAAATAATCTGTGGTGGGTGTGGGGATAATTGTTGGGTGTATCAACATCATTTTGTTTTGGGTCACAAATGTAGAACATGTTCATATGAGTTAGACATGCCAAGTTATCATGATGCTCTTTCTGAAGAAACAGGAGAGATGGACTATCAAAGAGCGAAGGAATTAGTAAAAAATCAAGAAGATCTTGAACTTAGGTTATTGTATTGGAGGCTGAATCAAGCTGTAAGACTTGCATTTGCTGATCGTAAGACAAAAATTTTACAATCAATTTGTGGTCTGCAGGTGCCTTTGCATCATGTGTTGCAAGTTTCATCTAAAAACTGGGATGCTATATGTAAAAAGTTTTCAACTAGCCTTAAAATCTGATGTTTCTTTTTAGATAAGAAGACAGATCTGTTTGGATAAAAAGCTGGGTTTTCTACACGAATTGGGTTTGATTTGAACAATTGCCCTTTGTTGTACAGTGTATTATAGGATTTATCGTAGCAATTATTGGGTCATCAATCATTTATTGGCTGTGGAAAATCTTAAAGTGTGGAAAAGGGATCTGTAACGACTGAAAACAAACCACTGTATGAGTCCTATTGAACACTGCCTGTAATGGGAAACCTGCTGCCGAGAAGAAAAATGCATCTCGTAGCTTGCTGCAACCAAGTTGACGAGCAAGGCAGAGGAGACCTTGTAAGGAGTGTTCGGTGGCACCAATTGACATGGTGGCTTATAATATGTTGTTTTCTCAAACAACCGCTAGTGGTCTGGGCGTCTGAAACCTATAATCCACACCGGCCATTAGTTTGGGAATTGATTAATGTAGAAGAATCAAAGGTAGTAGCTAAATATGCAGGAGTAGGGAATAATTGGAATTTTTCTGTTGAACTATTTTCCTTAAATCCCTTTTATTATTGGTGTAACCCGAATAGCCCTGAGTGTGAAAAGAGAATAAGGTCAGAAGCACGTTGTAAAGCTTTTTATATGTGTCCAGCTTCAAACCCAGGGAAAGGTTATTGTCACTCGCCTGGGCATTATTATTGTGCATATTGGGGTGTGAAACAATAGCGTCAAGTTGGAAAACAAGAGGTGATCCTTATATTGATGTGAGATTGGGACCTCCGGGTTGTAAGGCACTCAAGCATAACCAAGTAGGACAACCAATAGATAAATGTGGACCTGGAAAATGTCACCGAATAGAGATCAAAATAAAGAACCCCGGGGATCCTTCTTGGGAAACTGGGCGTACCTGGGGAATAAGGTATTGGGAGCAAGGCACTGATGGGGGTAGCACTTTTCAAATACGGCGCAAGTACATGCCATATGACCCTCCTGTAGCAATTGGCCCTAATAAGGTATTAACCTTGCAGAGTGTGAAACAAGAGGTACCGTTGCTGAGTTCCCCTAGACCAATGCTATCTATCTTTAGCTCGACATTTTCTGCCACTCCTGATTTAGTTGGCAGTATGGAGATAGCCCGAACTAATGTTTATCCTGAAATATCAGAGGAAGATCAAGGAAGCGATCCATCTGAAATGAGCGACCCGTTGTTAAATATTATGTATGCAGCTTATATTACTTTAAATAAGACCCATCCTAATTTAACCACTGAATGTTGGCTATGTTATAATATAAGACCTCCTTATTATGAAGCTATTGCACAATTGGGGAAGGTGAAGTGGGTAAACGGGACTAATCCACTTGAGTGCCCATGGAATCAAAACATCACTCAAGGAATTACTATGCAATATGTTTCGGTTCTGGAAAATGTATTGGGACTGTTCCAAAGCATTATAATAAACTCTGTAATAGTACAATATCTCCACAAAGGATACACAAAGGGCAAAGTGAAACAATTCAGTGGATAATTCCGACTCCGGGTACCAAATGGTTGTGTTCAGATATTGGTCTGACACCATGTCTATCCTTAAAAGTTTTTAATGTTTCTGAGTTTTGTGTCCAGGTGACGATAATCCCTCGATTAATATATCATCCAATGGAGGATGTGATACATCAATATGAACACGATTGGACTCGATCTAAACGGAGCCAGTTACAGCGATAACTATAGCCATGCTATTAGCTGTCAGAGGGTAGGTGCTGGGACAGGAATAGCATCACTAGTCAAAAATGAGGAAGTACAAACCTTGCAAAAGGCAGTAAATGAGGACTTAAGTAGAATTGAACAATCAATTGATAATTTAGCTGCCTCAGTTAAGTTGTTATCAGAGGTAGCCTTGCAAAATAGAAGGGTTTAGATTTATTATTATTGGAAAAAGGAGGATTATGTGTAGCCCTACAAGAAGAGTGTTGTTCTTTCTTAGATTACACGGGGATGGTGAGGGATTCCATGGCTGAGTTACGAAAAAGATTAGAACAACGTAAAAGGGAGAGGGAGTCAGGGGCATGTGGTATGAAAAATGGTTTAATGTATCACCTTGGTTAACTACTCTGTTATCTGCTGTGGCTGGCCCGATAATTTTAATATTTTTAGGATTAATGTTAGGACCATGTATAATAAGGAGATTCATACAATTTGTAGAAAAGAGGTTTGAAACCACAAAGCTGTTGCTTATAACCATGTCACAAAATGAAAGACAAGATTGTCAAATGTATCATGAGGAAGGTATATGATTAAATTGAAGAACAAACATTTAAAAGTAACAAGAAGAAGGGGGGAATTGTTACAAAGGGTAGAAGGAAATGTTTGTTATAGGCTTATTGTATGCAGGAATTTACTGTGTTATCAAATGTTGAATCACAGTATTGTAATTAAGCTAGCTAAAAGAGCTTGCACAAAGGAACATAAAGATATCGGGTAACCTTGAAGATGTTAGCTGGAGCCAGAAACTGTCCATATGTGGTGATGTATGACGAGAGGTGAAGGAAAGGATGACTAAGGAGGATTGGTGATGTATGACGAGAGGTGAAGGAAAGGTTGACTAAGGAGGATTGGTGATGTATGACGAGAGGTGAAGGAAAGGACATAGAGGAAGACTGGTGATAAATGACTGCTTGCTTCAGCCTCATCAACTACCGAGGGATGGAGGATGACCCCCCCTAACAACAACTTGGGGATGCGTACCTCGGAATGTGGAAAGACACTGACGCGGAACAGCTACCACAACGAACTGTCAGGAAGATGCGGCTGTTGGTGGAGCGGAGACTCCCTGTCGCCCAGCGCTGTTTTTGCTTTATTGTTCACTGCCTTGCATACTTTGCATTAAATCAAATCAAATTTAAATTGGCTTTTGCGAATCCTTTATAACATCTTTGCAAAGAATTTAAGTAAAGATCAAATCAGTTGTTTAGTCTTACTATTTAATTAACTCTCAGGATTTAGTGCAAAATCCCAGGTGTGACCAAAGGATCTAATTTGCCCAAATTAGGGCACTTTATGCTCTTCCCCCCCCTTTTGAGTCCCTGTCTCGGTCCGGAGAGGGAAAGAGACTCAGTTCTTTTGAATACTCCTGTGTTGTGAAATTAGAGGCACAAACGAAGCCAAAATATCAACAGCTAGGCTATTTATTACATAAACAAAGTGGAAATAAGAAGGGGAGAGGGAGAAAATAGGGCAAGGGAGCCAATTGGGCTAGTTCATCTGCTCTGCCATTCCGTTGGCTAGCAGAGGAACCATCCTCTTGGTGGGAGGCCACCCATCCCACTGCAAATTTTCCATTTTTAGCAATGTCCAGAATATCTTGCCATTTCTCCTTCTGCCATACAGGTATTCTATTAACTTCCCAGTCATTCTCCTCCCAGAAGAGTATCCATTCAGTACAGCCCTTAAATACAGCATAGGAGTCAGTATAGATGTGGACAGGAGAAGTAGATTCAGCCTCATGCTGAAAAACACTCCAGACTGCAATCAACTCCCCCACTTGAGCACTACCTTCCCCTTCAGTAATTATCTGTTCACCAGTATCCACACTGAGTGCCACAGATCTGTACTTCCAGGTCTTCCCTTCCCGCTTAGAGGAAGCATCTGTGAACCATGCATTCAGTATCTGTCCAGAGAATGTAGGGGCTACTTGTATTACAGAGGAGGGTTTGTTAGCCTCCCAGTCTGGACCCATTTCCTCCTGGAAAGTCAACATTTTGGTGGTTCCCTCAGATACTGAAAAGATGTCACAGCAGTGCTCTATCTGGGCATACCATTTCTTCACATAGGCCCTCTGGGCCACCCCCTCAGGTGGTGGTGTTCCTGCCAGAATTGTCTTAATTACTTTGAATGGGCCTCTAAGCACTATTTGTTGTTGTTTAATGGTCTTCTCAGCTTCCCGCAGGGCTAAACTAACCACAAACAAACCCTTTCCCCACACCGTATACCTTTTTTCTGCACCCTTAAAACTACGACTGTAAAATGAAATTGGCCTGACAGGGGCTTCTGGACCCTTTTGCCATAAGTGTACTGATAAGCCAGACTTAGCAAATCCCCATTCAATGTGCACAGGGTCAGTAGGGTGAATAGGACCAAGAGCTTGGTGGGCAGCGGCTTCAAATATTAGCAGCTGTAATGCTTCTTCGTGGGGCTCTTCCCACTGCCACTGAGCCCCTTTGCATAACAAATCATATAGGGGTCTTGCAATAATTGAAAAATCAGGAATGTGTTTCCTCCAAAACACCAGTAATCCTAGTGCATGTTGCAAATCCTTTTGGACTCTGGCATTTTGATCTGGTCCAGGAGGAAAGGGTGTCTGGTGGAATACAGGTCATTCCCCCCTTCCACCAGATTCCCAAAAACTTCACTTCACTTGAGGGCATCTGTATTTTCTCAGGTGGTATCCTCAGCCCCAAATTTTCTAGATGTGAAATTATATTATCTTGGGTTATTCGTACCCCTTCAATATCTTCTCCTGCTACCAGAATGTCATCAATATATTGGTAAACACTGACTCCTGGCTCTAGTTGGACCTTTTCCAGTTCCTGTGCCAGTGCATGGTGGGCAAAAGTGGGTGAGTGCTTAAATCCCTGTGGGAGACGTGTGAATGTGAATTGTTGACCACCCCATGTAAAAGCAAAGCGGTCTTGGTCCTCAGGTTGCAGCGGGACCATAAAAAACATATCTTTCACATAATCGATAATAATCACCCATAATCGAGTGCGCTTTCTCCTGGATTGTAGCTATGAGTTCAGCAATATTTGGCACTGCAGCTGTTAGTGGTTCAGTATTGGCATTAAGCCTGGGGTAATCAATGGTCAGCCTCCATGTCCCATTAGGCTTTTGTACAGGCCAAACTGGGGAATTGAAAGCAGAGTGGGTGGGAACCACAATACCCTGTTTCTTTAAGTCCTCCAGTATAGGCACTATTCCTTCTTTAGCCCCCAGAAGTATAGGATAAGGTTTGACATTTGTAAGCTTTGAGTGAGGCAGGAGAGGTACTGCTTTCAACAGCCGAATGCTCATTATGGGAGACCCAAAAGATCATTTTCGCCCTTTGTTGTCTGACCAGGTCTTCCCTTTTAAAACATCAAGCCCTAGGAGGTTAGTTGGAAACTCCCCTACGACCATTGACACCTTAGTGTCCTTATCTTCCCCTGGCAAGCGTAACCGGATGGTTGCTAATGCCTGTGCATGGGTTTGACCCAGAGCATCTCCTACCAGCAATTTCTGTTTGGAGAGCACCACTCCACAATCAGTAACATCCTTTGTTTTAATAGCTGAAATCTGAGCCCCAGTGTCTACTAAAAATGTAATAGGAATTTGTTTTGGTCCTACAATACCAGTGATTAGTAAATCGCCCTGGCCATTTTCGGTGAGCTGACAAATATACATCCACCCCTCACCCCTCCGCTCACCATTGAGGAGTGAAGACTTCAGTTTCCCTGAGGTTGTAAAGAAGGTGCGCTTTTATTCTCATCAGACAAGTCTATTAAGGGGGGCGCAGTGGGCTCAATTTTCTGATTGGGCTCAGGCCAGTTCTTCACAGTCATTTCTAATTGCTTTGTGTTTAGCCCATCTATCACTTCTTTGGGGATATTTTTCTTTAGGCCTAAGCCCCATCAATATTGCCGGGTGTTCGTATGTTCCCTGCCCCCTGTTCCAAGCTGGCTGGGGGCACAGTTAAACCCCTGAGGACTTGAGGGTAGGTGGTTCATTTTTACATGCCTCAAGCCTCTAATGTCAGGGTTTTTAATTTCTTCAGGGATACTATATTCATAGTATCATAGTGTCATAGTATCAGTCAGGGTTGGAAGGGACCACAAGGATCATCTAGTTCCAACCCCCTGCCATGGGCAGGGAAACCCCTCACTAGATCAGGCTGGACAGAGCCTCATCCAGCCTGCTCTTAAACACCCCCAGGGATGGGGCCTCGACCACCTCCCTGGACAACCCATTCCAGGGCTTTACCACTCTCATGGTGAAGAACCTCCTCCTCACATCCAGCCTGAATCTCCCCACCTCCAGCTTCATTCCATTCCCCCTAGTCCTATCACTACCTGACATCCTGAGAAGTCCCTCCCCAGCCTTCCTGTAGGCCCCCTTCAGATACTGGAAGGCCACAATTAGGTCACCTCGGAGCCTTCTCTTCTGCAGACTGAACAGCCCCAGCTCCTTCAGTCTGTCCTCATAGGAGAGGTGCTCCAGCCCTCTGATCATCCTCGTGGCCCTTCTCTGGACATGTTCCAGCACCTCCATATCCCTCTGTGGTGAAGAGGTTATTAAATTTATTAATATGAAATATGAATTATTAAAAATATTATTTTATTAATTATCAAACTATTAATAACCGATGAATCACCAACTTATATACATGTTCTAGTGCACGTTCGTGAAATAGATTCCACAACTGGCTTAGTGTTATGATTATAATGTAATTGAACTATCTATAAACCCTTTCTATATTTATATAACGAAGGGTGCAGTTCCGCCGCTTGGCCGCTAGATGGAGACTCAGTGGGACGCGGGCGGCTTCTGGCTATACACAGCAATATTACAATCTTTCTATGCATCAGCGCTTACTCTGCTAGACGCGGATACTTTGAACTGAGTGCTAGTGGGTGGAAAGCATGTGGACGATATTCAGTCCCCTTCAGACAACAGGGATCGGTCCTGGTCGGGGTCGGTCCGTGGGATCGGCCCTCAGAAGTCGGCTCGCACGGCAGGGCGGGATGACGGTGGCCGGTAGGCGGGCTCGAACGAAGGAAGCAGGCGAAGCTACGGGGGTCGGCCCAACCACGGCGGTTCTCGGGGCTGATGCAAACAGCCTCAGGGAGAGAATGCGGCTGCGTTAGGCGGCAGATTCTCTCTACCGAGCTTAAAGGAACAACAGGACTCTCGTAGTGGTCCCGGGTCCGGTGCAGTATAAGCACGAACAATGCTTTGGTTTTCCCTGGGATCCGCAGGGCTCAGAGCAGCACTCGGCGGCTCCTCAGAGCGGCACTCGGCAGCTCCTCTCCTGCTACGGCGGAGCTAGGCATACGTGGACTCGGTATTGATCAAGTCCCTTCTCCCCGGCAACTGGGCAGATCTTACCCACGGGGGTTGGTCCAGTCCTCCGGTGGCACAATGGGGTCTTCCGATCGGCACGACTGGTTGTAGCAACGCTGAGCTCCTCAGGCTCAGCGAAGGTCCTCCCTCTGGGCTTCTTCAACGATGCAGAGGCTTCCAGTATGCGTGCATGTATAACAGAAGCTAACAACAGTAAGCTCAATGGCAAAGGCTGCAGCTCGAGAGTTACTCTCTCGAGCAAGCACAGAGACAAAGTGAATGAGGGGGCAACATATTCACCAACTGGGGTGACACTTATAGATTCCTCGAGGCTAGGCTTGACCAATGGGCACTCTCATAAGCAACTGGCTTCAGCCTATAGAAAGCGTGAAGCTAGAATATGCCCATACTTGGTGTCAGCACGAGCACTGCATGCGCTGGGTGCGTGCAAGCCTGGCTAATGCCTTGGCTTTTGTCTTCCTCCAGGAGGAGGGGGAACTTGCCCACATGCTGGGACAAGATTCAGTATCGGGGCATAATGTGCCTTCACCACACCCTCTTGTAATAGGGGCTCCAGAACTGGACACAGTACTCCAGGTGGGGTCTCACCAGAGCTGAGTAGAGGGGGAGAATCACCTCCCTTGACCTGCTGGCCACACTTCTCCTGATGCAGCCCAGGATCTGATTGGCTTTGCGGGCTGCAAGAGCACATTGAGAGCTCATGTTGAGCTTTTTGTCCACCAGCACCCCCAAGTCTCTCTCCTCAGGGCTGCTTTCCAGCCAGCCACTGCCCAGCCTGTATTTGTGCCTGGGATTGCCTCGACCCAGATGCAGGACCCTGCACTTGGTCTTGTTGAACCTCATGAGGTTGGCTTGTGCCCACCTCTCCAGCCTGTCAATATTGCCTGGCATAGTCTAATAACTCTCTTCCCACTTCCTCCCACGTGCATGGTTTCAAGTCAGGCTGGCTGCCTCTGGGTGTTAAATTGTCTCTTAGAGCAGCCTGCATCCTGGAAGAAAGTGGGGTATCAGCTATTTCTTTTTGGAGCTGGATACCTCTTATTTGAAGCAAGTCAGGGAGACTCCTGACCAGAGGAGTCATTCTGTTTGCATCCACCAGGAGAGAAAGGGGGGATTAAAAATGATGTTTCAATTCTCTTTCATATATCATTTGCAACATGCAGCCCTTCACACATTCTCCATTATCTGATTCATCCCTCCCCGCAGAACTACAGGTTCCCCTCTCTCCTTTGGATCAAACCCCCCTGCCCAATAGGCAGCTCGCTGAGTGAGGCTCCAGGGTCCACTTCTGTTTTTTGTAGTTAGAAAAACATTATCACCCCAATAGCCCATGGCTTCAGCTTCTGTTAACATAATCTGATCACCTCCAGTTTTTGAAACTCGCCATGCATATTCCACCTCAGATTCTCCAGCAGAACGTGCAAATTCTTTACGAATTTTGGCCAGTTCAGTTGAGGAGAAAGGCGTTTCTTTAGTTGTGATAGTGGGGGTAGTTTCCCCATCCTCATATAAAATTTCAGTTTTAATGAGAGGTCTGACATGCACAGCAGCATCCTTAGCCGCTGTCAATTCTGCCCGAGGATATATGGGGGCAGGATCTGGGTAATTCCCCTCCTGTTTTGCTTCTAACTGAATTTTAAGATCTGCTACTACGTTTTTTAAAGTGGCAACATGGCTTTGTATTGCGTCTTCTAAGCCTTGCAAAGAGGAAATAGTTTTATTCTCTTGCTCGTACCATTCCTCTTTCTCTCTCACTGCAGCTGCTAAACAGGCGCCTAACATTGCACAAATAAAAGCTTTCCCTTTTCCAGTTTTTGCCTTGGCTTCTTTTTGCAGAGCCAAAATACGATCAGACACACTCTGGAAATTATTCCAGTTTTCATAAGCCCAATCAAGACCTTGTATAGATGGGCGGGCACCGTGAGCTTCTAAAAGGTTAAAAAGCCTCTCACTCCGGGCCATCTCTTTTGTTTCACAAAGCATTTCTTAATAGGGCACTAAGTTTCACGGGGAAGTCAGATCAAAACCACTGTTTGTACCAACAAAATCTTCCCTGGAAAAACGTACTTTTAAAAGGCTTACTCCAAAATAATCTTCTCCAGGAAAAATGCACAATAGATTTCTCAGGAGAGGTCACACACAAGAAAAAACAACCAATCTGGGCTTCTCAAGGAAGTCACACAATTTCCCTGAGAGAACCCACACTTGCAAAAGCTTCTCAGCTTTTGTACCTCAAATTTTCTGTTACACCAGGGCAACAACCCTGTGATTCTTAAGGAAGAGTCACTCTGTTTCCCTGAGAGAACACACACCAGCAGAAGTTTCTCAACTTTTGCTTCAATACTAGGCTTCTCAAGACAAAGTCACACTATTTCCCTGAGAGAATACACACTTTACAAATATCACAAAAAACTGGGTTTCCCAAAAGAGGGTACTGAGAATTCTTGGGGAGGTCACACTATAAAATCAACGTTTGTACCCCAGTTAATCTTCCCCGGGAAAGCACATACATTTAAAGCAGGGTACAGAGGATTCTCGAGGAGGTCACACTATAAAATCAACATTTGTACCCCAGATAATCTTCCCCGAGAAAGCACACACATTTAAAGTTTTTGAGAACTCCCACACAGTCTCTGAAAATTTCGCTTCATCCTTCTCCGGTCACTTCCCTCTCGGGAGAGTGAAAACATGAATCTGGACTCCACTCTCGTTTCGTACTCAGAGTACCTCTCAGACACACACACACATTTTGGGGTTCTCAGAAATGCAATAGTCTTGCTGTGATACTTCCACTGCACGGGAATCCTGCCGACTATGCCAAATTAATGTCTCGGTCCGGAGAGGGAAAGAGACTCAGTTCTTTTGAATATTCCCATTTTGTGAAATTAGAGGCACAAACGAGGCCAAAATATCAACAGCTAAGCTATTTATTACATAAACAAAGTGGACATAAGAAGGGGAGAGGGAGAAAATAGGGAGAGAGAGAAAGAGAGAGAAGAGGGAAGGAATTAGAGAAGTAATAGGGAGAAGAAGGAGAAAGTAGGAAAGGGATTATATTACCAATGGTCAGAAGTGGAGAGAGAGTTTTCAGAGTCCAAGGTCCGTTGTGTTGCCCCGTGATGTTTCCAGCGTGTGGTGCCGTCTTCTTTCTTCTACTTTGACAGTGTCACTCAGGTCTTTTTATACAGTTTTTTAGTCCTCAGGCAAGTGTCCAGGTGTTGGTCCCCAGGACATCGTCCTGGGAAATCATCCTTAGGTAAGTATCCAGGTATTGTCCCCCATGAAATCTTTCCAGGAAATCATAAGTATCCAGGTATCGTTCCCCAGGAAGTCTTTATGTAGTTTGGGCAGTGGTCTGGATGGAGGGGGGGGGGCCCTCCACCTCCTCCCACTCCATCTACCTGCCCACACACTCATTACACATCAGGAAACAGGTGGTGAGTCTATTGTGTCACCATCCTCCCTTCCTGGGGGCTATCTGATAGCTGGAGATGATCTTGTCCTGAAGGTGTGATGGCTG
Organism: Melanerpes aurifrons; assembly: GCA_011125475.1. Lineage (NCBI taxonomy): Eukaryota > Metazoa > Chordata > Aves > Piciformes > Picidae > Melanerpes > Melanerpes aurifrons. The sequence continues at coordinate 922,121 of WWNC01000133.1, forward strand.
GGTCCTTGCACCATTGTAGTAGGCCAGCTGCAGTCCGGTTATCCTTTGTTGGGGCACATCTTGATTCATGATGTAATCACAAGGTGATTTGCATCCAGGATTGGTAGACAGGATTCCTACAGTCCCTTAGCAGTAACAAGGGCAGAAAGGGATGGAAGTAGAAGGTAGGTACTGGCTCTATCAAAAAACCACATATAGGCCAGATGCACAAAAAGATCTTGGCGTTTAACTGTATCCTGGTCAGAATGTGGCTATCTAACCTAAAGTCAGGAGGCCAGGAGATCATCTTCCAGACTTTATGTAAATTTTTATGACCCAAATTTAAAGCCAACCTTAAGCCAACTGAAGTTGACTTACTCTTAAATGCTCTGGAGGTTGGAGAAGGAAAAAAGCTGAAGACTGAAAAGTGCAAGATACTTTTATACAGAATACTTTTACCTAACTTGATGTGAAAAAATTTTACATATATATTTACTTTCACTAGGGCAAATACAAGATGTACTAAATGACTCATGTGTTCTTATTCATGTCTCTATTGAACTTAGCCCTCTTCAGAGTTGTCTGTGAGGGTGACAGGGAGGAACTGTAATATTTTAAAGAACTTATGAAGCTTCAGAGGTCTTTAATTTATTTATGTGTAATGAATGGACCCAAGTCTTTGACCTCAGTCTAGTAGGATGGAAGAGAAATCTAGAGACAATATTGTGTAAGAAAAGGTTAATCAGCTGGCCCATAATAGGTGAGGTAGATGGACAAGATTCTGGTAATAAAGCAGACTTAAATCTCTAGCCAGTGTGATACATGGTCAGATTTACTTTCCACTGGAGAAAAGAGTTGGTAGGAGTTCATTGTTCTAATGTAACAAATCATACTGCATTAATGTGTGATGTGTTCTTTTGGAACATAATGTGTGACATAAGTTATGACATTATATATGCTGCTTTTCTCTGAAGTTCTGCAAATGAATTTTGTTCCATTCATTGGTCATTTATACATTAAATACTGGTTTATTTTCATTTAGATGTTCTTTCTTTTCAGGGAGTCACCATCCATAGGCAAAGTACTTGCAGCAAAATAAGTCAGAATATCTATAATATCAGTGTGTTTGGTGAAATAACATGTTGTATGAAATCACTTCTGGTTAGTCACATCATAAGACATGTGAGTATCCTTCAGTGACACATTGGAAGATGTAAAGAAGAAAAAATAAAATAGTTTGAAAAAAAAATCTATTATCTTAATGTTTCAATCAAACCATCAATTTTTAGTCAGAATTTTCCTTTTTTCTGTTGTGGATAGAAGATAAATGAAAATTTAATCAGGAAATAAAATCATCTTGCTTAGCAAGAGGTTAATTAATGTACTCATACATTTCAAGTGCAAATAACAGGAGCAGATCATGCTCTGCCAACAGAATCAAATAATTTAACTGTATTTTAGGAAGAAAGCTAAAAATCAGTGCAATATAAAATTAAATACTTAACAAGGAACAGCAGATACACAAGATGAACTAATTCCTGTCCATTTCAGTGTTAATTGGAACATCTAGTGTCATAAATTTATTTTTCTTACTTTCTGGATTGGATTGCATCCATGGTAACTTTATCATCATGACCTCTGCTGAAAATGTTGCAGCATTTGATGGAACTGTTGTGGAACACTTGCTATTACTTCTTTTCTCAAGTAATGGAAATAGGTATGGCAAAGAGTCATTAAAACCCATAATACAGCTCATAACCATTTCAAGAGACATGTCTGCATGAAGCATACGATGATAATGAAAGAGAAGTGTTTGACACTGAAGGAAGTGTAAGAACAGTAACATTTTTAAAGAATGAGACTTTTATTGGTTCTTATTCAATAATCCTTTGGAATATTTTTTATGCTGCACGACAAAAAGATGACACCAAATTTCTTATCAGTTCTTTCACTGACAGATAATAACTTTTGGAGCTACTTAGGTATTAAATCTAGATTTATATTTGTAATTGTTTCAGATATGAAATCTATCTCTTGAATTGGCATGAGAATTTCAGTGTAATAGTAAAATGCTCATGACATGTTTCGTTATAGGTATATACATTGGTAAAAATGACTGTCAAAAGTCATAGTATAACATTTAATGTGATACAACTCTGCAGAGAAAGTGTGTTCAGGTCATACAACAACTGGCAAGCCATATTGTTGCAGTCTATAAAAGGATAAATTAATGTTCAATAAGCGGGGCGATTAATTAATAAAATATTAATCATTTTATTAATCACAAAAAAAAATCCCACAAAAACACTAATCAAAACCTATTTACAGATTCGAGGGGTTCGGTCATGGAACAGATACCTCACCAGTAGGAACAAGTAACAATTTAAACAATATGTACAAAAATCCAGAAACAACAAACAGCACTTTAAACTATAAAGAAAAGCAACCTCGGCAATGAAGCCGGCAATTGCCCACAACGGGGTGGGGGAACTCTACAATTTCCTAAGGAAACAGACCTTCAATAGATGCTCATAAAAAATCAGATATTGTAATTACTCACTGATCCTGATACCTCGTGGTACACGTTAAGATCTAGACAAACCAAAATGGCCCCGACCACGTGGAGGCTGCAGGAGCACCGTTTCACTTTCTGTTGGTATCTGCAGCTTATTACTGAGGCAGGATTTGTTCCCAAAGGATTTGTAGCTGAAAGCTTTGTAGAGAGAAGGTTTCTCGGCTGTAATCCTTTTGTAGCAGCGCTCACTCCTTTCTCCGGTCAAATGAAACTGTCCCAGGGACTCAGCTCCTCTGGGGTTTCGCCTCTCGACCTGGCAAGACGCGTGTCTGTCCTCTGGGCTTTACAACGCTGAAAATAGCGAGGGGTCCTTGCTGTCTCGTCTGGGTAAACCGAAACACAGTTCAGCTTCCAAGCGAAGCTTGTGGTTCCTTCCAGAGCGTGGACAATTGCAAGACAAGGCTCTGGCTCTTTGGGCTGATACTTATAGATTTCCCGAGGCAATAATGGCCAGTAGCAACACAGATCTAGGGCTAAAACCCCGGTATTGCAACCTATAGAAAGCCTTCTTTCCAAACGTGGCCAAAAGCACACCCACTTGGCTCATTCTGGCTCTGAGACATGTTCAAGCAAGCCTAAAGCACCAGATGTACTAACGTCTGCCTCATTGTCTGATTCAGAGTAATTTTGAGGCTTTTTGTCCATCTGTGACTGAGGCTGTGCCTTTAAGAAAGGAGACAGTACTGGGACACTCTGGCTGAATGTTTTGGAATATTAATGAAAACAATCAGATATTCTAAAATAATTTCATTGGTGGATTGGTAAAAATGCAGTTTTAAGTTTAGGTGAAGCTGGGACTTTCCTCAGTTCACTCCTTTCCTTTTCACTTTCCAGCTCGTCTGCTTCTGGGCTCCCTGCCAGAGTGACCTTGGACAGATAAGCAACTAAGACCTACTAATATACTTTGCTTTAATAACTGCTCTTTTTCTCTCTTTCTAACCCTTTTTGGGGAAAAGGGGGAGAGAAGGGGGTACAGGGGGGGAACTCTTCTCCAGAGGAGGGAATTTTGTTCCTGTATTATTGGTTTTTTTCTTACTTTGCTGTATATTTCTGTGTATATATTGTAAATACTGTAAATTGTGCATATATATCCTGCATTCCCCAAAATTGCTTGTAAATATAGCATCCACAAGAAGGGCCGGTTGGATGAGCCAGGGAATTATAGGCCTGTCAGCCTGACCTCAGTGCCAGGCAAGATCATGGAACAGGTCATCCTGAGTACAATCACACAGCACTTAGAGGATGGCCAAGGGATCAGGCTCAGCCAACATGGATTTAGGAAGGGCAGGTCCTGCCTGACCAACCTGATCTCCTTCTATGAGCAGATGACCCGCCTGGTGGATGTGGGGAGGCCTGTGGATGTAGTATACCTGGACCTCAGCAAGGCCTTTGACACCGTCCCCCATAGCAAACTGCTGGCCAAGCTGTCAGCCCATGTCTTGGACAGCACTCTGAGCTGGGTTAGGAACTGGCTGGATGGCCAAGCCCAGAGAGTGGTGGTGAATGGTGTCACATCCAGCTGGCAGCCAGTCAGTAGTAGAGTCCCCCAGGGATCAGTGCTGGGCCCCATCCTCTTTAACATCTTTATTGATGATCTGGATGAGGGCATTGAGTCTATCATCAGTAAATTTGCTGATGACACCAAGCTGGGGACAGGAGTTGATCTGCTAGAGGGTGGAGAGGCTTTGCAGAGAGACCTCGACAGGCTGGACAGATGGGCAGAGTCCAATGGCATGAGATTTAACACATCCAAGTGCCGGGTTCTGCACATTGGCCACCACAACCCCATGCAGTGCTACAGGCTGGGGTCAGAGTGGCTGGAGAGCAGCCAGGCAGAGAGGGACCTGGGGGTGCTGGTTGATGGTAGGATGAACATGAGCCTGCAGTGTGCCCAGGCGGCCAGGAGGGCCAATGGCATCCTGGCCTGCATCAGGAACAGTGTGGCCAGCAGGAGCAGGGAGGTCATTCTGCCCCTGTACTCTGCATTGGTTAGGCCACACCTCGAGTACTGTGTCCAGTTCTGGGCCCCTCAGTTTAGGAAGGACGTTGACTTGCTGGAACGAGTCCAGAGAAGGGCAACGAAGTTGGTGAGGGGCTTGGAACACAAGCCCTATGAGGAGAGGCTGAGGGAGCTGGGGTTGCTTAGTCTGGAGAGGAGGAGACTCAGGGGTGACCTTATTGCTCTCTACAACTACCTGAAGGGGGGTTGTAAACAGGCAGAGGTTGGTCTCTTCTCCCAGGCAGCCAGCACCAGAACAAGAGGACACAGTCTCAGGCTGCGCCAGGGGAAGTTCAGGCTGGAGGTCAGGAGGAAGTTTTACACAGAGAGAGTGATTGCCCATTGGAATGGACTGCCCGTGGAGGTGGTGAAGTCGCCGTCACTGGAGGTGTTCAGGAGGAGACTTGACAGGGTGCTTGGTTACATGGGTTAGTTGATTAGGTGGTGTTGGGTGATAGGTTGGACACGATGATCTTGAAGGTCTCTTCCAACCTGGTTTATTGTATTCTATTCTATTCTATTCATTTTCCGTTTTGCTTCTCTGGCTGGCTAGCTGTGTTTTTTTTCCCCTTCCTCTTTGTGGGGGAGAGAAGGCTAAGCCCTTCTCTCAAACCCTCCACACCATCCAGGACACATATCCTGCATAGGTCACTGTAGTTTTTGTTGCGTGTTTCTGATTGACTTTGCTTCAGTATTTCACTGGACTCATTTACCATTCTGCTTCTATTTAATCTTTGTTTTTCAGCTATGTTTTGTTTGTAGGCACTGAGACACAGGGAACATCTTTCTCTGGGGAATAACACAATGGTCATGTCCATTGTAGCATCCCTGCAAAACAATAGAAATACAAAGAACAGCAGAGAATATAAACCACATAATCCTTTTGGCCATCACTTCCAGGAAATGACAAAAAACTTCTTCTGTATTTCTTGGCCTGCATTTTCCTAAACCAAGACATTTTTCCCCTATATTCTTGTATTCTAAATTCCTTCAGTTTTACAGTAGTGAGAAATATATGCTTCCTCCATTTCCCTGCAGCTGAAAGAAATCAGACTATATCGATGTCATCTAATTTACAAGACTGTTGTAAATCTTCCACTGATCCTATTCTCTGCCACATTGACAATGACTGAGATGCTGGTTTTGCATATGGTTAGATACCTTTTTCCCTAGTCTGGTTCATTCTGTCTTTTTTCAGCTTTTCCTTACATTATGTCAATTTGCAGCATATGGACATCAAATTAAAAAATTAAATCTCTAGAAAAATGAATGATTTATTTTTCTTAAATTTTGAACTACAGGAAGGCACTCACAGTCCTTTCTTGAGAAAAAAAAAAAATAACAACCAAAAAGTTATTTTGCTTTAATTTTAACTGCAGGATAAGAATTAAATTTTTGTATCTAAGGAAGTGTAATATCTATTAACTCATCAATGCCTTTCTACTACTTCTTGGAAAAATATTTTCCTTACATTTAATTATGTTTTCTTGGGATGATACATATGAAAATTTTTCAAGAAGTGGTTATTAGTCTCAAGGAAATCACCTGTGAAGAGGGGAAGTTTTTACACTATAAATAGACCTCAGTCATCATCCAGTGGTGCTACTCAGTTTTACAAGTCACTTACACCTAAACATTAAGGAAGAGCTAGTGACAATTATTCTTTCAAGTAACATCTCTCTAAATATTGAGATTGTTCTGTGAAACACAGGATCAGATGGACTGAATGAAGAAATGAATCTAATCTACTAATTTAGTAGTAATTTAAACATAGTATTTTCTGTATTTTCTTTTATATAGAGATGGAATGCCATTTCACTATTTCTTCCTGTAAAAAAGGTAAAAATAGTCTTGATATCTCAGTTTAAAATGTACATTTCTTTAAAATTTCCTTCTGTGTAAGTCTAATATTATAGCTCATTTCCTTCAAGAGTTTATATTTATGTTTGTACAAGCATAAGGAAAATGATAAGGAATAAAAAAAAAGTGTGTGGAATTTTAATTTAAAGTTCTTTTAATTCCTGAGATATGGTTATGGATTAACAATTCTTTCTTTTTTTTCTTTCTTTTGTCTGAAGTCCTTCAATATTTCCCACAACTGAAGATGCCAGGGTGCCTCTTTTGGACACGTGGAATGACAAATACTGACAGATCTACAGGGCTTCCTGAAGGTGGTTTCATTTGCTAAAGGTTAAATCAGAAAATCCAGGATTAGTTCAGCTGCAAATTCTTATCAGAGTGACTGGTCAGAAGAGGAAAACAATTGCTTAGATAACAGGTATGGATAATGCTATGAAAGAATTTCCATGAAGTAGTTGTGGGATTTAACCAATATATAACTGATATAATTGTAGAACAAAGGTTCTACAGAAAAGGACAGAAGGATATTTGTTTATTTACAGTCTATTGTCTCAATCTCAGTTGTGAACTAAAGATTGTATTTTCCTTTCTTTTTACTTCTGAGTGCTAAAAAAATCAAAGGTTCATTAGACTATATCTCATTCAAACATGATTGTTTTCATCTTCAGTGAAATCAAGAGACACAGAATAAGAGAGACCTTAAGAAGAAAACTTGTTTTTGAACACTGAGGTTTCCCATGATATTGTAATGGCTCAGTGGCAACAAATGAATAATGGAAAGATGGCATTATGCCACTGTAGAAGATAAACGTTTTAAGCCCTACAGAATCCTAACATATATTGCTACAGGTTCTGGAAGTCATCAAGTTACTTGAATCTAGACTAGCCTTTGTTTCCAAATTCAGGTACAACATCTTTGAAGCATATTGAATGAATCAATCACAACATTTTTAAAAATTAAACCATAATTGGGGAAAGATAACAAAGGAACAAATAACTGGTAACTGTCATATGGGCAAGAAAGGGAAAATTCATGTAGTATTATTGAAAATGGGTATCATCTTCTTAGAAATAAAGTCATTGTTTGCAAGATTGCCTTAAGCAGCAGGTTTCCTTATTCATTGCTGCCTCTCATGGCCTATAGAAGTTAGAAAGTAGGGACTGCTCTGTCTGCTGAAGTGAGTTAATGCAATGTATTTTCCAAGTCATGAAGGCAGAAACAAATCCACCATGAGGTCAGGAAGCACAATAAAGTAATTTCTGAAGGAAATATCTTTCTAATGGAGATATAGCTAGAGACAGCTGAAAGTCCTTTACAAAAGAATTGCACCTCTTTTTCCATTAACAAAATGAACATAATCATTAATTCTTCTTAAAAACCAAATGTGAGCATCCTTACTAAGTTCTGGCCTTAGACAAATCTAATTTTCATTAAGGTCCCAGTTAAGGGGAGATATACTAAGAAAACATGTATTGAATTTGAATTTTAAAGGATTTCCTTTTCATGCTTAGGTGCGTGAAGCAGCTGACTGCGCTGTTGTAACTGGCTCCACTGACATGCTCTTCTGCAAGCAAATGCTCACAAATCCATGATATCTGAAATGACCAGACACAGGATACAGATTTGATGCAAAGTCACAGCATCTGAGGCATTATGTTACAGCTAAGAAGCCTGTAGCAAGACTTGGCAGTTCAAGCCACTGGTGGTATGACCACCACCAGTGTAGCTGGAAGTCAGCTCCTGCATGCCCAGGAGGGCATGTCCATCTTTTATTATCACACAATGCATTGTAATAATTTAATTCTGGAGGCCTGAAATTGTTCTGGTCTCCTAAGCATTGTTTCAAGCTTTTGGATGAGAACAGTCTAACGTCAGCTGCAATCTACATCAGCTTTTGCTCTAAATCATTTGAGCAGAGTACACTAAATAAAATATCTATTATAATTAGAAGAAATTGTAATAATCATTAATTGCTAAAATACCAAGGCTATGGTAAACAAAAGTGACAATATCAGTGGGATAGTTGGTTTAAAAAATAAATAAAACATGTTCTTTCATGCTTGACAAATTTAATTGCAGGATGACTTTTGTGTACAGAGGTAGACTCTTTGTGGTAATCAAAATAATGATTTGTCCTTACCACTTCAGGAGATTTAGTTTGTGTTGGTGAAAACATAAAAGTAGCATAGTAAGCATACTACTGACATTTGTGTCAGAATACAGATGACATTGATGTCCTTCCTATACAGAAAGATAACCATGGAAATTTCAGTCATCATTTGGTAATTCAAATACCACTCAGAAAGTGGAGAGAAGGAAGGTATCTGCCCCTGCCTTACTTACCAGTCTAAATTTTCAGTTCCTCTTTTGAATGCATGTGCTTTTCAAGTGTGAGGAGAAAATACAAGAAAAAGGCAAATGGCAAATTAGTGTTCCATCCCATGTGACCAGCACAGGGCTTTGAGAGGAATGTGCAGAGAATCACAGTTATTAATTAGTATCATCTCATTCCAACTTGTGAGTTCCTAAAGGAGTCATCCCAAAGGCTAAATTCAGTGTGCTTTAGGACTGACTTCTTTGTTTTTTAACTTTGAACAAAACACAGTTTGAGCTGCCCTCTTTTCTTCCTGTGATTTTTATGATCTAATATAGATAGTTTTTACCAGTCTTCTGATGCAGTTCTATGCTATCTAGAACTGAACACTCTATTATACAGTTCTAACCACTCTTCTCATTTTAATGCTGAAAAAAAGACTTTTCATTAGGTATGCAATTATTGAGCTCAAAGTAGCTGAAATGAAAGTGGAGGTTGCTATTCATTCATATAATGGTATATTCACTATCCTTACTTCTTTCTCTTGCAACCTTAATTTCAGCAAGCACATCACTGTGATTTAAAACATCCTTTTATGAATTCTGAGAGGCTCATTTGAGGGCTTTTCTTTGTTTCTGTATATCATGACCAATGACTTTGAATTTGACATTGAGGTTTTGCATCTTGCTGTAAATTTTTCTCTGTGAGTCTTTAGTTTTTTTTGTTGTTGGTTGGGTTTTTTACTGTTGTTGTTAATGTTAAAAAACTGTCAATCCCCTTTATTCCGCAGTAGCTGATTGTTTTTCAGGGGAAAAAATAAAAGAAAAACAAAGATTGATGTCTCTGACCTGCCAATGCTTACAGAGCCAGGGTAAAGGAAAGATATTATATTCACTGCATCTTACATTTTGCCTCTTCTGCAGAGCAATAGGAAAATCTTTCTTCGGTTGCCAGTAGGTACCGCGTCTGCTGAAGTGTTTCCATGGAGACAGGGCATAGCTAGGCGCAGCAGACAGATGCATGCTATACCCTTGCACGGGTACTGTGTATACTTGTGCAGCTGATGGAGCGCTCAGCAAATGTATCTCCCGTCTTTAGAGATCTCATTTTTCCTGGGATTAAATGCTGATTTCTTAAGATAAACTTAAAACTGCAAATTGCACACAAATAAATATCTAAGCTTTTCACACAAATTCACAGCATTCTAGTGATGCTTAAGTGAACTTGAATACTGAAGATTCAAAAATGTTGTTTGAGCTTTGTCTGTGTTTTGGATTTATGTTGACTTGCTGGAGCATATCCAGAGAAGGCCAACAAAGTTGGTGAGGGACTTGGAACACAAACCCTATGAGGAGAGACTGAGGGAGCTGGGGTTGCTTAGCCTGGAGGAGACTCAGGGGTGACCTTATTGCTCTCTAGAACTACCTGAAGGGAGGTTGTAGACAGGCAGAGGTTGGTCTCTTCTCCCAGTCAACCAGCACCAGAAAAAGAGGACACAGTCTCAGGCTGCACCAGGGGAGGTTTAGACTGGAGATTAGGAGGAAGTTTTACACAGAGAGAGTGATTGCCCATTGGAATGGGGGGCCTGAGGAAGTGGTGGAGTCACCATCACTGGAGGTATTCAGGAGGAGACTTGACAGGGTGATTGGTTGCATGGTTTAGTTCATTAGGTGGTGTTGGATGATAGGTTGGACATGATGATCTCAAAGGTCTCTTCCAACCTGGTCTGGTCTATTCTATTCTATTCTATTCTATTCTATTCTATTCTATTCTATTCTATTTGTAGTGGGTTGAGAGAGAAGGCCTAGCTCACCCTCCCCCACAAAGCAAAGAAACCACAGCTAACTCAGTTGGAGAAGCAAAGGAATGATATATTTGCAAGCAATATATGGAATGCAGGTTGTATATACACAATATATATAGTATTTACAATATATATACAGAAATATACAACAAAGAAAAATACAGGAACACAATTCTCTCCTCCGGACAGAGGAGGGTTCCCCTCCTGTCCCCCATTCTCTCCCCCTACCTCCCTTTTTTCCCAAACAGGGGTTAGAGAGAGAAAAGACAGTTATTAAGGAAGAGGCCTCCAAGCGCATGCAGGATTAACGCTTATCTGTTATCCAAGGTCAGATCTCTGGCAAGTTGCCCAGAAGCAGACAAGCTGGAAAGGGAGAACAGGAAGGAACTGAGAAAAATTCTAACTGCACTAAAACGTAAAGCTGCATTCTACCAATCTACCAATGAAATTCGTTTAGACCCGTCTTTGTTTACAAAATACTCAGCCAGAGTGTCCCAGCACTGTCCCTTCCTTAACGGCACAGCCTCAAACGGTCACAGTCCACCCCTTCTAAACAATTTCATTGGCTGTTTATACTGTCCATCCAATCCAAAACAACATTTACAGTTTGTAAGTAAAGTTCATAGTCCTTTCCATCTATCCTCACAAGTGAATGATTCAAAAGTCCAGGAAAATCAGGAAATAAGAGAACGGAAAACAGTTTGTCTCTTTGCAAATGAAGCGAAGAAAAGGGAAACAGGGACACAGGAACTCTCACTCGACTCAGGGCTCTCAGGGTTAATGCACCATAGATTCCTCGTAGATTCTTCCTTTGGGTGCGATGTAGCTGTATAACAATCTGAAATCAAACTCTTTCAGCTAAAGTTAAATTTCTTTGTGGAATACACTGAATTTCACCATTCTCTTGCATTACCCAATAAGTGTGACCTAGACCTTCACCTGAAATCACCCCTTGGACAGGTTTAGCCTCTCCTGAGGGAGAAAATACCCAAACAGTTTTACCTAACAAATTCTTTTCTCTAACAACAGGAACTCTATCACCTTCTACTTTCTGTAGCAGATCTGAATGAACCAGTCCAGCTCAGTTCACTGAATAGAATAGAATAGAATAGAATAGACCAGGTTGGAAGAGACCTTCGAGATCATCGCGTCCAACCTATCACCCAACACCACCTAATCAACTAACCCACGTAACCAAGCACCCTGTCAAGTCTCCTCCTGAACACCTCCAGTGACGGCGACTCCACCACCTCCCCGGGCAGTCCATTCCAATGGGCAATCACTCTCTCTGTGTAAAACTTCCTCCTGACCTCCAGCCTGAACCTCCCCTGGCGCAGCCTGAGACTGTGTCCTCTTGTTCTGGTGCTGGCTGCCTGGGAGAAGAGACCAACCTCTGCCTGTTTACAACCCCCCTTCAGGTAGTTGTAGAGAGTAATGAGGTCACCCCTGAGTCTCCTCCTCTCCAGACTAAGCAACCCCAGCTCCCTCAGCCTCTCCTCATAGGGCTTGTGTTCCAAGCCCCTCACCAACTTCATTGCCCTTCTCTGGACTCGTTCCAGCAAGTCAACATCCTTCCTAAACTGAGGGGCCCAGAACTGGACACAGTACTCGAGGTGTGGCCTAACCAGTGCAGTGAACAGGGGCAGAATGACCTCCCTGCTCCTGCTGGCCACACTGTTCTTAATGCAGGCCAGGATGCCATTGGCCCTCCTGGCCACCTGGTGTCGTAGTTTGGGCTGGGTGCCCTCTGCTACAGGGGTGTTTCCTGTGTCCAGAAGTCCAGCCCAGTGGGTGGACACAGGAAATTAGGTTATTTCCTACCATGATCCCTTGCACCACTATAAGTTTCACGGCGGGGTCTGGCACTTCCTCTTTCCTTCCTCCTTGCCGCCTGGTAACTGGGGAGAAGATCTCCCGGCCATGGGCCTGGTTAGGCCCAAGGCCACGGGGATGGGCAGTCTCAGATCTGGCCAGCTGAGACTAGCCTAGCAGTGGGGGGAAGGAGGAGCCCTGGGGGTTTGGGTGCACCCTCAGGTGGGGGATGGGATTTCTCTGGGTCTGTTTTGGGTTTCTCTCTTGTCACTGTGTTTCTAGTTCTCTGCACGCACTCACTGTTCTATTTAAACTTTTCATCACTTTTTTGCAATCCGGTTGTCTGAGTTGTTATTTCTGCGCGTGGTGGGGAGGGGGGTCTGCCCCAACCCATTGCACCTGGGCACACTGCAGGCTCATGTTCATCTTACCATCAACCAGCACCCCCAGGTCCCTCTCTGCCTGGCTGCTCTCCAGCCACTCTGACCCTAGCCTGTAGCACTGCATGGGGTTGTGGTGGCCAATGTGCAGAACCCGGCACTTGGATGTGTTAAATCTCATGCCGTTGGACTCTGCCCATCTGTCCAGCCTGTCGAGGTCTCTCTGCGAAGCCTCTCCACCCTCTAGCAGATCAACTCCTGTCCCCAGCTTGGTGTCATCAGCAAATTTACTGATGATAGACTCAATGCCCTCATCCAGATCATCAATGAAGATGTTAAAGAGGATGGGGCCCAGCACTGATCCCTGGGGGACTCCACTACTGACTGGCCGCCAGCTGGATGTGACACCATTCACCACCACTCTCTGGGTTGGGCCATCCAGCCAGTTCCTAACCCAGCTCAGAGTGCTGCTGTCCAAGCCATGGGCTGACAGCTTGGCCAGGAGTTTGCTATGGGGGACGGTGTCAAAGGCCTTGCTGAAGTCCAGGTAAACTACATCCACAGGCCTCCCCACATCCACCAGGCGGGTCATCTGCTCATAGAAGGAGATCAGGTTGGTCAGGCAGGACCTGCCCTTCCTAAATCCATGTTGGCTGAGCCTGATCCCTTGGCCATCCTCTAAGTGCTGTGTTAATGCACTCAGGATGACCTGTTCCATGATCTTGCCTGGCACTGAGGTCAGGCTGACAGGCCTGTAATTCCCTGGCTCATCCAACCGGCCCTTCTTGTGGATGGGCACCACGTTGGCCAGCTTCCAGTCCTCTGGGACCTCTCCAGTGAGCCAGGACTGCTGAAAACTGATGGAGAGCGGCTTGGCCAGCTCCTCTGACAGCTCCCTCAGCACCCTAGGATGGATCCCATCTGGTCCCATGGACTTGTGGGGATCCAGGCAGCTGAGCAGATCACCAACTACCCCATTTTGGAACAGTGGAAAACTCTGCTGCTCCCTGGCTCCTTCTGCCAGCTCTGGAGGCCAGCTGTCTAGAAGTCATTCTGTCCTGCTAGTAAAAATTGGGGCAAAGAAGGTGTTAAGTATCTCTGCCTTTTCCTCATCCCTTATCACAACGTTCCCCTCCATGTCCACCAAGGAGTGGAGGTTGTCTCTGCCCTTCCTCTTGCTATTAATGTATTTATAGAAGGACTTTTTGTTGTCCTTCACAGCAGAGGCCAGACTAAGCTCCAAATGCGCTTTTGCCTCCCTAATTTTCTTCCTGCAAGACCTAGCAACATCCTTAAATTTTTCACGGGTTGCCTCCCCTCTCTTCCAAAGGTGATACACCTTCTTTTTTTCCCTTAGTTCCATTAAAAGTTCTTTAACCATCCAGGCTGGCCGTCTGCCCCGGCGGCTCATCTTCCGGCACATTGGCACAGCCTGTCCCTGAGCCTTCAACAGTTCTTCCTTGAAGTAGGACCAGCTCTCCTGGACCCCTTTGTTTTTAAGGGCTTTATCCCAAGGAACCCTCTGAATTAGTTCCTTGAGTAGCCTGAAGTCCGCCCTCCGCAAATCCAGAGTGGAGGTCTTCTTGCTACCCCTCTTAGTTTGACCAAATAATGAGAATTCAATTATCTCGTGGTCACTGGCCCCTAAGCACCCTCCGACCACCACATCACCCACCAACCCTTCCCTATTGGTGAAGAGGAGGTCAAGCATAGCCTTGCCCCTGGTAGGCTCTTGCAGCACCTGGGATAAGAAGCTGTCCTCCATGCATTCTAAGAACCTCCTAGATTGCCACTTCTCTGCTATGTTAAGATCCCAGCAGATATCAGGCTAGTTGAAGTCACCCATGAGAACAAGGTCAGGCAATCTTGAGACAGCCTTAAGCTGCCTATTGAATGACTCATCAACATCCTCCTCCTGGTTGGGTGGTCTATAACAGACTCCAACCAGGATGTCAGCCCTGTTGGCCTTCCCTCTAATTCTTACCCACAGGCACTCAACCCGATCGTCCCTAATCTCCATCTCAATGGCATCTAGTGCCTCCCTGATGTACAGGGCCACCCCTCCACCCCTTCTTCCTTGCCTGTCTCTCCTGAAGAGTCTGTAGCCATCAATTGCAGCGCTCCAGTCATGTGAGTCGTCCCACCACGTCTCTGTGATGGCAACTACATCATAACTTTCCTGCTGCAGCAAGGCTTCCAGCTCCTCTTGTTTGTTGCCCATGCTTCGTGCATTAGTGTACATGCACTTCATCCGGGCGGCTGGTTTCACCTCTGGCTCTGGCTTATCACCCCCAGACCCCAGCCTGGGGGGACTGGTTTCAACCCCTTCCCCCTTCGAAACTAGTTTAAAGCCCTATCTATGAGACCTGCCAATTCCCTCCCCAGAATCTTTTTCCCTTTGAGGGATAGACCATTCTCGTACACTCTGATCTTACCCCTCCTTTGGGACAGATGTGCTCCATCTGTTGCCAGCTGGCCTGAACCTCTACTATTTATCAGCCAGGTTGCTTGTGCCAAATGTTTTTCCCAGTTTTTCAAAGATCCACCCCCCATGGCTTTAAGAGTGGTCTTCAACAAACCGTTGTAGCGTTCAATCTTCCCTGCAGCTGCTGCACAGTAAGGAATATGCAATACCCACTCAATGCCATGCTCTTTTGCCCAGTTCTTGTGCCTGGTTGACGGTGCCCCTTTAAGAAAGGGAATATGGTGGACGGAAGTTGGTAAACGGAAGGAATATTCTAAACTAATTTTTCATTGGGCGAGTGGGAGGAAGCACTATCTGGCCTGAGAGTGAAGTGGGCATTCCCAGCACTTCTGTGTCACTCTTGCTTCCGCCTTCCCCTCAGGCAGCAGCTCTGGCTGTGCTGGGCTTTCTGCCAAGACTTCGGCCTTGAAGATAAGACTAACTTTTTTTTCCAATTAACACAAACTGCTTCTAACATTTTTCTTTCTCTCTTTTCTCCCTCTTTTCCGAACTACTCTGGGGAAAGGGGGGGGGGAGAGAGGGGAGAGCGGAGGTGGGGAACCTCTCGGCAAGGGGGGTTACTCTCATTTCTGTATTAGTCTGTTGTATATCTTTGTATATATTGTAGATATTGTAAATTTGTAAATATTCCCCTGCAAAACCCTACACTGCTTTGTAAATATAGCTCCACTGCTTTGCTAATTCGGCTGGTGAGTTTTTTTTTCCCTTTCCCTTCAATTTTTCTTTCCCTTTTACCTTACAAGGGGGAAGGGAAGAGGCTTCTCGGCCTTACCCTTTCACCCACCACAGTTCTTTACAAGGTTGTTCTTGAAATGAGTTCCGTTGTCTGACTCAATCCTCTCTGGAGTTCCGTGTCTCCACAGGATCTGTCTCTCCAGACCGAGAATGGTGTTGCGTGCAGTTGCATGTGGAACTGGATTAGTTTCCAACCATCCAGTGTTTGCCTCTACCATAGTAAGCACGTATTGCTTACCAGAACGAGAACGTGGTAGAGTGATATAGTCAATGTGCCAAGCTTCACCATACTTGTACTTGGACCATCTGTCACCATACCACAAGGGCTTAAGTTGTTTTGCCTGCTTAATAGCAGCACAAATGTCACAGTCATGGATGACTTGCGTGATACCATCCATGGAAATGTCTATGGATCTGCCACGAGCCCATTGGTATGTTGCATCTCTGCCTTGATGTCCTGACGAATTGTGAGCCCATCAAGCTAAGAATATCTCACCTCGGTGTTTCCAGTCGAGATCAAGATTAGAGTCCATGTCTACTTGAGAAACTCTTGCAGCTAGATCTGCCGGATGGTTTTGTTGCTGTTCCTCAGTAGCTTTGCTCTTAGGAATGTGAGCATCAATGCGTCTCACTTTCACTGGAATTCTCTCTATTCGATCACCAACGTCCCACCACAGGTCAGCTGCCCAAATGGGTTTTCCTTTCCTCTGCCAACCATTCTTTTTGCAGTTCTTTGGCCTACCCCATAGAGCATTGGCTACCATCCATGAGTCGGTGTAGAGATAAAGCTTTGGCCATCTCTCATGTTCAGCTACGTCGAGAGCTAGCTGGACAGCTTTTACCTCTGCGAACTGACTGGATTCTCCTTCTCCATCCTTTGCTTCTGCAACTCGGCGTGTTGGACTCCACACTGCAGACTTCCACCTTTGCTTGTTTCCAACAAGACGACAGGAACCGTCTGTGAACAAAGCATATTTCTTTTCATCATCAGAAAGGTCATTGTAAGGAGGAGCTTCCTCAGCATGAGTTCCTCTCTCCTCTGGAGGTTTAGCACAGATGGTATCTTCAGGTCAACTTGAGATCACCTCCACTAGACCAGGTCTTTCAAGATTTCCCTTTCGAGCTCTCTGTGTTATCAGAGCCATCCACTTAGACCAGGTTGAGTCTGAGGCATGATGTGGTGTGGAGCCTTTGCCTTTGAACATCCAATTCAAAACTGGTAGTCTGGGAGCTAAGAGAAGTTGTGATTCAGTTCCAATCACTTCAGAAGATGCTTTTACTCATTCATAGGCAGCTAGAATCTCTTTCTCTGTTGGAGTATAATTAGCCTCTGAGCCTCTGTAACCTCGACTCCAGAAACCAAGAGGTCGTCCACGTGTCTCACCTAGGGCTTTTTGCCACAAGCACCAGGTTGGACCATTGTCACTTGCAGCCGTGTACAAAACGTTCTTAATGTCTGGACCATCTCGGACAGGTCCCAGACCCACTGTTTGAAACACCTCTTGCTTTTTCTGGTCAAAGACTGCTTGTTGTTCAGGTCCCCAGTGGAAATGGTTTCTCTTTCGAGTCACATCATACAGAGGTTTCACAATCTGACTGTATCCAGGAATGTGCAGTCTCCAATATCCCACTATCCCCAAGAAACGTAAGGTCTCTTGCTTGCTTGTGGGATTTGCCATGGTAGAGACTCTATTTACCACATCCACTGGAATGTGTCAGCATCCATCCTGCCACCGCACTCCCAGAAACTGAATCTCTGTGGTAGTGTGACCGTTTGAGGCAGTCCGTTTAAGAAAGGAGACATAGTGGCTGAATGTTTATAAACGAAAGACAGATCTAAACTAATTTCATTGGTAGATTGGCAGAAAGCACCTTTGAACTTCGTGTACAGCAGAGTATTCTGGGCAGTCCTGCACTTATTTTCTTCCTTGCGGCAGCTTTCAGCTTTCTGGGCTTTTGGCCAGACTGACCTTGGAAAAAGATAAGGCCTTTTCAACAACATATCTGCCTAACTGCTTTTAATTAAGAATTATTCCTTTTTCTCTCTTTCTAAACCTCTCTGGGGAAAAGGGGAGAGAAGGAGGGTACAGAGGTGGGGAATCCACCTCAGCAGAGGAGGGAAATCTCATTTCTATCACAGTATCACAGTATCACAGTACCACTTAGGTTGGAAAGGACCTCGAGGATCATCTAGTCCAACCTATCAACACAGACCCCATGACTAGACCATGGCACCAAGTGCCACGTCCAATCTCCCCTTGAACGCCTCCAGGGACGATGACTCAACCACCTCCCTGGGCAACCCGTTCCAATGATGAATGACTCGCTCGGTGAAGAACCTCCTCCTCACCTCGAGTCTAAACCTCCCCTGGTGCAACTTGAGACTGTGTCCCCTTGTTCTGGTGCTGGTTACCTGGGAGAAGAGTCCAACCCCTTCCTGGCTACAACCACCTTTCAGGTAGTTGTAGAGGGCAATGAGGTCACCCCTGAGCCTCCTCTTCTCCAGGCTAAACAATCCCAGCTCCCTCAGCCTCTCCTCATAGGGCTTGTGTTCAAGGCCTCTCACCAGCCTTGTTGCCCTTCTCTGGACACGTTCAAGTGACTCGATGTCCTTCTTAAACAGAGGGGCCCAGAACTGGACACAGTACTCAAGGTGCGGCCTAACCAAAGCAGAGTCCAGGGGCACAATGACCTTCCTGCTCCTGCTGGCCACACTATTCCTAATGCAGGCCAGGATGCTATTGGTCCTCCTGGCCACCTGGGCACACTGCTGGCTCATATTCAGGTGGCTGTCGATCAGCACACCCAGGTCCCTCTCTGTTTGGGAGCTCTCCAGCCACTCCGACCCCAGCCTGTAGCTCTGCATGGGATTGCCGTAGCCAAAGTGCAGCACTCGGCACTTGGACTTGTTGAATGCCATCCCATTGGACTCTGCCCATCTGTCCAGTCGGTCGAGGTCCCTCTGCAGAGCCTTTCTGCCCTCTGACTAACATCTACCCCTAACTTTGTGTCATCTGCAAACTTGCTGATGACTGACTCGACGCCCTCATCCAGATCATCGATGAAGATGTTGAAGAGGATGGGGCCCAGTACTTATCCCTGGGGGACACCACTGGTGACTGGCCGCCACCCACTCATGGATGGTAGCCAATGCTCTATGGGTTCCCTAAACTGCTTTGTAAACATAGCACATTCCCTTGCTAATCCGGCTGTGGTTTTTTTTCCCCTTTCTTTCAATTTTCTTCCCTTTACTTTATGGGGCGGGGAGAAGGCCCGGCCTTTCCCCTTCAACCCTCGACAGGTAGGTCCTTCCAGTTTGTGTCGCTTAATGGGAAAACAAAATTAATGGCGACGAAATTAATAGATGAAGGGCGAGCAACTGATGTCGTTTACCTGGACCTGAGCAAAGCCTTCGACACTGTCCCGCACCACATCCTGGTCTCCAAACTGGTGACACATGGGTTTGATGGGTGGACCACTAGATGGATAAGGAAATGGCTTGATGGCCGCACCCAAAGAGTGGCTGTCAATGGGTCTATGTCCCAGTGGAGGCCAGTGACAAGCGGAGTCCCTCAGGGATCAGTCCTGGGACCTGTCTTGTTCAACATCTTTGTGGGTGACATGGACAGTGGCATTGAGTGCACCCTCAGCAAGTTTGCTGATGCCACCAAGCTGTGTGGTGCAGCAGACATGCTGGAGGGAAGGGAGGCAATCCAGAGGGACCTTGACAGGCTGGAGAGGTGGGCACAAGCCAACCTCATGAAGTTCAATAAGAGCAAGTGCAGGGTCCTGCATCTGGGTGGAGGCAATCCCAGGCACAAATACAGGCTGGGCAGTGACTGGCTGGAAAGCAGCCCTGAGGAGAGAGACTTGAGGGTGCTGGTGGACAAGAAGCTCAACATGAGCTCTCAGTGTGCACTTGCAGCCCGCAAAGCCAATCAGATCCTGGGCTGCATCAGGAGAAGTGTGACCAGCAGGTCGAGGGAGGTGATCCTCCCGCTCTACTCAGCTCTGGTGAGACCCCACCTGGAGTACTGTGTCCAGTTCTGGAGCCCCTATTACAAGAGAGATATGGAGGTGCTAGAACGTGTCCAGAGAAGGGCCACGAGGATGATCAGAGGGCTGGAGCACCTCTCCTATGAGGGCAGACTGAAGGAGTTGGGGCTGTTCAGTCTGCAGAAGAGAAGGCTCCGAGGTGACCTAATTGTGGCCTTCCAGTATCTGAAGGGGGCCTACAGGAAGGGAGGGGAAGGAATTTTCAGGATCTCAGGCAGTGATAGGATTAGGGGGAATGGAATGAAGCTGGAGGTGGGGAGATTCAGGCTAGATGTGAGGAGGAGGTTCTTCACCATGAGAGTGGTGAAGCCCTGGAATGGGTTGTCCAGGAAGGTGGTTGGGGCCCTGTCCCCGGAGGTGTTTAAGAGCAGGCTGGATGAGGCTCTGTCCAGCCTGATGTAGTGTGGGGTGTCCCTGCCCATGGCAGGGGGGTTGGAACAAGATGATCCTTGTGGTCCCTTCCAACCCTGACTGATACTATGATACTATGAAAAACTGCATTCAGAAAACTTCCTCATTCGAAGACTTCCTCAGCAGTTTTACCCCAGATGATGATATCATTGATGAACTGGATCTGTTCTGGAGCACCAACTTTCTCCAGAGCATCGTGGATCACTGCATGACAGATGCTTGAGCTGTGGATCCCGCCCATTGGCAATCTGTTGAAAGTGTACTGGATTCCTCCACAGGTGAAAGCAAACTGAGGCCTGCATTCCTCTGCTATGGGAATAGAGAAAATTGTATTAGCAATGTCTATGGTAGCATACCATTTGGCCTCTTTGGAGTCCAGCTCATACTGTAACTCCATCATGTCTGGTACTGCTGCACTCATAGGTGGCGTCGCTTCATTCAGGGCTCGGTAGTCCACTGTCAGACGCCAGTCTCCATTCTGCTTTCGCACTGGCCACACTGGACTGTTGAAAGGTGAATGAGTTTTGCTGACGATTTTCTGACTCTCCAACTGATGAATCAGATTCTGAATGGGCAACAAAGAGTCACGGTTGGTTCTGTATTGTCTGTGATGCACAGTCTGAGAAGCAACCTGGCAATTTAATGTCCTGTATCTTGTGTTGTCCCACAACTGCAGATTCATCAGAAAGTTCAGGTCTAACAGATAGCTTCAGTTTTTGTCTATCAACTTCTACAGAAGCTACTCCAAAAGCCCATTTGTAACCTCTAGGGTCCTTGAAACGCCCTTCTCTCAGAAAATCAATTCCCAAAATACAAGGTGCATCAGGTCCGGTCACAACTGTATGCTTCCTCCATTGTTTACCAGTTAAACTTATATTAGCCTCCCCCTTACTTAACTCTTGAGATCCACCAGTGACTCCCAGAATAGTTATAGACTTTGTTCCCTGATAATTTGATGGTATTATGGTGCACTGAGCCCCTGTGTCAACCAAGGCCCTGTACATCCAAAATTGTGAAGTGCCAGGCCACTGGATGTACACATCCCAATAGATTCTGTTATCTCTGTTATCCCTCTCCTCCCCCTGGTGGGAGGCAGGGCACCCCTAGTTATGGGGAACATGCCCACATGTGCATTGAGCACAGTGTGCAGTGTTACAACTGGAACCACTGTTGGAGCTACTAGAGTTGTTCTGGGGAACTGTGGAAGTAACAGCTACCCTTCTGGTATTGCCACCTCGGGGTCTGCCACTTTGCAGTTCTCTCAGTCTCCTGAAATCATTAAAAGTTGGTTGGCCATCCCACCTGTGTCCAGTTACTGTTTACTGTTACAGTTTACTGTGTCCAGTTCTGGGCCCCTCAGTTTAAGAAGGGCATCGAGACACTTGAACGTGTCCAGAGAAGGGCAACAGGACTGGTGTGAGGCCTTGAACACAAGCCCTATGAGGAGAGGTTGAGGGAGCTGGGATTGTTTAGCCTGGAGAAGAGGAGGCTCAGGGGTGACCTCATTGCCCTCTACAACTACCTGAAAGGTGGTTGTAGCCTGGAAGGGGTTGGCCTCTTCTCCCAGGCAACCAGCACCAGAACAAGGGGACACAGTCTCAAGTTGCACCAGGGGAGGTTTAGACTCAAGGTGAGGAGGAAGTTCTTCACCTATCGAGTTGTTTGTCATTGGAACAGGCTGCCCAGGGAGGTGGTTGAGTCACCGTCCCTGGAGGCGTTCAAGAGGGGATTGGACGTGGCACTTGGTGCCATGGTCTAGTCATGGGGTCTGAATTGATAAGTTGGACTCAGTGATCCCCGAGGTCATTTCCATCCTTAGTTATACTGTGATACTGTGATACTGTAATACCTGTTCATGTTCTCACCAAAGTGGTCACGCAGAGTTATCCAAATAGTCCTACGTGACTGCCTTGGTGGTCTGTTTTGGTTTGATCTGTTTTCGAATGACCTCCTTGGAGGACGTGTATTCCTCACAGATGAAACTTGTATCCACCTGGAGGAAGAATTGGAATTATCTTTTTGTTCCAATTGGGTTATGGAATTTTTAAATTCATCCTCCAAATCTTTCAGGCAATTCGTTATTTCACCAGACAGAGTTTCAATGGCTGAAACCGAAGAAACACTTGTCATGCTATCCTCCAATTGTCTCATTTAATCACTGAATAGGCCAACGGTAGGAGGAGCTCCACTATAATTTCTTGACACAATTCTGCTTGCCAGAATATTTGCATAATTCGAAGGAGCAAGTTTGATGAGCTTTTTAGCAAGATCAGTTCCCACAGGAATGTCATCAGGATTCAGAGTTTCATGTTCACCATAGAGTATCTCTCTAACAGCAAATTCTCTCAAGCGCTTAATTCCCTCATCTATGGTAGTCCAGGGTTTAGGATTCCATGGAAGATCATCTCGGGAAGGGTATCTCAGGGCAACTGCAAATAAAAGGCGTACACACAGATTAACCTTGCCGAGAACCATCGCTGGATGTCTATCTATTCCATTATCCTTCGAGAGACTTCCTAGCTGAGCTGCTGACTTGTCTCCAACTATCAGAGCTGGAGCACCTGTATCATAACATCTACTAAGCCAAGCTAGAATTGGCTCCTTATCTGCTCTGATGTAATCTTTATGGACGTTGCGAATCTCTTCACGAGGTGAAGAACATCCCTGAAGGTCATCTTCTTCTCCATCTATCACAGTCACCAGTGGTGTCTCCCAGGGATCAGTGCTAGGCCCTGTCCTCTTCAACATCTTCATCGATGATCTGGATGAAGGGGTAGAGTCAGTCTTCAGCAAGTTTGCAGATGACACCAAATTAGGGGCAGATGTTAGTCAGTTAGAGGGTAGAAAGGCTCTGCAGAGGGACCTCGACCAACTGGACAGATGGGCAGAGTCCAATGGGATGGCATTCAACAAGTCCAAGTGCCGAGTGCTGCACTTTGGCTACGGCAATCCCATGCAGAGCTACAGGCTGGGGTCGGAATGGCTGGAGAGCTCCCAAACAGAGAGGGACCTGGGTGTGCTGATCGACAGCCACCTGAATATGAGCCAGCAGTGTGCCCAGGTGGCCAGGAGGGCCAATAGCATCCTGGCCTGCATTAGGAATAGTGTGGCCAGCAGGAGCAGGGAGGTCATAGTGCCCCTGTACTCTGCTTTGGTTAGGCCGCACCTTGAGTACTGTGTCCAGTTCTGGGCCCCTCAGTTTAAGAAGGACATCGAAACACTTGAGCGTGTCCAGAGAAGGGCAACAAGGCTGGTGAGAGGCCTTGAACACAAGCCCTATGAGGAGAGGCTGAGGGAGCTGGGATTGTTTAGCCTGGAGAAGAGGAGGCTCAGGGGTGACCTCATTGCCCTCTACAACTACCTGAAAGGTGGTTGTAGCCTGGAAGGGGTTGGCCTCTTCTCCCAGGCAACCAGCACCAGAACAAGGGGACACAGTCTCAAGCTGCGCCAGGGGAGGTTTAGACTCGAGGTGAGGAGGAGGTTCTTTACCGAGCGAGTCATTCATCATTGGAACGGGTTGCCCAGGGAGGTGGTTGAGTCATCGACCCTGGAGGCGTTCAAGGGGAGATTGGACATGGCACTTGGTGCCATGGTCTAGTCATGGGGTCTGTGTTGATAGGTTGGACTAGATGATCCTCGAGGTCCTTTCCAACCTAAGTGGTACTGTGATACTGTGATACTGTGATATCACATCTTCCTGAACATGTTGTCCCCATAATCCTGCTGTCACTCTCCTAAGGATCTCTCTAAGCTGAGAAGCACCCCTAGCTGCTGTCCTAGCTGCATCTCTTTCTGGTGTTGATCTCAATAATTCAGCTAGATCTTTAAAACAAATCTCTTCCTCCTCAGCAGGATCTTTTCTAGTAGAAGGTCCCTCTCCAGGATCAGCCTCCTGCTCTCCTCCTTGATTAGCTCCTGGATCAGCTTTGGCCTTTCCTCTTCTTGTTTTTAAAACTGCTACTTGCTTAATTGGAGCTGTGTTTGAATTTACAGCTGCCTTAACAGAAGCTGACCGGTTTTGAGACAGATCAACTGCTTTGGAGGGGGCTTCCGGTCCTGCCATAGGAGAAAGAGGAAATGGCTTTGCCTCGTTAATGGCTACTGAAGATGGGGGAGCCGCCATGTTGGGAGCTGCCGCCGCCCCTGGCTTCTTGCCAGAATCAGCAACAGTACCATTCAAAGCAGCCTTTCCAATAGACTTTTTAGCTTTATCTTTAACTGATACAGATTCTCCGCTCTCCTCATCACTAGAAGTCTCTGGGGCAGAGCCAGAAGTATGCCTCCTTTTCTTTGATCTATGCTTAATAATGAAGCAGGCCTTAGGTTCTTTTGTCTCCCGGTGCAAAACATATAACAAATACGCAATCACTATCATCAGCAGCAGGATTGCACACATCAAATAAATCACCTTTGGATCCCAGCCATCACTTAAAATTACTCTTTCACCTACTGGAATCTTAAACTCCCTTATCTCAATTGGCAGAGTGGTCGAAGTTACATTTCTGTATCTACTAAGCCGAAAAAAACCCAGACAGCGGTCATAGAGAAACTGAATTTTGTACTTAAATAATAAATAAAATGTATGCATTATATATTTACCTATTTGATCAAGAAGTAAACCCAAACAATATTTGTAGTTCAGGACACAACATATTGAAAATACTAGATGCTCTAAAATCCAAAATACCTTTATGTTTGCTAGTCCAACTCCAGCAAACAATAAATCAAGCTAAGTTTGCCGCACATTGGGACCTCCAAATAAAATGTAGTGGGTTGAGAGAGAAGGCCTAGTTTTCCCTCCCCCACAAACATAATTATGATTGCAAACTTTTATATGTTTTATTTGGATTTGCTTTATTTTTCAGTTTTGTTCATTTGAATGAAATTTGCTTCATCAAGGTTCATGAGCTGAGAGGGGAAAAAAAGAATGGAAAATGTATTTAATTTCAAGATGAAGATAACTAATTTTCTGTTTTCTTGTGGTATCTGAACTATTCCACACTTGTTGGAAGAAGACTCTTCTAGGAAAAAGGCTTTGGCATTAAACTGTAGGATGTGATTCACCTACCATAGGTAGGTAAAAAAGTCAGTGTTAAAATTGCATATTTGCTTCTCAAAAGTATCTTTAGCAAAACCAGGAAATTAATAGTAGTGCCATGGAAAGTACTGATAAAAATTAATTTTAAATAGTTCAGGCTTTTCTAGTCTCCAACACTGATATTAACTACAGCAGTAAAAAGATGCCAACAGAATACTAAAATTATTTGGAAATGTATTATGAGACACTTGTTTAATTTGGTCAAAAAACCAAACAAACAAAAACCACAAAAAGGATACATATATATACATATTCTTTACAAATAAAAACTTCAATAACTTAAAATAATTTTAAAACTACAAGTATTTGTAGGATTTAATTCTACTTAAATCTTAATAAATACCTAAATTCAGCTGCCTGCCCAGCTCAACATGTCTTAAGCCAGTCATCAGATATAGGGTCCAGAGGAACTCTTTCTCCTAATCAGGTTGGAGCATCATAATCTGAAAAAGGTCCAGGTATATGTTATGCAGTTGATGCTCTCAGCTCCTCCTGCTTTCTTCCTGTGGTGCATCATAGTCTTTTGGTAGTTGTCAGGAAGAATTTCCTGGCTGATGGTATTTGCAGACATGTGGGATAATGTCTCGTTCCCCTGATCCAACTGTTATTTGTGTGTTAGAGGTTAGGACCCACATGCAGCAATTCAGGTGATCTCTTACACTGTCCTGTTCCTGTGCCCTGCTGGGTCGAGGATCAGTATGAATATGAAAAGAGAAGTCACACACAGAGGAGACTTCTGTGTCCCATTTAACTGAACAGTTTATCTCCCTTCAGAGTCAATCATGCCCTGAGTCACAGATGTTGTCTTGGCTGGAAGGTCTTTGAAGGAGGCAGGCAAATTCAACTCAGTCTGATGCAAAACCAAAGAAACCTCAAGGCATTGACTTCATGAATGCTTTCCTGTTTATGGTCACACAAGACAGCATGCTTGAATTTGGGGGGTTCCTACAATGAAGGAACCAAAAGCCTGTGAGACACTTCAGCTTGGATACCTGCCCTAACATTTGCTGATCTTTCCTCCCTGCATTTCCACCACCCCCCAAAAAAATCCCAAACCCCAAACAACCAAAAACAAACAAACAAAAGAACAGAACCACAAGAAACCAACAAAACAACACAGTTTGGAATGGTACTTTCACTTCCTATTGAAGACACAAAGATTTCATATCTGTTGTGCTCTTATCTCGTGTAATATTTGCAGTAAACTGCAATGCAGATAGGCTGCAGTGATCCTAAGACTGTTAACTGTTTGCCACACCGCACCATTTTCTAGAGGTTTGAAAGGTTGTGATTTATTAAACAAGACACTGTTAGATGAGTCAAAGAGTCGTTTGGCTGCAGAAAAGGCTCTTTAAATCATTTAGCTAACTGTATCTTGGCAGATACATCTAATCCATGCTAATCCATGTCTAATCACAGACATACCCATGGGTCGATACATCCTGATCCAAAGAGTGTTGCAGGATAGTTTGATCTTTATATTTGTAAGACAAAAAAATTGGGTCTATTCCATCAGACTTGAAGAGCCACTCAGTCTGACACAGAATGAAGGTGTATAAATGTTATACATAAATAATTTTGTCCCAAGATCTTATTCTGAGAGGTGCAAAGGTGCTATAGCACATTAAAGGAAGAAGCACCTTAGTAGAATGTGTTTCTAGCCCTTTTTTTTGTCCTCAAATTGGAAAACTTCATGCCAGCATGGACTAGACAGCATTAGACATACAGATGAGCACATGATGACATTCAGAACTCTTCTTTCTCTGCAGCTGAAGGCAGAAATAGCTAAGAAAATATCACAGAAAATCTTATCTTCAATCACTTGAAGGAGAATGAGCCATCCTATTTTCAGAGCTCCCCTCTCTGAACAGTAGAAGAAACCAAAGAATCAATCACAAAGCAAAATCTTGTCTTTTGATTTTCTTTAAGAGGTGATCAGGTATAGAGAATGCTTGACCTTTAAGTCTGCTTAGTGTGGAGGACTGTGCCTGCACTGCTTGAACAAAGATATGGCTTCTGCTCAGCTTTGCAGTAGAATTTAACAACTCTCTTGAGCTGAAAAATCACACAGGGACTTTCAGAATCAAACTTATTATGCATTCAGTATCCCAATATTCCATCTGCTGTTTCCTTGTTCCATATCCCATTAACAAATGCTAAGCTGCAGATAGGCTTTCACATAGTAATGAGTTGCATAAGTATGCAAACAAAACACAAGTTATAGATTTCTGTTAGAACAAGTGCCAAGAACCCCTCCTGTTGCAACACTACTAATGACAGGATAGCAAGAGTGGACTAAAGAGCGTAATTTGTAGTATTCCCAGGTCAGCTGCACACATAGTTTCTCCAAAAATAAGTGAGGCGATTTTTTCTATATTTACAATGTGCCAGATTCATTCCTACTTTAATTGCAGTAACCTCAGTGGATCTGTATCATGGAAGAATTTGGCCTTTCACTTGGAAAACTTCCTACAGATGGTGGTAGAAAAGGTGACCAGCATAAATAATGTCATTACCCCAATTAACTGGAATTGATTCATTCATCCATCCATTTCCCAAGTGATTATCTCCAGTTAAAATAATTGCCTGTATAGTATTCCATTGATAGATTCCTGGGTGAAACAGAGATCTTCTAAATAGCGTTTTACCCAAATGCCAGCACAACCACTGCTACCTGACAGTAGGGAAACACATTACAGTCTGCTACAGTTCAACACGAGGACAGAGAAAGCCTTGGAATGTTTCTAAGATACACAGATTCATTTATTATAATTATTATTTGTATAAGCATAAGGTTACTGTGGAACTGGACTTGATTTGCTGTGGAATGAAAGAGGATGGTGCCTGCTGTAAAGAGCTTACATTTCTAATCAAGCACAGACACATATAAGGATCTCAAAGAAGTCATGAGATAATATTAATAGACATAGCCAGACCTAGCAGTGGCACCACAACAACCTCTCAGTTGTATATTTTAGTAGGCATGACAGTAATTCCTGTATTTTCAACTGCACTTCTGAAGGTAGCCAGCTCTGTTGATCATAGAATCATAGAACTGTTTTGGTTGGAAAAAACCCTTGAGATCATTGAGTGCAATCATTACCTTACTATGCTTACAGAGACAGAGTCCCAGATCTGAAAGTGCTAAAAAATCTGATGACACTTGTCTGAAAATGTAAAGCATGGACATGGGAGCCTCACAGCACAGACCTACCAGAGGCAAGAATCCAAATTCCAATTGCAATGAGGAGATGATGGGTGTGACAGGGATGCCTTGAAAAGGCGGCCTCTAAAATTATGTGTGAAGTGAGAGAGAGATATAGAGTAGTTATTTAAAGAAAGGTATAACAAGCTCAAATGAGATGGAAATGCCTGTAGCCAGAGTCTAGCATGTGTTAAGTTCAGAGAAAATGCTCTACTAATACAGTGTGAGTATGTATAGATGCATGCATAGATGGAGATTAAAAACTGTATCTAAGAAATGTTTTGTGTAGGAATTATACAAAATTCCAACACAGCTTGCATCTAAAAACATTAAATTC
The DNA here is from genome assembly GCA_011125475.1 of Melanerpes aurifrons. Taxonomy (NCBI): domain Eukaryota; kingdom Metazoa; phylum Chordata; class Aves; order Piciformes; family Picidae; genus Melanerpes; species Melanerpes aurifrons. The sequence continues at coordinate 951,172 of WWNC01000133.1, forward strand.
AGACTGAATAAGATGCACAAATTTCTGGGCTGCAATGCACACTCAGCACAGTACCCAACAAAATTTTAAGAAAACAAGGTAGAAAAAATCTTGGGATGAGGGAAACAAAAACAAAAACAACAAAAACATTGAACCTGATCTCCTAGCTGCCAGATGAGAACATGTCAAAGACACCACCATTTTAATTTGAGCAAAAAGACAGTAGTGAGAGACATTTGTGAAATGTTTACGTAATAGCAAATAAGTTTCATTTCCAAATGATATAGCAGAAGGAAGGAAATAAGAAAATACCTATTGAATTGCTGCACTTAACATGATGACAGTCGGATCTTTGTTAATACTTTTTTCTTTTATATTGGATTTGTCACAAACACCTGTTGTATGTGTCTGGTCACATTGTTTGAAATAACCTCACTAAGTCTTCTGAAGTCTTGATCTGTTCTACAAGTGTTCAGTCAGTTTTTAAGGGTTGACTGTGAGATCAGTGGTCCTTCTCCAAGCCTAAGTCCATCAGATTTTAAGACATTTGACCAAAACTGTTCAGGTCAGAGAAGTGAAGGCACACAATGAGAAATATCTATTTAAAGACTCTTGATATGACCTATGAGCCTGGAAATTCAGCAATTCAAATAGTATTTTTTCCCAAAGAAACTGAAGTTTCTCTCATGCACCATAAAGCAAAGTTGGATGTTTTGGTTATAAGAACCAAATAACATCACTTAAATTTGAAAAACTTTTATCATTTAAGATGAGAATTATCAGTTTGGGGGATGTGGGGGGGGTCTTTCCTTACATAGGGAGATAGCACAAATAAGACTTCATCAGATAGCAAGAGCTCTGAGATCATAGCCATTCAGTTTGAATAAAAAGCTGACCAAACAATTGCAATTACCTTTATGTAAGAAAGAGAAAACATGTCACACAGGTAGTTTGTCCAGCTAAACTAAACATTGCAATAATTTTTGGAAAAAGTAATCAAGGGATGTGAGCAAATGGAATCAGAGATATAATTGCATTACTGAAGATACACTATATTAAATTAATTCAATATTATTAAGACTTTTTTTTTTAATGATGGGATGTGAAAGTGTTTTCATTCACCAGAACCTTACAAAAAGATGTAAGGTGATGTCAATGGAAGAGAAGAGAAACCATTTTTTAAATGGAGATGAAATGGGTTACTACCAGTATGGAGGGAGACTAGTAGTGAGCGTATGTGAAGAGGGTTTTCCGTACTAAGCATGGGACTGCATCTAGCAAGATCCTTATGTTCCACGGCTCAGGGGAGACCTTATTGCTGTCTACAACTACCTGAAACATGGTTGTAGCCAGGAGGGGGTTGGTCTCTTCTCCCAGGCAACCAGCACCAGAACAAGAAGACACAGTCTCAAGCTGCACCAAGGGAAGTTTAGGCTTGAGGTGAGGAGAAAGTTCTTCACAGAGAGAATCATTCACCATTGGAATGGGCTGCCCAGGGAGGTGGTAGAGTCACCATCCCTGGAGGGGTTCAAGAGGGGGTTGGAAGTGGCACTTGGTGCCATAGTCATGAAGTCTTGGGTGACAGGTTGGACTTGATGATCTTTGAGGTCTTTTCCAAACTTGTTGATTCTATGATTCTATAAATGTAGATCTCAGCAGTTATTTCCTAAATGCAAGTGGTAGAAGTTACATTGCTTTTTCTAAATTCCTACTGTTCTTCCTCAGGAAAGTAAACAGTATGACGTTTCTTTTTTTCTTGTCATCTCCATTTTAGAAGGGCATGCATTGCTTCTTAAATGAACTCTTATCTCTTAAGTTTTTGTTTCCTATTTCATTGTTAAAGAATTAGATGTCTTTTGCTTTTCCTCCTTGGTAAATGTACATTATATGTATATATGTAATATTTAATAATAAGCAGCAGAACTTAACTATCAGATGATGGTCTCTTCTCCCAGGCAGCCAGTACCAGAACAAGAGGACACAGTCTCAGGCTGCACCAGGGGAGGTTCAGGTTGGATATTAGGAAGAAGTTCTATACAGAAAGAGTGATTGCCCATTGGAATGGGCTGCCCAAGGAGGTGGTGGAGTCGCTGTCATTGGAGATTTTCAGGAGGAGACTTGATGGGGTGCTTGGTGCCATGGGTTAGTTGTTTAGGTGGGTTGGATTGGTTGATGGGTTGGACGCGATGATCTTGAAGGTCTCTTCCAACTTGGTTTGGTTTATTCTAAATAAAGGTTTATTTAGGAACAGAAGGTTTCATGGCTTTTAAAAAGCAGTAACATTGCTTCCAAAGGGAAAGAACATGCTTCCTGTGATAAAAAAAGAGGGAAAAATGTCAGAAAGATCCAGGTTTAAGAAGCACTGTGCCCCAAAAGCCCTGTATAAAATGGACCTTTCCTTACAACTTAGATTTCTTGCAATCCTGAAAGTAGAAGTTTATTTTTTCATTCTAATTTTTCATTCTAATTTTTTAAATTCTAATTTTTTTCATTCTAATTTACAACATATTTTAAAAACATATTAAAGAGGAATTATTTGGAAACATATGGTGACATGGGTAGCTGTTAGGCATTTAAATAGAGAAAATTAATGTATTTTACATATGCCTACAAAGGTGGGAAGAAGTCTCAATTTGTCTGATTTAGCATTTATTTTTCTTGACTCTCCTTCCCATCCCACCAGGGAGGTGAGGGAAGAATGAGCAAGCACCTGCATGGTGTTTAGTTGCTGGCTGGGGTTAAAACACAACAGCAGAATATTCTCTTCTTAAAAATACTGTCTGTCTTCTTATCCTCCCTACAAGAACCTATTTTCTTTCTTAATGGAGAATAATATAGCTAATTTTAAATAAAGATTTACCAATTTATATTTCAAGTCTTAACTGTGCCACTACAAAAGACATGCAGGTGGTCCACTCCCACTCAGTCTTAATAGGTGTATTTATTATTTGCTACTGTCTACCAGGTCCACTTATGTTCATGGGAGGACTGCAAAAATTAGTCCTGTAATGACTTGTCAATAAGCACTATCTTGCAACTCCTTCTATACTGAGCTGTACAGTTCCTCCTATTTCTGTTTCATACACTCACCACTCTTGATAAACCATTTCTCAGTCAAGTCAGTCTTGAAATTTGATGTTCTGTTTTAAGCAGTTATCTGTTTCATGAAATTCAGGATTATAATGTTGCTGCAGAACAATGTTTTTATTGGGAATGGGGGAGGCTGAGTAGGATAACGTTTCATTGGGTCCACATCACTGAAGTTCAAAATAAAGGTAAGCAGGGATAGAAAAGATCAGCAAGAAGAAACTCAGCTTTCCTGCAAGTCCAGGGCACATGGATTGCCTTCAAAGAGCCTGTCGCATGGTCATAGTCCTTTCACATAACGTTATTCTGATCCTGTGTTTTTTTCCCAAAGGCTAACCTACTCCATGCTCAGCTCACTCCCCTTGCTGATACTAAATGCCCATCAGTTTTGACTGTTACGTCACTCACAGAAGCTGAGGATGAAGGACCAAACAGCACACAGAATTTAGAGAGTAACTGAATAAAGTAAAAGATTTTTCTCCTCATATCTAAGCAGCTGGAAAGAGCCACAATCCAGTCCTGAGCAAATTTTGTGAGCTGAAGAGAAATGACAGCTATTGCTATATTGAGAAGGCACAAGTGGTTTTTGAACCTGGGAGATAATTCCCTACACTTTGAACAGATGTGAGCAGCAACAGGCAAGACAGGGTGTCTTTCCTGATCTGTAGATGCTGTAAAACATTTTTAGAGCACCTGAAACACTAAAAAAAAAACAAATAAGGAAAAGATCAAAAAACACCAAATCTTCTATCTTTGAGTAATAACTAATTAAAAGGACAACAAAATAATTTGGAGCACTGAGATAGTGTAGAAGTGTGATCGTTTGAGGCTGTGCCTTTAAGAAAGAGACAGTGCTGGGACTCTCTGGCTGAATGTTTTGGAATATTAATGAAAACAATCAGATATTCTAAACTAATTTCATTGGTGGATTCGTAGAATGCAGTTTTAAGTTTAGGTGCAGCTGGAACTTTCCTCAGTTCGCTCCTTTCCTTCTCCCTTTCCAGCTCGACTGCTTCTGGGCTCCCTACCACACTGACTTTGAACAGATAAGAAACTAAGGCCTACTAATATTCTGCTTTATTAACAACTGCTCTTTTTCTCTCTTTCTAACCCTCTTTGGGGAAAAAGGGGAGAGAAGGGGGTACGGGGGGGGGGGGAAACCTCCTCCTGAGGAGGGAATTTCGTTCCTGTATTACTGTTTTTTTGTTTGTTTTTTTTTACTTTGCTTTATATTTCTGAGTATATATTGTAAATACCGTAAATTGTGTATATATCCTGCATTCCCCAAAACTGCTTGTAAATGTAGCATTTTCCGTTTTGCTTCTCTGGCTGGCTAGCTGTGGTTTTTTTTCCCTTCCTCTTTGTGGGGGAGAGAGGGCTGGGCCCTTCTCTCAAACCCTCCACATTTCTTTTTGGTGTCCAACGTGTGGCAAATAATTAGCTTGATTTATTGCTTGCTCGAGCCAGACCAGCAAACATGAAGGTGTTTTGGATTTTCGAGTGTCTGTTCTTCTCAATATTTGGGGTTCTGATCCACAGATATTGTTTGGGTTTGATTCTGGATTACCTAGGTAAATATTTGATGCAGAAAATTTATTTGTGGTTTCTGTATAAAATCCGGCTTCTGTATGATCGCTGCCTGGGATTCTTCTGGTTTAACAGATACAGGAATGTGACCTCTAGCACTCTCCTGATTGAGATAAAGGAGTTTAAGATCCCAGTAGGTGAAAGGGTAATTTTAAGTGATGGCTGGGATCCAAAGGTGATTTATTTGATGTGTGTAATCCTGCTCTCGGTGATAATTAATGTGTATCTGATGTTTTCCTTGTGTCAGGAGAAAAAGGACTCCAGAAAGTGTTTTGTTATTAAGCCTAGAACAAAGAGAAAACAGCGTACCTCTGGGTCAGCCCCAGAGACGTCCAGTGACCAGGAGAATGCAGAATATGTGTCAGTTAAAGATAAAGTTAAAAAGTCTATTGGAAAAGCTGCTTTACAGAGTTCTTTTGCTGATTCTGGCAAGCTGCCAGGGGCGGCGGCCGCTCCCAACATGGCAGCTTCCCCTCCTTCTTCTTCTTCGGCCATTAACGAGGCACAGTCATTTCCACCCACCCTCTCAGCAGGACGGAAGCCACTTCCACAGCAGCTGATCTGTCTCAAAACCTGTCAGCTTCTGTCAAGGCAGCTGTAAATTCAAACACAGCTCCAATTAAGCAAGTAACGGTTTTAAAGACTGGAAGTGGAAAGGCCAAAGCTGATCCAGGAGCTAATGGGGATGAAGAGCAGGAGACTGATCCTGGTGAGGGACCTTCTACTAGAAAAGATCCTGCTGAGGAGGAAGACAAGGTTTGTTTTAAAGATCTAGCTGAATTATTGAGATCAACACCAGATAGAGATGCAGCTAGGACAGCAGCTAGTGGTGCTTCTCAGCTTAGAGAGATCCTTAAGAGAGTGACAGCAGGAATATTTGGACAACATGTTCAGGAAGATGCAATAGATGGAGAAGAAGATGACTTTTCTGAATGTTCTTCACCCCGGGAAGAGCTGAGAAATGTCCGTAAAGATTACATCAGAGCAGATAAGGAGCCAGTTCTAGCTTGGCTTAGTAGATGTTATGATACAGGTGCTCCAGCTCTGATAGTTGGAGACAAGTCAGCGCCTCAGTTAGGAACTCACACGAGGGATAATGGAATAGATAGACATCTAGGCAAGGTTCTCGGTAAGGTTAGTCTGTATGTACGCCTTTTATTTGCAGTTGCCCTGAGATACCCTTCCCGAGATGATCTTCCATGGAATCCTAAACCCTGGACTACCATAGATGAGGGAATTAAGCGCTTGAGAGAATTTGCTGTTAGAGAGATACTCTATGGTGAACATGAAACTCTGAATCCTGATGACATTCCTGTGAGTATTGGTCTTGCTAAAAAGCTCATCAAGCTTGTTCTTTCTAATTATGCAAACATTCTGGCGAGCAGAATTATGTCAAGAAATTATGGTGGAGCTTCTCCTACGGTTGGCCAATTCAGTGATCAAATGAGACAATTGGAGGATACCATGACACGTGTTTCTTTGGTTTCAGCCACTGAAACTCAGTCTGGAAAAATTGAGAATTGCATGAAAGAGCTGAAAGATTCCATATACCAATTGGTACAGGAGGATAATTCCAATCTGTTTCATCTGTGAGGAATAGACATCCTCCAAGGAGGTCATTCCAAAACAGATCAAACCAAGACAGACCACCAAGGCAGTCACGTAGAACTATTTGGATAACTCTGCGTGATCAGTTTGGTGAGAACATGAACAGGTGGGATGGTCAACCAACTTCTAATATTTTCAGGAGACTAAGAGAACTGCAAAGTGGCAGAACCCAAGGTAGCAATACCAGAAGGGTAGCTGTTACTTCCACAGATCCCCAGAACAACTCTAGTAGCTCCAACAGTGGCTCCAGCTATGACACTGCACACTGTGCGCAATACACACGTGGGCATGTTCCCCATAACTAGGGGTGCCCTGCCTCCCGCCAGGGGGAGGAAAGGGATAACAGAGATAATAGAATCTATTGGGATGTGTAGATCCAGTGGCCTGGCACTTCACAATTTTGGAAGTACAGGGTCTTGGTTGACACAGGAGCTCAGTGCACCATACAGCCATCAAATTATCAGGGATCAGAGTCTATAACTATTCTGGGAGTCACTGGTGGATCTGAAGAGTTAAGTAAGGTGGAGGTTAATATAAGTTTAACTGGTAAACAATGGAGGAAGCATACAGTTGTGACCGGACCTGATGCACCTTGTATTTTGGGAATTGATTTTCTGAGAGAAGGGCATTTCAAAGACCCTAGAGGTTACAAATGGGCTTTTGGAGTAGCTTCTATAGAAATTGATGGACAAAAATTAAAGCTGTCTGTTAGACCTGAACTTTCTGATGAATCTGCAGTTGTGGGACAACATAAGATACAGGACATTAAATTGCCGGTTGCTTCTCAGACTGTGCATCACAGACAATATAGAACCAATTGTGACTCTTTGTTGCCCATTCAGAATCTGATTGGTCTGTTGGAGAGTCAGAAAGTCATCAGCAAAACTCATTCACCTTTCAACAGTCCAGTGTGGCCTGTGCAAAAGCAGAATGGAGACTGGCGTCTGACAGTCGATTACCGAGCCCTAAATGAAGTAACACCACCTATGAGTGCAGCAGTACCAGACATGATGGAAGTCAAATATGAGCTGGAATCCAAAGAGGCCAAATGGTATGCTACCATAGACATTGCTAATGCATTTTTCTCTATTCCCATAGCAGAGGAATGCAGGCCTCAGTTTGCTTTCACCTGGAGAGGAATCCAGTACACTTTCAACAGACTGCCAATGGGCTGGATCCACAGCTCAAGCATCTGTCATGCAGTGATCCAGGATGCTCTGGAGAAAGGCGGTGCTCCAGAGCACATCCAGTTCATCGATGATATCATTGCCTGGAGTAAAACTGCTAAGGAATTCCTCGAGAAAGGTAACAAAATCATTGACATTCTTCTGAATGCAGGTTTTGCCATCAAGCGAGACAAGGTGAAAGGACCTACCACAGAAATTCAGTTTCTGGGAGTGTGGTGGCAGGATGGACGCCGACACATTCCAGTGGATGTGGTAAATAGAGTCTCTACCATGGCAAATCCCATGAACAAGCAAGAGACCTTACGTTTCTTGGGGATAGTGGGATTTTGGAGACTGCACATTCCTGGATACAGTCAGATTGTGAAACCTCTGTATGATGTGACTCGAAAGAGAAACCATTTCCACTGGGGACCTGAACAAGAAGCGGCCTTTGACCAGATAAAGCAACAGGTAGTTTGTTGGGGATTGTTTTGAGCAAGAGGGGACATTGGTCCCAGGAACACCTGTGCAATTCAGGCCTTGAAGAATTCTCTGTTGATAATATAGTGGTGGAGTAGGAGCTGTGGGAAAGTGTTGGTTGCTTGACATGCTGAAGTCCAGCTGCCCCTGAGAAGGGAGGCAAGCAAGATAAGGAGGAGGCGAGATCTGGGAAAAAGGGCAATTAGCCTGAGTAGAAAGAATTCCACAGAGTTGTGAAAACAATGATGTAACCTTTTAGAGAGAAACCAATAGCATGTGTTAAATTAGAATAGAATTAACTATGCATAAGATAAGACTATAAATAATGAAGTGTGGAACAATAAATTTGGATGATTACTATCACTCATATTGAGTGCTGTCGTCCCTGTCTCCGTTCTCGTCAAGTGGCGCCTCATACAGGGACCCGATTCTGCGGGTACTCTAAGCTGTTTCGACAGGGACAACAGTGGAGACCGCACCCGGGGATTACGGGCGAGTCGACCGCGGAGGAAGTCTCGGGCGGGCCAGTCTTGGCAGGCCGAAATTGACATGACAGTGGAAAACGTTGGCGGGCTGGAGTTGGCGGGCTGACAGCAGCTTGGGCGGGCCGGTATCGACGGGCCTGAGGAAAGGAGCAGCGGACACCGGCGGGAAACGGAACGCGGCAGTGAAGTTTGCGGACGTCGGTGAATATGGAAAAAGAGGTAGCGCTCTCCTTATTTCAGTGCTTTCTAGAAAAGCGTAAGGCAGACATATCGTCTAAAGTAATTCCTGGGCTTTTGGCCCATGGATCCGCATTAGGGTATTTCCCTAGCGGAGATAGTTATTTTGATGAAGCTTGTTGGAGAGAGTACGGGAACAAGTTGTGGGACTTGGTAATAGCTGGTGATAAATCTGCTATAAAACTGCAAAAGCCGTGGCGAGAATGCATAAACTGTATCAAAAAATATAAGTTAGAACAGCAAATGGCTGCTGCAGTTACAGCGAATTTGTCCGAACGGGATGCAGTGCCAGTTGTTTATGAATTACGACCGAATGATGTGTTTGAAAAATATCGCCCGGGGCCGCCTCCGGCACAGCGCACAATACCACTACCGTGCCCTGCAAGACCTGAATTTCCACCTCCACCCCCACCGACGGAATTCAGTGAGGCGCCTAACGACCTAGCTCCAGGCGCAGCCTGCCTGGCTAAGGGATCAGGGGCTTCGGCTGAACTGAACGACAACATAGAATCACAAACTGAGACAGTAAATCAGAGGGAGGCACCATTATCTATTTCTCCGGTTCAGTTAGAAAAGTTGGTGGAGCGTATGTGTCAAAGACTGATTTTAGAAAGTTCCCAGGGAAAAGAAATGCTCTTAGAAAATAAAGGGGGCAAAACGGAGAAGAAACCTAGCTCGGGAGTGGTTGTGCGAATTAACTGGAAAGCGATTGCGCAGGAGGCTGTGAAAAATGGATGTTACGATGTGGCTGCTGAGTTGTCTGAATTACTGTGTTTTCCTGTAACGTATGATATTGATCATAATCAAGGACACTATCAGGTTTTGGACTGGAAGATTTTGCAGCAATTGAGAGCAACGGTAGCTGAAAGCGGGCTACATAGCGAGCCTGCCCGACAAATGCTGCAGTATATCTGGGGTAGTGATTTGTTGGTTCCAGAGGACATTAAGACACTGATGAGAATGATTTTGACTCCTTCTCAAATGATCATGTTTGATAAGTTTTGGGGTCAGTTTTGTCAGCTCTCAGAGAATACACAACGGCAGCAGGGGGATCCTCTGGCTGGAGTCACAGTGCAACAATTAATGGGAACAGGACAATGGTTTGGTGTTGAACGACAAGTTCGAAGTGATCCTGCGGTCTTTCAGGAATCAATGGAGTGTGCCCAAAAGGCATTAAAAAGAGTACAAGCAGACCCTAAAAGGTCGCACTATATGTCTTTAAGACAAAAGCCAGAAGAGTTGTTTGCAGAATTTGTAGATCGTGTATGTGAGGCAATGAGTAATTCGGATGTTCCTGACTATTTAAAGGGTTATATGTTAAAAAACTGTAGCTTTTGAAGGAGCTAATACAAAAACAAAATCAGTATTGGCAAATTTACCACAGGGGGCCACAATTGAGGAGATGCTGGAAAGAGCAGCTAACATACCTTCTGGTCCACAGGCTTTTCTCATAGATAGTATGCACAAATTGGCTGAACGGTCACTGAAATTGGAAGAGGCTGCGGAGTCACAAACCCAAATATTGGCAGCCCTAGCTCCTTTAAAGGCTAATACGAGGGGGCAACAAGGGGATGTTTTTCAAAGGAAGATACGATGTTATAAGTGTGGTAAAGAAGGGCATATCCGATCACAATGTAGAGTGAAATTTGTATGGTGTGATAATTGTAAAAGTAATTCTCATTCCACCAATGCATGTCAAAGTTCGGGAAACGGCCGGAGCAGCGCGAAGAGCCGCCGCGCCGGGACACAAGTGGCAGCTCCAGTCTGTTACCAGCAGGATGCAGAAATGAAAACGACACCTCAGCCTTACAACCAGCAACCAGAGGGAGCATCGGCTTGGACGTGGCAACAGCAGTAGATGTTATCTTAATAGATAATCGGCCCATTAAAGTGGAAACAAATGTAAAGGGGCGTATATACATCAATGGTCAGCCTGTAGGAGCATTGTTAATGGGTCGATCATCTATGGGTGTTAAAGGGGTAATGGTATTGCCAGGGGTAATTGATGTGGATTACAGTGGTGTTATTTGTGTTGTGATGTGGACTATGTATCCTCCAATTTTTATACAGCAAGGTAGCCGTGTAGCTCAATTGGTGCCAATTCCAAATTTAGTTGCAGAAATGGCATGCGATCAGCCTGTACGAGGTGACAAAGGCTTTGGATCCACAGGGGGACTGGCTCTCTTAACTATACCAATGGGAAGACGACCAGTCGCTGGTGTTGAATTTTGGTATGGGTCTCAGCACGTGAAATTAATTTGCCTGCTAGATACTGGTGCTGACATCACAATCATGAGTAATGCACACTGGCCGAGACACTGGCCTTTAGAGCCAGCAATAGGAGAAGTAGAAGGTGTTGGAGGAGCTCAAGCAGTAATGCAGAGTAGTCACAAAATTGTAGTGAAGATTGAAGGAAAACAGGCCTTAATTACAGTTACAGTTATGCCATTGCCTAATGGAATCAATGCTTTGGTGGGCAGGGATGTGATGCAGCAATTGGGTGTGGTCTTAACCTCAGAAAAACATTTTTAATTGTGGCCATTGGAAGGCAGTCTTTCCCCATAAAATTACAGTGGCATGATAATCAACCTAAATGGGTCGAGCAATGGCCGCTTTCAAAAGAAAGACTGCAACAAGCTCACATCCTGGTAAATGAGCAGTTGGCTGCAGGACATATAAGACCATCAACAAGTCCATGGAATACACCTATTTTTGTTATTCCAAAGAAGTCAGGCAAATATCGCTTGTTACATGATTTAAGGGAAGTCAATGCTCAGATGGAAGATATGGGAGCCTTACAACCAGGCTTACTCTCACCTGCTATGATTCCAAAGGATTGGCATCTGTTGGTTGTGGACTTAAAGGACTGTTTCTTCACTATTAAGTTACACCCTGATGATTGTAAGAGATTTGCTTTTACTGTGCCCCCTGTCAATAGGCAAGCACCTGCTATGCGATTTGAATGGGTGGTGTTGCCTCAAGGAATGAAAAACAGACCTACTTTATGTCAACTTTATGTTGATGATGCACTCTCATCACTTAGGGTAACATGGCCAGGGACACTTGTTTATCACTATATGGATGACATTTTAATTTCACAATCAGAGCCTATTACACAAATACAAGAACAACAATTAGAGGTAACATTAAAACGTCGTGGTCTGGTTGTGGCTCCAGAAAAGGTACAACGTATATCTCCTGTTAAATATTTAGGGTGGAAAATCACTGACAGTCATATTACACCACAAAAGCTGAATCTGTGTACTGAGATCAAAACACTGCATGATATGCAAACATTTATGGGAGAAATGCAGTGGTTGCGTCCAGTAGTTGGCATCTCACCGGATGCTTTAGAAAAATTGAGACCATTGTTAAAGGGCACTAATCCATCTTTGCCTGTGGCACTTACATCTGAGCAAAAGGCAGTAATTCAAGAAATTGCAATGCAAGTTATGGAACGCAAAGTCCATTGTTGAGATCCTGAGTTGCCTATTTCAATTGCGGTATTGGGCCTAGATGTAACTGTCTTTGGTGCACTTGTTCAGTGCAAAGAAAAAACGGGGGAGCCTTGGGTGTTGGAGTGGATCTTTCAAGCAATGCAACCAAAAACATCTATTTTAACACGAATGGAGACTATAGCAAATATCATTTGTAAGGGTCGAAAACGGTTGTTGGAAATCTCTGGTGAACATCCCTATTGTATTATGGTGCCAATGAAAAAGGATGCTTTGGACTGGGCTATGAATAATAGCATAGCATTACAAATGGCATTGTTTAATGATATCACTCTCATTCAAACTGTACCCATAAAATCAAAGACATTGCAGTGGGCAACTAATCAGCATTGGGTGACAATACTAAAGGGTCAAAGCAAGCCTATACAAGAGGCTGTTACAGTATATACAGACGCCGGAAGAAAATCTAAGAAGGCAGTTGCTACATGGCAGGAAAAGGGAATCTGGAAAAAACAGCTGCTGGAGGGAATGGGTGGAGATTCATTGCAAGTGTTAGAATTACTGGCAGTGGTATGGTCATTTCTGAATTGGTTGAACCAACCATTAAATTTGGTATCAGATTCATTATATGTAGTGGGTGTAGTGCATAGGATTGAAGAGGCCATCATAAATGAGATAAAAAATGAAAGGCTGAATGATCTTTTTAGACAATTAAGAAGAGCCATCAAACTGCGATGGGAGCCCTATTGTGTCATGCACATTCGTAGTCATAAGTGGAGTGAAGATTTGGGGGAAGGAAACCAAAGAGCAGATAAATTGGTATCGTTGATGGTACCTCAGAATCAGTTTGTAATGGCAAGAGAGTCACACTCTATGTTTCATCAAAATGCCAAAGGTTTATATCGACAGTTTGGAATATCATTGTCTGATGCAAAAGGTATAGTTGCTTCCTGTCCGGTGTGTAGTCATTATGGACCAGGACTAGGTGTAGGGGTAAATCCCAGAGGAGCAGGACCACTAGAACTTTGGCAGATGGATGTGACTCATGTAGGAGAGTTTGGAAGACTGAAATATGTGCATGTGTCAATTGATACTTTTAGTGGGTTCATTTGGACAACGCCACAGACAGGAGAAAAATCAATCAATGTAAGGAAACATCTGTTAGCAAGTTTTGCAGTCATGGGGGTGCCTCAGGCAATAAAGACAGATAATGGACCGGCCTATACAAGTCAAACTGTGAGACAGTTCATGCTGACATGGGGTATTAAACACAGTACAGGAATTGCTAATGTCCCAACTGGACAGGCAATAATAGAAAGGGCCCATCAGACATTAAAACAATATCTAAAAAAGTTCAAAGAAGAAAAAGATCCTAAAGAATGTATCAGTAAAGCTTTGTTTGTATTAAATCATCTGTGTATTTTTGGGGACAAGGATCAACCAGCAGCAGTCCGTCATTGGAATCCGCAGGTACATCATTCGCCACAAATGTGGGTGATGTACAGAGATCCAAAAACTGGAATGTGGATGGGACCTGCTGAAGTACAGTTACCCCCTCAGGTCCATTGTGGATTCCCGCGAGGTGGACTAAGCCAGCCACGAATAGTGCTGCTGACATTCCTAATGGGGATCATGACCAGTCGCTCGATCATCACGAAGATTAATCCCAGGGAAAATTTGTGGGTAACATGGGCCAACATGACAGGCAACAATGAATTTTGTTTGAGCTTACAGACGGTGGGTGAACCTTTTCAGACGTGTCTGATAGGGATACCCAGATTTGATGTAAATATGTTTGTTAATTATAGTAGTAATAGTTGTAGTAATGAGAGTGAAATGGCAAATTGTAGTGCATTATTGATTAAGGGACTGACTCAGCGGTTACCGTACGATCCTGAAGAACTGCGATTATTGGGGTCTCAGCAGGTTGGCAATGCATCGAGAAACTGGACTCGAACGTGTATTGTGGTTGGAGGTATGTTTAAAGGACAGCAAGGTTTTGAGCAAGTGTTAGAAGGTTGGGGGAAAATGGCAGTTGAGATACAAAGCAGCTCTCAGGGATGGACTGACGTTTGTCCTAAAAAACCATATATCGTGTATGGTGACTACTGTGGATGGAATGACAAAGCAACAATAAAAGGTCTCATCGTGCCAAAACTGTGGGGTGCATATGGAGCTCAAGATCTCAGTGCAGGGACTTCAACAATTAAGAACAAAAATATACCCCTTTTATGGAATAATCATATAGCAAAAGCATTGCCGCCAGGTATATTTTTGATTTGTGGAGATCGTGCCTGGCAGGGAATTCCAGCTAACCCAGTGGGGGGTTCTTATTATTTGGGGTCTTTATCCATAATAGCACCTTCTCAGACTCAGTGGTTAAAACTTTTAAAGCAAATAAAACAACGGAAAAAACGCACGATTGAGCAATTACCATCAAATTGTAATGACCAAGTGGAATTATGGGGGTATGCAATGAGAGCCTTTGTAAGTATAATTGTGCCAGGTACTGCTGCAGGAAAAGCCTTGAGTGCAGTAGAAAAATTAGCGTGTTGGTCAGTAAAACATGCAAATGTTACCACTCAGGTGTTGGAAGGGTTATTGTTAGATCAAAAATCATTGAAGCACGCATTACTGCAAAATCGTGCTGCAATTGATTTTTTGTTGTTGGCTCAAGGGCATGGATGCGAAGATTTTGAAGGAATGTGTTGTTTTAACTTGTCGGATCATGGAGTGTCGATGCATGCTGAGATTAGGTGGCTAAAGAATCATACGCGTGCTGTTACAATTGTAAAAAGTCCCTTAGAGGATTGCTTAAGATCAATGCTTGGGAATGTGTCACAGTGGGTTATACAATTGATAAAAGAAGCTTTAAGGTTTTTAGGTATTATTGTACTAATTTTGATTATTGTTAAACTTGTTTATAATTGTATTATGCAAAGTGTTCAAAGGATAACCTCTAAGGCCTTACTTGCACAAAAGAAAAACGGGGGAATTGTTGGGGATTGTTTTGAGCAAGAGGGGACATGGGTCCCAGGAACACCTGTGCAATTCAGGCCTTGAAGAATTCTCTGTTGATAATATAGCGGTGGAGTAGGAGATGTGGGAAAGTGCTGATTGCTTGGCATGCTGAAGTCCAGCTGCCCCTGAGAAGGGAAGCAAGCAAGATAAGGAGGAGGCGAGATCTGGGAAAAAGGGCAATTAGACTGAGTAGAAAGAATTCCACAGAGTTGTGAAAACAATGATGTAACCTTTTAGAGAGAAACCAATAGTATGTGTTAAATTAGAATAGAATTAACTATGCATTAACTATAAATAATGAAGTGTGGAACAATAAATTTGGATGATTACTATCACTCATATTGAGTGCTGTCATCCCTGTCTCCGTTCTCATCAGTAGTTCAAGCAGTGGGTCTGGGACCTGTCCAAGATGGTCCAGACATTAAGAACATTTTGTTCTTAATGCAAGTGACAATGGTCCAACCTGGTGCCTGTGGCAAAAAGCTCCAGGTGAGATGCATGGATGATCTCTTGGTTTCTGGAGTCGAGGTTACAGAGGTTCAGAGGCTAATTATATTCCAACAGAAAAAGAGATTATAGCTGCCTATGAAGGAGTAAAAGCATCTTCTGAAGTAATTGGAACTGAATCACAACTTCTTTTAGCTCCCAGATTACCAGTTTTGAATTGGATGTTCAAAGGCAAAGGCTCGACACCACATCATGCCACAGACACAACATGGTCTAACTGGATTCCTCTGATAACACAGAGAGCTTGAAAGGGAAATCTTGAAAGACCTGGTCTGGTGGAGGTGATCACAAGTTGGCCTGAAGGTACCATCTGTGCTAAACCTCCAGAGAAGAAAGTAACTCGTGCTGAGGAAGCTCCTCCTTACAATGACCTTTCTGATGATGAAAAGAAATATGCTTTGTTCACAGACGGTTCCTGTCGTCTTGTTGGAAACAAGCGAAGGTGGAAGTCTGCAGTGTGGAGTCCAACATGCAGAGTTACAGAAGCAAGGGATGGAGAAGGAGAATCCAGTCAGTTTGCAGAGGTAAAAGCTGTCCAGCCAGCTCTCGATGTAGCTGAACGTGAGAGATGGCCAAAGCTTTATCTCTACACCGACTCATGGATGGTAGCCAATGCTCTATGGGGTTGGCCAAAGAACTGCAAAAAGAATGGTTGGCAGAGGAAAGGAAAACCCATTTGGGCAGCCGATCTCTGGCAGGAAATTGCTGATCGAATCGAGAGAATTCCAGTGAAGGTGAGACGCATCGATGCTCACATTCCTAAGAGCAAAGCTACTGAGGAACAGCAACACAACCATCAGGCAGATCTAGCTGCAAGAGTTTCTCAAGTAGACATGGACTCTAATCTTGATCTTGACTGGAAACACTGAGGTGAGATATTCTTAGCTCGGTGGGCTCATGATTCGTCAGGACATCAAGGCAGAGATGCAACATACCAATGGGCTCGTGACAGATCCATAGACATTTCCATGGATGCTATCGCACAAGTCATCCATGACTGTGACATTTCGACTGCTATTAAGTAGGCAAAGCAAATTAAGCCCTTGTGGTATGGTGACAGATGGTCCAAGTACAAGTATGGTGAAGCTTGGCAGATTGACTACATCACTCTACCACGTTCTCGTTCTGGTAAGCAGTACGTGCTTACACGTAGTGTGGTGGGTTGGAAGGGGTAAGGCCAAGAAGCCTCCTCCCTTCCCCCTTGTAAGGTAAAAGGGAAAAGAAAAATTGAAGGGAAAGGAAAAAAAAACTCACCAGCTGAATTAGCAAAGCAGTGGAGCTATATTTACAAAGCAGTGTAGGATTTTGCAGGGGAATATTTACAAATTTACAATATCTACAATATATACAAAGATATACAACAGAGTAACACAGAAATTGGAGTAACCCCCCTCGGCAGAGGGGATTCCCCACCTCCGCTCTCCCCTCTCTTCCCCCTTTTCCCCAGAATAGTTCGGAAAAGAAGGAGAAAGAAGAAAGAAAGAAGTTAAAAGCAGTTTGTGTTAATTGGAAGCAGTTAATACAGGTCTGGTTATCTTATCTCCAAGGCCAAAGTCTTGGCAGAAAGCCCAGCACAGCCAGAGAGTTGCTGCACTGTGGAAAGACGGAAGCAAGACTGACCGAGAAGTGCTGGAAATGCCCATTTTCACTCCCAGTTCAGAG
Organism: Melanerpes aurifrons; assembly: GCA_011125475.1. NCBI lineage: Eukaryota > Metazoa > Chordata > Aves > Piciformes > Picidae > Melanerpes > Melanerpes aurifrons. The sequence goes on from WWNC01000133.1 coordinate 968,446, forward strand.
GGTGCTTCCTCCCACTCGTCCAATGAAATTGTTTAGACTATTCCTTCCGTTTACCAACTTCCGTCCACCATATTCCCTTTCTTAAGGGGACACCATCAACCGGCCACAGTCCACCCCTTCTAAACAATTTCATTGGCTGTTCATACTGTCCATCCAATCCAAAATGATATTTACAGTTTGTGAGTAAAGTTCATAGTCCATTCCGGCTATGCTCAGATGTAGGTGATTCAAAAGTCCAAGAAAATCAGAAAGTGAGAAAAATGGAAAACAGTTTATTTCTTCACCGACGAAGCGAAGAAAAGGGAAACAGGGAAATCTCAGGGTCTCTTAGTTGACTCAGGGCTCTCAGGGATCTCAGGGTTCGTGCACCGTAAATTTCCTCGTTGATTCTTCTTTTGGGCGCGATGTAGCTGTACAGCAGTTCGAAGTTAACCTCTTTCAGCTAAAGTTAAATTTCTTTGTGGAATACACTGAATTTCACCATTCTCTTGCATTACCCAATAAGTGTGACCCGGACCTTCAGCTGAAACCACCCCTCGGACAGGTTTAGCCTCTCCTGAGGGTGAAAATACCCAAACAGTTTTACCTAACAGGTTCTTTTGTCTAACAACAGGAACTCTATCACCTTCTACTTTCCGTAGCAAATCTGAATGTGCAGGTCCAGCTCGGTTCACTGAACCTCTACTATTTACCAGCCAGGTTGCTTGTGCTAAATGTTTTTCCCAGTTTTTCAGAGATCCACCCCCCATGGCTTTAAGAGTGGTCTTCAACAAACCGTTGTAGCGTTCAATCTTCCCTGAAGCTGGTGCATAGTAGGGAATGTGGAATATCCACTCAATACCGTGCTCTTTTGCCCAGTTCTTTACAAGGTTGTTCTTGAAATGAGTTCCGTTGTCTGACTCAATTCTCTCCGGAGTTCCGTGTCTCCACAGGATCTGTCTCTCCAGACCGAGAATGGTGTTGCGTGCAGTTGCATGTGGAACTGGATAAGTATCCAACCATCCAGTGTTTGCCTCTACCATAGTAAGCACGTATTGCTTACCAGAACGAGAACGTGGTAGAGTGATGTAGTCAATCTGCCAAGCTTCACCATATTTGTACTTGGACCATCTGTCACCATACCACAAGGGCTTAAGTCGTTTTGCCTGCTTAATAGCAGCACAAATGTCACAGTCATGGATGACTTGCGTGATACCATCCATGGAAATGTCTATGGATCTGTCACGAGCCCATTGGTATGTTGCATCTCTGCCTTGATGTCCTGATGAATCGTGAGCCCACCGAGCTAAGAATATCTCACCTCGGTGTTTCCAGTCGAGATCAAGATTAGAGTCCATGTCTACTTGAGAAACTCTTGCAGCTAGATCTGCCTGATGGTTGTGTTGCTGTTCCTCAGTAGCTTTCCTCTTAGGAATGTGAGCATCGATGTGTCTCACTTTCACTGGAATTCTCTCGATTCGATCAGCAATGTCCTGCCACAGGTTGGCTGCTCAAATGGGTTTTCCTTTTCTCTGCCAGCCACTCTTCTTCCAGTTCTTTAGCCAACCCCATAGAGTATTGGCTACCATCCATGAGTCGGTGTAGAGATAAAGCTTTGGCCATCTCTCACGTTCAGCTACGTCGAGAGCTAGCTGGACAGCTTTTACCTCTGCGAACTGACTGGATTCTCCTTCTCCATCTTTCGCCTCTGCAACTCGGCGTGTTGGACTCCACACTGCAGACTTCCACCTTCGCTTGTTTCCGACAAGACGACAGGAACCGTCTGTGAAGAAAGCATATTTCTTTTCATCATCAGAAAGGTCATTGTAAGGAGGAGCTTCCTCAGCACGAGTTACTTTCTCCTCTGGAGGTTTAGCACAGTTGATACCTTCAGGCCAACTTGAGATCACCTCCACTAGACCAGGTCTTTCAAGACTTCCCATTCGAGCTCTCTGTGTTATCAGAGCCATCCAGTTAGACCATGTGGAGTCTGTGGCATGATGTGGTGTGGTACCTTTGCCTTTGAATATCCAATTCAAAACTGGTAATCTGGGAGCTAAGAGAAGTTGTGATTCAGTTCCAATCACTTCAGAAGATGCCTTTATTCCTTCATAGGCAGTTAGAATTTCTTTCTCTGTTGGAGTGTAGTTAGCCTCTGAACCTCTGTAACCTCGACTCCAGAAACCAAGAGGTCGTCCACATGTCTCACCCGGAGCTTTTTGCCACAAGCACCAGGTTGGACCATTGTCACTTGCAGTCGTGTACAGAATGTTCTTAATGTCTGGACCATCTCGGACAGGTCCCAGACCCATTGCTTGAACTACCTCTTGCTTTATCTGGTCAAAGGCCGCTTGTTGTTCAGGTCCCCAGTGGAAATGGTTTCTCTTTCGAGTCACGTCATACAGAGGTTTCGCAATCTGACTGTATCCAGGAATGTGCAGTCTCCAAAATCCCACTATCCCCAAGAAACGTAGGGTCTCTTGCTTGTTCATGGGATTTGCCATGGTAGAGACTCTATTTACCACATCCACTGGAATGTGTCTGCGTCCATCCTGCCACCGCGCTCCCAGAAACTGAATCTCTGTGGTAGGTCCTTTCACCTTGTCTCGCTTGATGGCAAAACCTGCATTCAGAAGAATGTCAATGATTTTGTTACCTTTCTCAAAGACTTCCTCAGCAGTTTTACCCCAGACGATGATATCATCGATGAACTGGATGTGTTCTGGAGCACCGCCTTTCTCCAGAGCATCGTGGATCACTGCATGACAGATGCTTGAGCTGTGGATCCAGCCCATTGGCAATCTGTTGAAAGTGTACTGGATTCCTCTCCAGGTGAAAGCAAACTGAGGCCTGCATTCCTCTGCTATGGGAATAGAGAAAAATGCATTAGCAATGTCTATGGTAGCATACCATTTGGCCTCTTTGGATTCCAGCTCATACTGTAGCTCCATCATGTCTAGTACTGCTGCACTCATAGGTGGCGTCACTTCATTTAGGGCTCGGTAGTCTACTGTCAGACGCCAGTCTCCATTCTGCTTCCGCACAGGCCACACTGGACTGTTGAAAGGTGAATGAGTTTTGCTGATGACTTTCTGACTCTCCAACTGACGAATCAGATTCTGAATGGGCAACAAAGAGTCACGGTTGGTTCTGTATTGTCTGTGATGCACAGTCTGAGAAGCAACCGGCAATTTAATGTCCTGTATCTCGTGTTGTCCCACAACTGCAGATTCATCAGAAAGCTCAGGTCTAGCAGATAGCTTCAAATTCTGTGCATCAATTTCTATAGAAGCTACTCCAAAAGCCCATGTGTAACCTCTAGGGTCCTTGAAACGCCCTTCTCTCAGAAAATCAATTCCCAAAATACAATACACCTGTCCAAGGGGTGGTTTCAGCTGAAGGTCCGGGTCACACTTATTATGTAATTGAAGAGAATGGTGAAATTCAGTGTATTCCACAAATAAATTTGACTTTAGCTGAAAGAGTTTAATTTCAAACTGTTGTGCAGCTACATCGCATCCAAAGGAAGACTCTACGAGGAATCTACGGTGCACAAACCCTGAGAACCCTGAGAGCCCTGAGTCAACTAAAAGACCCTGGGAATCCCTGTTTCCCTTTTCTTCGCTTCGACGGCAAAGAGATAAACTGTTTTCCAGTTTTTCTTATTTCCAGATTTTCTTGGACTTCTGAATCATCTACATCTGCGTATAGCCAGAATGGACTTTGAACTTTACTTACGAACGGTAAATATTGTTTTGGATTGGATGGACAGTATGAACAGCCAATGAATTTGTTTAGAAGGGGTGGACTATGACCGTTTGAGGCTGTGCCTTTAAGAAAGAGACAGTGCTGGGACTCTATGGCTGAATGTTTTGGAATATTAATGAAAACAATCAGATATAAACTAATTTCATTGGTGGATTGGTAGAATGCAGTTTTAAGTTTAGGTGCAGCTGGAACTTTCCTCAGTTCACTTCTTTGCTTCTCCCTTTCCAGGTTGTCCGCTTCTGCGCTCCCTGCCAGAGCGACCTTGAACAGATAAGCAACTCAGGCCTGCTAATATTCTGCTTTATTAATAACTGCTCTTTTTCTTTCTTTCTAACCCTCTTTGGGGAAAAAGGGGAGAGAAGGGGGTACAGGGGGGGAACCCTCCTCCAGAGGAGGGAATTTCGTTCCTGTATTATTGGTTTTTTTTGGGTTTTTTTACTTTGCTGTATATTTCTGTGTATATGTCGTAAATACTGTAAATTGTGTATATATCCTGCATTCTCCAAAACTGCTTGTAAATGTCGCATTTTCCGTTTTGCTTCTCTGGTTGGCTAGCTGTGTTTTTTTTTCCCTTCCTCTTTGTGAGGGAGAGAGGGCTGGACCCTTCTCTCAAACCCTCCAGAAGAAGATATCTCCTCCTTTGAAGTGACCCTTTTATATAACAGCAGACTATTTCAAACACCTCTGAAAAGATTGAGCTACAGGATGTAATTAGCATGAAAAGTAGAGTTATTTCAGAGAAAATGCCAAAGCAAGGGTCCTGCCAAAAGCTCTCATATTCCTTAGATTGAATATTTCCTGGTTAAAATTCCTTGTTCTCCATTGCAAGGAGGCTGAACAGAGGAGATATAGCAAGTTTATTATTAGTCAAGTTCTTTTACAATAGGAGCTGACAGTAGAATGAATATAAACTATGAGTTTGCAGCACTTTATGCTACATCTTGCTTTCTTTTTTGGATTGTGAACAACACCTCACTTATATTTACAATATATACAGAAATATACAACAAAGTCACACAGAAATGGGGGTTCCCTCCTCTGCTGAGGGGGGTTCCCCACCCCTGCTCCCCCTTCTCTCCCCCTTTCCCCAGAGAGGGTTAGAAAGAGAGAAAAAGGGAAACTGTTAATTTAAGCAGAATTTGTTAGTAGAGGCCTCACGCTTTTTATGAGCTTCAAGGTCAAGTCTGGCCAAAAGCCCAGAAAGCTGCGAGCTGCAAAGGGGAAGAAGTGCAGGACTGACCAGAAAACTGCTGTACTCCCAGTTCAAAAGGTGCTTTCTCCCAATCTACCAATGAAATTAGTTTAGATCCGTCTTTCGTTTACAAACATTCAACCACAATGTCCCCTTTCTTAAAGGGACAGCCTCAAACGGTCACAGGCTGCATCTGGAGTATTGTGTCCAGGTCTGGGCCTCTCAAGGGAACTGCTTGAAAGAGTGCAGCACAGAGCCATGAAAATTATTAAGTGAGGGGAACTGTATTGGGTTGAACTGAGGTGGAGTTAATTCTCCTCACAGCATCGTTCTAGTGCTGTGGTTTTTTTGCAGCAGTAGTTGATAACACAGCAGTGTTTTGGCTACAGCTGAATTCGGTATCCGAGCTGTGTCCTTTCAACATTTCTCTGCCCCAGGAGTACATTGAGGGGTGGACAGGATCTTGGGAGGGGACACAACTGAGCCAGTTGACTCAGACTGGCCAAAGAGGTATTCCATACCATATGACGTCAGCTCAGGTATAAGAAGGACGTGAAAGAAGGAAGTGTGGGGGATTCGTCCATGGCGTTTATCCTCCCAAGGAACCACCAAGCTTAGAGAGCCCTGCTTCCCGAGACCGACCACCATCCTGCTGATGGGAAGTAGAGACTAACATCTCTCTCTGCTTGCTTTGCTTCCGTGCGGTCTATTTGCTGTTTGCTTATTAGTGTTATTAAATTGCTCCTATCTTATCCCCGGCTTCTGTTGTATTTTCTTTCTCTTCTTCCCCTGTTCACTTAAGAGGGGGAGTGATAGAGCGGCTTGGTGGGTATCTGGCCTCCAGGCGAGAGCCAAACCACCACAGTCCTTTTTGGTGCATTGGCCGGGAAACGAAAATATAACATAGCTGTAGTTTCTGCAGTTTTTTTTTATATAAGCTTGCTTATGATACAGGCTTCTGTGCTGGTCACGTGGCTTGCTGATAACTTCTGCTTTCTTTTGAAAATACTTCATTTGTTTAGGAACATGCCGAAGCAAATAATGGCTATGTGTCTCTTTCTCCTGCTTGTAGGGCTGCTGTTCTGTGGGAGCTATGCTAGAGAGATCATAATTTCTGTCTTCCCACTGAAATGGGTGTAGAGAATTTTATTATGCAGGCCCCCAAGATTTTGATCTATCCATACGTGAGCTCCCTAGTACTGCTAATCAACATTACTGGCATGTTGCAGGTTTTGTGGAGTTTGATTCCATCATGGCATGAGAAGAGACAGTCTTCGGGTGGGGATATATTGAAGTGTGACTTGAAGCGGTCAGAACCTGGGTGGCAGGGTGTGTGGAAGGACTTGGGCAGATTCCTAGGACGGTTATCACCTCCCATAGCCTGGGACTTTACCCCAGAAGAGGCAAGCGATCCTACTAAACTAACTCGCCATCTGATACAAGGGTGCCTCGCTTATCCCAATGAGAACAAACAACTTCTTGCACTTTACTGGGGCCTGGCCTGTGCTTACCGAGCCACAGTTCAATACTCTATGAGGACTATGGCTGAGGCAGGCACCCAAACACTACCTGAGGACACCATGGTGGAGATGGGGACCCAGACAGCAACCAGAGAGATTGCCATAGTCGAAAAAAGAAGCAGTGGACAAGGAGGTCAACAGGTCCCTCTCATCGATTGATAAGGGACGAGGAAGATTATGATCAAGAGGCTGGTCCATCAAGTGGGAGATCAGAGGATGTGAGTGAGATTAGACAAGAAGCAGAGACTACTCGGTCCTTGACCTCAGCAGAACTGAGAGACATACGCAAGGATTATAGTCGCCAGCCAGGAGAGCGAATTGCTGCTTGGCTGCTCTGGTACTGGGATAATGGGGCTGACAGCCAACTGCTGGAAGGCAAAGAGGCCCGACAATTGGGACCCATTGCTAGAAACACAGGTATTGAGAAAGGCATTGCAAAGGAGACAGGCATATGCAGCCTCTGGAGACGACTCCTGCTAAGTGTGAGGGTCAGGTACCCATGCAAGGAGGACCTTATGAGTTCTCCAGGGAAGCGGAATACGGCAGATGAAGGAATCCAATATTTAAGAGAATTAGCGGTGTTGGAAGTTATCTATAGTGATTTAGATGATCAAAGTGTCTCCACAGATCCAGAAGATGTCCCATGCACACGGGCCATGTGGAGGAAAGTGATCCAAGGTGCTCCAGCATCGTATTCTAACAGCCTAGCAATGATGTACTATTTGGATGAGGACGCACGGTCTGTGGAGATTGTGTCAGCCTGGCTCCAGAATTTTGAAGATAACCTCTGTACTAACTCATTTCCATGCACCAGTGCCTCATTGACCAGGTCTACTCCAAGAAATCTGTCCCCTCCTGCCTCAGTCGGAGGGAAAGGGAGCCCCACATGCACACCACGTGGAATACTCTGGTTTTTCCTTCGTGACCAGGGAGAGGACCTGAGGAAGTGGGATGGTGAACCCACTTATAAACTGGAAGCTCGGGTATGTGAACTGAAAGGAAAAACAACAACTAAAAAGGGATCATTTAAGAAAACAGCAAAGGTATCTGCTGTAGAAAGCCAAGAAAGTAATCAACGATCTCTCAGAAGAAAAAGAATTGAGGTTACACCCCTTGATCCCGATGAGGGGACCTCTATCCAGGTACTACCCAGATCAGACAGTGAATGCTCTGATGATGTGGCCGGTTGACGTTGCCCCCTTAAGAAAGGGAATATGGTGGACGGAAGTTGGTAAACGGAAAGAACAGTCTAAACTAATTTCATTGGACGAGTGGGAGGAAGCACTTTCTGAACTGGGAGATATCCTGGGCACTCCGGGAACTTCTCGGTCAGTCTTGCTTCCGCCTTTCCTTTGGGCAGCAACTCTTTTCTGTGCTGGGCTTTCTGCCAAGACTTCGGCCTTGAAGATAAGATAACCAGGTCTGTATTAACTGCTTCCAATTAACACAAACTGCTTTTAACTTCTTTCTTTCTCTTTCTCCCTCTTTTCCGAACTACTCTGGGGAAAGGGGGGGGGAGAGAGAGGGGAGAGCGGAGGTGGGGAACCCCTCGGCCGAGGGGGGTTACTCTCATTTCTGTGTTACTCTGTTGTATATCTTTGTATATATTGTAGATATTGTAAATTTGTAAATATTCCCCTGCAAAATCCTACACTGCTTTGTAAATATAGCTCCACTGCTTTGCTAATTCAGCTGGTGAGTTTTTTTTCCTTTCCCTTCAATTTTTCTTTCCCTTTTACCTTACAGGGGGGAGGGAAGAGGCTTCTTGGCCTTACCCCTTCCAAACCCACCACATTTTTTTTTTATTGGCATACCCAACGTGCGGCAGATAATTAGTTTAATTTATTACTTGATTGATTTAGTGTTTTCTAGCTGAATTAGCAAACATGAAGGTGTTGTGGTTTGTGGAGCGATTATTCTTTTCAATTTTTGGGGCTCTGGTTTACAGATATTCTTTGGGTTTGATCTTGGATTACCTGGGCAAATATTTGGTGCGGACAATTTATATGTGGGTTATGTATAGAGTTAAATTATGGTATGGAAAATGTATTAATTTCTTATGGCCAGTGAGATACAGGAATGTTACCTCCACCACTCTCCCAATTGAGATAAAGGGTTTTAGGATTCCGCCTGAGCAGAGAGTAACTTTAAGTGATGCCTGGGACCCAAAGGTGATTTATGTGATGTGTATAAATCTGTTGCTGGTGATGGTGATTGCGTATTTACTGTTCTCTCTGTGGCGAGAGAGAAAGGTGTCCAGAGCTTGTTTTGTTATTAAAACTAGATCAAAAAGAAAACGCCGGAGCTCGAGATCAGTCCCAGAGTCATCTAGTGCTGAGGAAGGTGGAGACTCTCTGTCAGTTAAAAAGAAGGCTAAAAAGTTAATTGGTAAAGCAGCTCTAAATGACTTTGCTGATTCTAGCAAGCAGCCAAGGGCATCGGCTGGTATCAACATGGCGCCTACTCCTTCTCCCACTCCTTCTCCTTCTTCTTCTTCTCCGTCGGCCATTAACGGAGCAACGTCACTTCCGCCTACTCCCTCGGTGGGACCGGAAGTCACTGCCCCAGCAGCTGATTTATCTCAGGACCTGTCAGCTTCCATTAAGGTGGCTGTAAATTCAAACACAGCTCCAGTTAAGGTGGCTACTTTAAAGACTAGAAGTGGAAAGGCCAAAGATGGAGAAGAAGAGGTGGAGACTGATCCTGGTGAGGGGCCCTCTACTCTAAAAGATCCTGCTCAGGAGGAAGAGAAGGTTTGTTTTAAAGATCTAGCTAACCTAGTGAGATCAAAGCAGGATACAGATGAAGCTAGGAAAGCAGCTGGCAAAGGTGGTTCTCAGCTTAAAGAGATCCTTAGGAGAATGAAAGCAGGATTATATGGGCAAAGAATTCAGGGAGACGAAGAACAAGATGATATTTTGGAGTGTTCTTCTCCACAGGAGGAATTGCGAAATGTCCGTAAAGATTTCACCAAGGCAGATAAAGAGCCAGTTCTAGCTTGGCTTAGTAGGTGTTATGATACAGGTGCTCCAGCTCTAACAGTTGGAGACAAGTCAGCAGCTCAGTTAGGAACTCTATCAAGGGACAATGGAATAGATAGACATCTAGAAGAGCTCTCGGTAAGGTGAATCTGTGGATACGCCTTTTAATGGCGGTTGCCCTGAGATACCCTTCCCGAGATGATCTTCCATGGAATCCTAAACCCTGGACTACCATAGATGAGGGAATTAAGCGCTTGAGAGAATTTGCTGTTAGAGAGCTACTCTATGGTGAACATGAAACTCTGAATCCTGATGACATTCCTGTGGGTATTGGTCTTGCTAAAAAGATCATCAAACTTGCTCCTTCCAATTATGCAAACATTCTGGCAAGCAGAATTGTGTCAAGAAGTTATGGTGGAGCTTCTCCTACGGTTGGCCAATTCAGTGATTAAATGAGACAATTGGAGGATAGCATGACACGTGGTTCTTTGGTTTCAGCCATTGAAACTCTGTCTGGAAAAACTTGAGAATTGCATGAGAGAGTTAAAAGATGAATTTAGAAATTCCATATCCCAATTTGCAAAAAGGGATAATTTCAATTCTTCCTCCAGGTGGTACAAGTTTCATCTGTGAGGAATACACGTCCTCCAAGGAGGTCATTCCAGAGCAGGTCATTCCAAAACAGGTCATTCCAAAACAGACCGCCAAGGCAATCATGTAGAACTATTTGGATAACTCTGCGTGATCAGTTTGGTGAGAACATGAACCGCTGGGATGGCCAACCAACTTCTAATCTTTTCAGGAGACTGAGGGAATTGCAAAGTGGCAGAACCCAAGGTAGCAATACCAGAAGGGTAGCTGTTACTTCCACAGTTCCCCAGAACGACTCTTATGGATCCAACAGTGGCTCGGGTTATAACATGCAAAGCTATAACCCTGCAAACTATGTGCAATGCACATGTGCGCATGTTCCCCATAACTAGGGGTGCCCTGCCTCCCGCCAGGGGGAGGAGAGGGATAACAGAGATAATAGAATCTATTGGGATGTGTACATCCAGTGGCCTGGCACTTCACAATTTCGGAAGTACAGGGCCTTGGTTGACACAGGAGCTCAGTGCACCATAATGCCATCAAATTATCAGGGATCAGAGTCTATAACTATTCTGGGAGTCACTGGTGGATCTCAAGAGTTAAGTAAGGTAGAGGTTAATATAAGTTTAACTGGTAAACAATGGAGGAAGCATACAGTTGTGACCGGACCTGATGCACCTTGTATTTTGGGAATTGATTTTCTGAGAGAAGGGCGTTTCAAGGACCCTAGAGGTTACAAATGGGCTTTTGGAGTAGCTTCAATAGAAATTGATGGACAAAAATTGAAGCTATCTGCTAGACCTGAACTTTCTGATGAATCTGCAGTTGTGGGACAACATAAGATACAGGACATTAAATTGCCGGTTGCTTCTCAGACTGTGCATCACAGACAATACAGAACCAACCGTGACTCTTTGTTGCCCATTCAGAATCTGATTCGTCAGTTGGAGAGTCAGAAAGTCGTCGGCAAAACTCATTCACCCTTCAACAGTCCAGTGTGGCCTGTGCGAAAGCAGAATGGAGACTGGCGTCTGACAGTAGACTACCGAGCCCTGAATGAAGTGACACCACCTATGAGTGCAGCAGTACCAGACATGATGGAGCTACAGTATGAGCTGGAATCCAAAGAGGCCAAATGGTATGCTACCATAGACATTGCTAATGCATTTTTCTCTATTCCCATAGCAGAGGAATGCAGGCCTCAGTTTGCTTTCACTTGGAGAGGAATCCAGTACACTTTCAACAGGCTGACAATGGGCAGGATCCACAGCTCAAGCATCTGTCATGCAGTGATCCAGGATGCTCTGGAGAAAGGCAGTGCTCCAGAACACATCCAGTTCATCAATGATATCATCGTCTGGGGTAAAACTGCTGAGGAAGTCTTTGAGAAAGGTAACAAAATCATTGACATTCTTCTGAATGCAGGTTTTGCCATCAAGCGAGACAAGGTGAAAGGACTTACCACAGAGATTCAGTTTCTGGGAGTGCGATGGCAGGATGGACGCCAACACATTCCAGTGGATGTGGTAAACAGAGTCTCTACCATGGCAAGTCCCACAAACAAGCAAGAGACCCTACGTTTCTTGGGGATACTGGGATTTTGTAGACTGCACATTCCTGGGTACAGTCAGATTGTGAAACCTCTGTATGATGTGGCTCGAAAGAGAAACCATTTCCACTGGGGACCTGAACAACAAGCAGCCTTTGACCAGATAAAGCAAGAGGTAGTTCAAGCAATGGGTCTGGGACCTGTCCGAGATGGTCCAGACATTAAGAACATTTTGTACACGGCTGCAAGTGACAATGGTCCAACCTGGTGCTTGTGGCAAAAAGCTCCGGGTGAGACACGTGGACGACCTCTTGGTTTCTGGAGTCGAGGTTACAGAGGTTCAGAGGCTAATTATACTCCAACAGAGAAAGAAATCTTAGCTGCCTATGAAGGAGTAAAAGCATCTTCTGAAGTGATTGGAACTGAATCACAACTTCTCTTAGCTCCCAGACTACCAGTTTTGAATTGGATGTTCAAAGGCAAAGGTTCCACACCACATCATGCCACAGACTCAACATGGTCCAAGTGGATGGCTCTGATAACACAGAGAGCTCGAATGGGAAATCTGGAAAGGCCTGGTCTAGTGGAGGTGATCTCAAGTTGGCCTGAAGGTATCAACTGTGCTAAACCTCCAGAGGAGAAAGTAACTCGTGCTGAGGAAGCTCCTCCTTACAATGACCTTTCTGATGATGAAAAGAAATATGCTTTGTTCACAGACGGTTCCTGTCGTCTTGTTGGAAACAAGCGAAGGTGGAAGTCTGCAGTGTGGAGTCCAACATGCCGAGTTGCAGAGGCGAAAGATGGAGAAGGAGAATCCAGTCAGTTCGCAGAGGTAAAAGCTGTCCAGCTAGCTCTCGACGTAGCTGAACGTGAGAGATGGCCAAAGCTTTATCTCTACACCGACTCATGGATGGTAGCCAATGCTCTATGGGGTTGGCTAAAGAACTGGAAGAAGAGTGGTTGGCAGGGAAAAGGAAAACTCATTTGGGCAGCCGACCTGTGGCAGGATATTGCTGATCGAATCGAGAGAATTCCAGTGAAAGTGAGACGCATCGATGCTCACATTCCTAAGAGCAAAGCTACTGAAGAACAGCAACACAACCATCAGGCAGATCTCGCTGCAAGAGTTTCTCAAGTAGACATGGACTCTAATCTTGATCTCGACTGGAAACACCGAGGTGAGATATTCTTAGCTCGGTGGGCTCACAATTCGTCAGGACATCAAGGCAGAGATGCAACATACCAATGGGCTCGTGACAGATCCATAGACATTTCCATGGATGCTATCACGCAAGTCATCCATGACTGTGACATTTGTGCTGCTATTAAGCAGGCAAAACGACTTGAGCCCTTGTGGTATGGTGACAGATGGTCCAAGTACAAGTATGGTGAAGCTTGGCAGATTGACTACATCACTCTACCACGTTCTCGTTCTGGTAAGCAATACGTGCTTACTATGGTAGAGGCAAACACTGGATGGTTGGAAACTTACCCAGTTCCACATGCAACTGCACACAACACCATCCTCGGTCTGGAGAGACAGATCCTGTGGAGACACGGAACTCCAGAGAGGATTGAGTCAGACAACGGAACTCATTTCAAGAACAACCTTGTAAAGAACTGGGCAAAAGAGCACGGTATTGAGTGGATATTCCACATTCCCTACTATGCACCAGCTTCAGGGAAGATTGAACGCTACAACGGTTTGTTGAAGACCACTCTTAAAGCCATGGGGGGTGGATCTCTGAAAAACTGGGAAAAACATTTAGCACAAGCAACCTGGCTGGTAAATAGTAGAGGTTCAGTGAACCGAGCTGGACCTGCACATTCAGATTTGCTATGGAAAGTAGAAGGTGATAGAGTTCCTGTTGTTAGAGAATAGAATCTGTTAGGTAAAACTGTTTGGGTATTTTCACCCTCAGGAGAGGCTAAACCTGTCCGAGGGGTGGTTTCAGCTGAAGGTCCGGGTCACACTTATTGGGTAATGCAAGAGAATGGTGAAATTCAGTGTATTCCACAAAGAAATTTAACTTTAGCTGAAAGAGGTTAACTTCGAACTGCTGTACAGCTACATCGCACCCAAAAGAAGAATCAACGAGGAAATTTACGGTGCACGAACCCTGAGATCCCTGAGAGCCCTGAGTCAACTAAGAGACCCTGAGAATCCCTGTTTCCCTTTTTCTTCACTTCGTCGGTGAAGAAATAAACTGTTTTCCATTTTTCTCACTTTCTGATTTTCTTGGACTTTTGAATCATCTACATCTGAGCATAGCCGGAATGGACTATGAAGTTTGCTCACGAACTGTAAATATCATTTTGGATTGAATGGACAGTATGAACAGCCAATGAAATTGTTTAGAAGGGGTGGACTCCTGTGGCCGGTTGGCGTTGCCCCCTTAAGAAAGGGAATATGGTGGACGGAAGTTGGTAAACGGAAAGAACAGTCTAAACTAATTTCATTGGACGAGTGGGAGGAAGCACTTTCTGAACTGAGAGATATCCTGGGCACTCCGGGAACTTCTCGGTCAGTCTTGCTTCCGCCTTTCCTTTGGGCAGCAACTCTTTTCTGTGCTGGGCTTTCTGCCAAGACTTCGGCCTTGAAGATAAGATAACCAGGCCTGTATTCACTGCTTCCAATTAACACAAACTGCTTTTAACTTCTTTCTTTCTCTTTCTCCCTCTTTTCCGAACTACTCTGGGGAAAGGGGGGGGGAGAGAGAGGGGAGAGCGGAGGTGGGGAACCCCTCGGCCGAGGGGGGTTACTCTCATTTCTGTGTTACTCTGTTGTATATCTTTGTATATATTGTAGATATTGTAAATTTGTAAATATTCCCCTGCAAAATCCTACACTGCTTTGTAAATATAGCTCCACTGCTTTGCTAATTCAGCTGGTGAGTTTTTTTTCCTTTCCCTTCAATGTTTCTTTCCCTTTTAACTTACAGGGGGGAGGGAAGAGGCTTCTTGGCCTTACCCCTTCCAAACCCACCACAGATGAGGACCAGGAGTAGAGGGTCCCTGCCTTCGGCCAGGAGGAGGAGAGGGATGACAGAGTATATTGGACTGTGTGGATTCGATGGCCTGGCACATCAAAGCCACAGAAATACAAGGTGCTGGTAGACACAGGGGCACAGTGTACATTGATGCCATCAGGGCATAGAGGTGCCGAATCTCTTTGGATTTCTGGAGTGACAGGAGGCTGCCAGGAGCTGTCTGTATTAGAAGCTGACGTGAGCCTAACAGGGGACAAGTGGGAAAGACATCCCATTGTGACTGGACCAGAAGCCCCTTGCATTCTTGGTATTGATTACCTCAAGAGAGGGTACTTCAAGGTTTCAAAGGGTTATAGGTGGGTTTTTGGTGTGGCCACGGTGAATACGGAGAAGATCAGACAGCTGTCTACTCTGCCTGGCCTTTCATAAAGTCCTTTCATTGTGGGATTGCTGCACGTTGAAGAACAACAGGTGCCAATTGCTACTAGAACAGTGCACCGACGGCAGTATCGTACAAACCGAGACTCCCTGGGTCCCATTCATGAACTGATTCACCAGCTGGAGATCCAGGGAGTGATCAGCAAAACACACTCACCTTTTAACAGCCCCAGTGCCAGTGCCAAAATCTGATGGAGGATGGAGATTAACTGTGGACTATCGTGGCCTGAACGAAGTGACACCACCACTGAGTGCTGCTGTACCAGACATGCTAGAGCTCCAGTATGAGCTGGAGTCAAAGGCAGCTAAATGGTACGCTACTATTGACATCGCCAATGCGTTCTTCTCAATCCCATTGGCAGCAGAGTGCAGACCACAATTTGCTTTCACCTGGAGGGGTGTTCAATACATGTGGAATCGATTGCCCCAGGGGTGGAAGCATAGCTCCACCATTTGTCATGGACTAATTCAGAGTGAACTGGAAAAGGGTGAGGCCCCTGAACATCTCCAGTACATTGATGACATCATTATGTGGGGCGATAAAGCAAAGGAAGTGTTCAAGAAGGGAGAAAAAATCATTCAAATACTCTTAAAGGCTGGGTTTGCTATAAAGAAAAGCAAAGTCAAAGGACCTGCGCAAGAAATTCAGTTCTTGGGAATAAAGTGGCAGGATGGACGCCGTCATGTACCTATGGACGTGGTCAACAAGAAAACAGCCATTTCTCCACCGTCCAACAAGAAAGAGACACAATCCTTTCTAGGCCTTGTGGGGTTCTGGAAAATGCATGTTCCAGGCTACAGTCAGCTTGTCAGCCCTCTCTATCGAGTAACTTGAAAGAAGAATCAATTTGAATGGGGTAGTGAGCAGCAACAAGCTTTCGAACAGATCAAACAAGAGATAGCTCGTGCAGTGGCACTTGGGCCCATTCGCACAGGACCATCGGTGCAGAATATCCTTTACACCGCAGCTGGGGAGCATGGTCTTACTTGGAGCCCCTGGCAGAAGACACCAGGTGAAACTTGAGGTTGGCCGTTGGGATTTTGGAGTAGAGGATATCGAGGATCAGAAGCCCACTATACACCAACTGAGAAGGAGATCTTAGCAGCCTATGAGGGAGTTCGAGCTGCATCAGAAGTAGTGGGTACAGAAGCAACTCTCCTCTTAGCACCAAGGCTGCCTGTGCTGCATTGGATGTTCAGAAGAAACATCCCTTGTACACACCATGCCACCAGTGCTACATGGAGTAAGTGGATAGCACTGATTACACAGCGAGCTCAACTGGGAAAACCAAACCACCCAGGAATTCTGGAAGAGATTATGGACTGGCCAGAAGGTAGGGATTTTGGAGCATCGCCTGAGGAAGTGGTTCGTGCCCAAGAGGCACCACCATACAACGAGTTACCTGAAGATGAAAGGCCTTATGCTCTGTTTACTGAGGGATCGTGTCGTGTAATAGGAAACCATCGGAAGTGGAAAGCTGCTGTATGGAGTCCTACACGACAAGTTGTTGAGACTACTGAAGGAGAAGGTGAATCGAGTCAATATGCAGAGGTGAAAACCATCCAACTTGCTCTAGAAATTGCTGAAAGAGAAAAGTGGCCAGTACTTTATCTTTACACAGATTCTTGGATGGTGGCTAATGCCTTGTGGGGATGGCTACAGCAGTGGAAGAAGACCAATTGGCAATGCAGTGGCAAGCCTATTTGGGCTGCCTCACTGTGGCAAGACATTGCTGCTCGGGTGGAGAACATGCCTCTGAGGGTACGTCATGTTGATGCTCACGTACCTAAGAGTTATGCTAATGAAGAACATCAAAACAATGAGCATGCAGACAAGGCTGCCAGGATTGATATAGCTCAAGTGGATCTAGACTGGCAGCGAAAAGGTGAGCTGTTTGTAGCTCGATGGGCCCATGAAACATCAGGACATCTAGGGAGAGATGCTACGTACAGGTGGGCTCGTGACCGAGGGGTGGACTTGACCATGGAAGCCATCGCACAGGTCACACATGACTGTGAAACCTGTGCTGCCATCAAGAGGGCCACCAGAGCCAAGTCTCCCTGGAACAGAGGGCGGTGGCTGGGATTTCGCTATGGCGAGGCCTGGCAGATTGACTATATTGGACCACTGCCACGAACACGCCAAGGCAAGCGCTACATCCTCACCATGGTGGAAGCGACTACAGGCTGGTTAGAAACATACCCTGTAAATCATGCTACTGCCCAGAACACCATCTTAGGCCTTGAAAGGCAAATCTTGTGGCGGCACGGTACCCCTGAAAGGATCCAGTCTGACAACGGGACTCACTTCAGGAACAATGCCATCAGCTCCTGGGCCAAGAAACATGGCATCGAATGGGTGTATCACATTCCCTATCACCCACAAGCCTCTGGGAAGGTTGAAAGAGATAATGGACTGTTAAAGACTATGCTGAAAGCATTGGGTAATGGAGCATGGAGGCACTGGGATGTAAATTTAGCAGAAGCCACTTGGCTGGTTAATTCTCGAGGATCTGCTCACCGTCCTGGTCCTGCCCAAACAGAACCCTTGCACACTGTGGGGGGAGATAAAGTCCCTGTAGTACACATGGGAAAGTGGCTAGGAAAGGCAGTGTGGGTTGCTCCTCCCATGGGGAAAGGCAAACCCATTTGTGGGATTGTCTTTGCTCAGGGGCCTGGATGTACATGGTGGGTAATGAAAAGAAATGGGGAGACTCAGTGTGTGCCTCAAAGGGACCTAACACTGGGGGAAAGATAATTTAGAATGTGAATAATGTGAATTGCATGTTGCAGAACATGCAAGTAATGAAGTAAGAAGAACACAGACTGATGAAGTTTTCCAAGGATCAAGAATGACACAGTGGTTGAGACCATCTGGAGTTGGTGCCCAAGAACAGAATATCCTGCTTCTCCTGTCTTGAATATTCCCAAATGACATCTGCAGGAGTAGGAAAAAAAAACAAACTTTAAGAGAGGACTGAGACATTGACATAAGTCTCTATATGTTGGAGTATTGAGATAGTTTAAGTATGTAGATCAGGTTGTGAATGTAAGCACGAAGTTATTTTTGTGTTCTTTTGTTATTTTGGTGTAAGAATCAAATGAGATGGTTAAATGTATTGAAATGTGTAGAACCTGAGCTTGATGCAAATGGTATGGAATAAGGGGTGGAGATTGTATTGGGTTGAACTGAGGTGGAGTTAATTCTCCTCACAGCATCGTTCTAGTGCTGTGGTTTTTTTGCAGCAGTAGTTGATAACACAGCAGTGTTTTGGCTACAGCTGAATTCGGTATCCGAGCTGTGTCCTTTCAACATTTCCCTGCCCCAGGAGTACATTGAGGGGCGGACAGGATCTTGGGAGGGGACACAACTGAACCAGTTGACTCAGACTGGCCAAAGAGGTATTCCATACCATATGACGTCAGCTCAGGTATAAGAAGGACGTGAAAGAAGGAAGTGTGGGGGATTCGTCCATGGTGTTTATCCTCCCAAGGAACCACCAAGCTTAGAGAGCCCTGCTTCCCGAGACCGACCACCATCCTGCTGATGGGAAGTAGAGACTAACACCTCTCTCTCTGCTTGCTTTGCTTCCGTGCGGTCTATTTGCTGTTTGCTTATTAGTGTTATTAAATTGCTCCTATCTTATCCCCGGCTTCTGTTATATTTTCTGTCCCTTCTTCCCCTGTTCACTTAAGAGGGGGAGTGATAGAGCAGCTTGGTGGGTATCTGGCCTCCAGGCGAGAGCCAAACCACCACAGGAACTTCTCCCTTATGAGGAGAGACTGTGGGAACTGGGTCTCTTTAGCTTGGAGAGGAGGAGACTAAGGGGTGACCTCATTAATGTTTGTAAATATGTAAAGGGTGAGTGCCAAGAAGATGGCGTTAGGCTCTTCTCAGTGATGCCCAATGACAGCACAAGGGACAATGGGTGGAAGCTGAGGCATAGGAAACTCCACATAAATATGAGGAAAATGTTTTTCACTGTTAGGGTGACAGAACACTGGAACAGGCTGCCCAGGGAGGTTGTGGAGTCTCCCTCCCTGGAGATATTCAAAACCCACCTGCATGTGTTCCTGTGTGATCTGGTATAGGTGATCCTGCTCTGGCATGGGGGTTGGACTAGATGACTAGATGGACTTCCAACAACTAGATGGACTTCCAGCCCCTAACATTCTTGCTCGATCCCAATGTCTATATGATTGATAAAAATATTTAACAGCACAGGTCCCAGTATGGACCCCTGAGGGACACCACTTGTCCCTGATCTCCATCTGTACTTCAAGCCATTGAGCACTACCCTCTGGATGTGACCATCCTGCCAATTCCTTATCCACTGAGCCGACCACCCATCAAATCCATATCTCTCCAACTTGGCAAGTAGGTTGCTGTGGGGCACTGTGTCAAAGGCCTTGCAGAAGTCCAGATAGATCACATTCATAGGTTATCACTTATCTACTGACAGAGTCACTTTATCATGGAAAGCCACTAGGCAACAAGGCTGGTGAGAGGCCTTGAGCACAAGCCCTATGAGGAGAGGTTGAGGGAGCTGGGATTGTTTAGCCTGGAGAAGAGGAGGCTCAGGGGTGACCTCATTGCCCTCTACAACTACCTGAAAGGTGGTTGTAGCCAGGAAGGGGTTGGTCTCTTCTCCCAGGCAACCAGCACCAGAACAAGAGGACACAGTCTCAAGCTGCACCAGGGGAAGTTTAGGCTCGAGGTGAGGAGAAAGTTCTTCACTGAGAGAGTCATTCGTCATTGGAATGGGCTGCCCAGGGAGGTGGTGGAATCATGATCCCTCGAGGCGTTCAAGAGGAGATTGGACGTGGCACTTGGTGCCATGGTCTAGTCATGAGGTCTGTGGTGACAGGTTGGAATCAATGATCCTCAAAGTCTCTTCCAACCTTAGCGATACTGTGATACTGTGATACTGTGATTAATCAGGCAGGATTTGTCCCTAGTAATGCCATTTCAGAATGATACAGTGTATGGAAATCATGACTATAAAAGTAACATGTTTCCTCTGAGATCTTATTCCAAGATATTTTTAAATTCTTTTCTTTTTAAAGCATTTTACTTTAAAAATGTTTTAAAAGAGAAAAAACAAGTATTTTACTTATCCCTAGGGTGAGTTCTATATTGCTTTCTGATATTCATATATGTTGAATGATACAAAATTAGTGGGCTGCAGATTCTTTTGTTCATGGCTTACCTGTAGGCTTTTTGCAGGAATGAACTCACATAAAGCCCATTGATAAAGTCAGCTCTGGTCATCTGTAATTCAGGGTCAGCGTCAGAGGAAATGTCTACAGATTTCTGATGAATGGATTTGGAGAAAGAGCACAAAGGCAAAATAAAAGCATAAAATGTTATTACTACAGAAAAGAAATAATCAAAATGGAAGGTTCTAGGTTAGAATCACATTGTGAACCTAGGTTTTGCTCTAGTCCCATGGATATTTAATATTGGAGCAGACATTTAAGTAACTGAAGGGAAATTGCTTTGATTGTAAGGCAATTGTCATCACTGAAATTACTTCCAGCTCCATTCCTTCCTTGCAGTTATGTCTGTAACTGCTTTGGAGTGCAGAGATTCAGACAAGTCTTTGAAATAACTGCTAAAAATGTCAGTTCCATCCATTTATACAAGACAGTGCAAAACTACTTTTTTATTCCATTTTTTCCCCTCACTCTTTAGGAGTTTAGGGTCTTGTAAAATATGATCAACTGATGCCTATTTTGGTAAAGGTAAAATTTCTGGGAATCCAAGATATGCTTAAATTTTAGACTCCTTATGTAAAAATCTCTTTAAAGCAAATGTTTAAAAATCTTATATAATCTCTAGTAAAAAGCAGGTGATTTTGAAAACCTCTTGTTTATTTAAACAGACAAGCTGAAGGGAGTGAACTGATGATCCATGGCTATTGAGCACTGTGGTGGTTTGGCTCTGGCCTGGAGGCCAGATACCCACCAAGCCGCTCTATCACTCCCCCTCTTAAGTGAACAGGGGAAGAAGGGAAAGAAAATATAACAGAAGCCGGGGATAAGATAGGAGTAATTTAATAACACTAATAAGCAAACAGCAAATAGACCGCGCGGAAGCAAAGAAAGCAGAGAGAGAGATGTTAGTCTCTACTTCCCATCAGCAGGACGGTGGTCGGTCTCGGGAAGCAGGGCTCTCTAAGCTTGGTGGTTCCTTGGGAGGATAAACGCCATGGACGAATCCCCAACACTTCCTTCTTTCACGTCCTTCTTATACCTGAGCTGACGTCATATGGTATGGAATACCTCTTTGGCCAGCCTGAGTCAGCTGGCTCAGTTGTGTCCCCCTCCCAAGATCCTGCCCACCCTCAATGTACTCCTGGGGCAGGGAAATGTTGAAAGGACACAGCTCAGATACCGAATTCAGCTGTAGCCAAAACACTGCTGTATTATCAACTGCTGCTGCAAAAAACCGCAGCACTAAAACGATGCTGTGAGGAGAATTAACTCCACCTCAGTTCAACCCAATACAATCTCCACCCCTTATTCCATACCATTTGCATCAAGCTCAGGTTTTACACATTTCAATACATTTAACCATCTCACTTGATTCTCACACCAAAATAACAAAAGAACACAAAAATAACTTCTTGCTTACATTCACAACCTGATCTACATACTTAAACTATCTCAATACTTCAACATATAGAGACTTATATCAATGTCTCAGTCCTCTCTTAAAGTTTTCTTTCTGCTCCTGTGGATGTCATTTGGGAATATTCAAGACAGAAGCAGGATATTCTGTTCTTGGGCACCAACTCCAAATGGTCTCAACCACTGTGTCATTCTTGATCCTTGGAAAACTTCATCAGTCCGTGTTCTTCTTGCTTCATTACTTTCTGCAACATGCAATTCACATTATTCACATTCTAAATTACCTTTCACCCAGTGTTAGGTCCTTTGTGGCACACACTGAGTCTCCCCATTTCTTTTCATTACCCACCATGTACATCCAGGCCCCTGAGCAAAGACAATCCCACGAATGGGTTTGCCTTTCCCCATGGGAGGAGCAACCCACACTGCCTTTCCTAGCCACTTTCCCATGTGTACTACAGGGACTTTATCTCCCCACAGTGTGCAAGGGTTCTGTTTGGGCAGGACCAGGACGGTTAGCAGATCCTCGAGAATTAACCAGCCAAGTGGCTTCTGCTAAATTTACATCCCAGTGCCTCCATGCTCCATTACCCAATGCTTTCAGCATAGTCTTTAACAGTCCATTATATCTTTCAACCTTTCCAGAGGCTTGTGGGTGATAGGGAATGTGATATACCCATTCGATGCCATGTTTCTTGGCCCAGGAGCTGATGGCATTGTTCCTGAAGTGAGTCCTGTTGTCAGACTCGATCCGTTCAGGGGTACCGTGCCGCCACAGGACTTGCCGTTCAAGGCCTAAGATAGTGTTCCGGGCAGTAGCATGATTTACAGGGTATGTTTCTAACCAGCCTGTAGTTGCTTCCACCATGGTGAGGATGTAGCGCTTGCCTTGGCGTGTTCGTGGCAGTGGTCCAATATAGTCAATCTGCCAGGCCTCGCCATAGCGAAAACCCAGCCACCGCCCTCTGTTCCAGGGAGACTTGGCTCTGGTGGCCCTCTTGATGGCAGCACAGGTTTCACAGTCATGTGTGACCTGTGCGATGGCTTCCATGGTCAAGTCCACCCCTGAGTCACGAGCCCACCTGTACGTAGCATCTCTCCCTAGATGTCCTGATGTTTCATGGGCCCATCGAGCTACAAACAGTTCACCTTTTCTCTCCCAGTCTAGATCCACTTGAGCTATATCAATCCTGGCAGCCTTGTCTGCATGCTCATTGTTTTGATGTTCTTCATTAGCATAACTCTTAGGTACATGAGCATCAACATGACGTACCCTCAGAGGCATGTTCTCCACCCGAGCAGCAATGTCCTGCCACAGTGAGGCAGCCCAAATAGGCTTGCCCCTGCGCTGCCAATTGGTCTTCTTCCACTGCTGTAGCCATCCCCACAAGGCATTAGCCACCATCCAAGAATCTGTGTAAAGATAAAGTACTGGCCACTTTTCTCTTTCAGCAATTTCTAGAGCAAGTTGGATGGCTTTCACCTCTGCATATTGACTTGATTCACCTTCTCCTTCAGTAGTCTCAACAACTTGTCGTGTAGGACTCCATACAGCAGCTTTCCACTTCCGATGGCTTCCTACTACACGACATGATCCATCAGTAAACAGAGCATAAGGCCTTTCATCTTCAGGTAACTCGTTGTATGGTGGTGCCTCTTGGGCACGAACCACTTCCTCAGGCGATGCTCCAAAATCCCTACCTTCTGGCCAGTCCATAATCTCTTCCAGAATTCCTGGGTGGTTTGGTTTTCCCAGTCGAGCTCGCTGTGTAATCAGTGCTACCCACTTACTCCATGTAGCACTGGTGGCATGATGAGTAGAAGGGATGTTTCTTCTGAACATCCAATGCAGCACAGGCAGCCTTGGTGCTAAGAGGAGAGTTGCTTCTGTGCCCGCTACTTCTGATGCAGCTCGAACTCCCTCATAGGCTGCTAAGATCTCCTTCTCAGTTGGTGTATAGTGGGCTTCTGATCCTCGATATCCTCTACTCCAAAATCCCAATGGTCGA
The DNA here is from genome assembly GCA_011125475.1 of Melanerpes aurifrons. Taxonomy (NCBI): domain Eukaryota; kingdom Metazoa; phylum Chordata; class Aves; order Piciformes; family Picidae; genus Melanerpes; species Melanerpes aurifrons. The sequence continues at coordinate 992,096 of WWNC01000133.1, forward strand.
CCTCGGGTTTCACCTGGTGTCTTCTGCCAGAGGCTCCAAGTAAGACCATGCTCCCCAGCTGCGGTGTAAAGGATATTCTGCACCGATGGTCCTGTACGAATGGGCCCAAGTGCCACTGCACGAGCTATCTCTTGTTTAATCTGTTCGAAAGCTTGTTGCTGCTCACTACCCCATTCAAATTGATTCTTCTTTCGAGTTACTCGATAGAGAGGGCTGACAAGCTGACTGTAGCCTGGAACATGCATTTTCCAGAACCCTACAAGGCCTAGAAAGGATTGTGTCTCTTTCTTGTTGGACGGTGGAGACATGGCTGTTATCTTGTTGACCACATCCATAGGTACATGACGGCGTCCATCCTGCCACTTTATTCCCAAGAACTGAATTTCTTGCGCAGGTCCTTTGACTTTGCTTTTCTTTATAGCAAACCCAGCCTTTAAGAGTATTTGAATGATTTTTCTCCCTTCTCGAACACTTCCTTTGCTTTATCGCCCCACACAATGATGTCATCAATGTACTGGAGATGTTCAGGGCTTCACCCTTTTCCAGTTCACTCTGAATTAGTCCATGACAAATGGTGGAGCTATGCTTCCACCCCTGGGGCATCGATTCCACGTGTATTGAACACCCCTCCAGGTGAAAGCAAATTGTGGTCTGCACTCTGCTGCCAATGGGATTGAGAAGAATGCATTGGCGATGTCAATAGTAGCGTACCATTTAGCTGCCTTTGACTCCAGCTCATACTGGAGCTCTAGCATGTCTGGTACAGCAGCACTCAGTGGTGGTGTCACTTCATTCAGGCCACGATAGTCCACAGTTAGTCTCCATCCTCCATCAGATTTTGGCACTGGCCATATGGGGCTGTTAAAAGGTGAGTGTGTTTTGCTGATCACTCCCTGGATCTCCAACTGGTGAATCAGTTCATGAATGGGACCCAGGGAGTCTCGGTTTGTACGATACTGCCGTCGGTGCACTGTTCTAGTAGCAATTGGCACCTGTTGTTCTTCAACCTGCAGCAATCCCACAACAAAAGGACTTTCTGAAAGGCCAGGCAGGGTAGACAGCTGTCTGATCTTCTCTGTATTCACCGTGGCCACACCAAAAACCCATCTATAACCCTTTGAATCCTTGAAGTACCCTCTCTTGAGGTAATCAATACCAAGAATGCAAGGGGCTTCTGGTCCAGTCACAATGGGATGTCTTTCCCACTTGTCCCCTGTTAGGCTCACATCAGCTTCTAATACAGACAGCTCTTGGCAGCCTCCTGTCACTCCAGAAATCCAAAGAGATTCGGCACCTCTATGCCCTGATGGCATCAATGTACACTGCGCCCCTGTGTCTACCAGCGCCTTGTATTTCTGTGGCTTTGATGTGCCAGGCCATCGAATCCACACAGTCCAATATACTCTGTCATCCCTCTCCTCCTCCTGGCCGAAGGCAGGGACCCTCTACTCCTGGTCCTCATCAGAGCATTCACTGTCTGATCTGGGTAGTACCTGGCCAGAGGTCCCCTCATCGGGATCAAGGGGTGTAACCTCAATTCTTCTCCTGAGAGATCGTTGATTACTTTCCTGGCTCTTTACAGCAGATACCTTTGCTGTTTTCTTAAATGATCCCTTTTTAGTTGTTGTTTTTCCTTTCAGTTCACGTACCCGAGCTTCCAGTTTATAAGTGGGTTCACCATCCCACTTCCTCATGTCCTCTCCCTGGTCACGAAGGAAAACCAGAGTATTCCACGTGGTGTGCGTCTGGGCTCCCTTCCCCTCCGATTGAGGCAGGAGGGGACAGATTTCTTGGAGTAGACCTGGTCAATGAGGCACTGGCGCGCGGAAATGAATTAGTACAGAGGTTATCTTCAAAATTCTGGAGCCAGGCTGACACAATCTCCACAGACCGTGCATCCTCATCCAAATAGTACATCATTGCTAGGCTGTTAGAGTACGATGCTGGAGCGCCCTGGATCACTTTCCTCCACATGGCCCGTGTGCATGGGACATCTTCTGGATCTGTGGAGACACTCTGATCATCTAAATCACTATAGATAACTTCCAACACCGCTAATTCTCTTAAGTATTGGATTCCTTCATCTGCTGTATTCCACTTCCCTGGAGAACTCATAAGGTCCTCCTTGCAAGGGTACCTGGCCCTCACACTTAGCAGGAGTCGTCTCCAGAGGCTGCATATGCCTGTCTCCTTTGCAATGCCTTTCTCAATACCTCTGTTTCTAGCAATGGGTCCCAATTGTTGGGCCTCTTTGCCTTCCAGCAGTTGGCTGTCAGCCCCATTATCCCAGCACCGGAGCAGCCAAGCAGCAATTCTCTCTCCTGGCTGGCGACTATAATCCTTGCGTATGTCTCTCAGTTCTGCTGAGGTCAAGGACCGAGTAGTCTCTGCTTCTTGTCTAATCTCACTCACATCCTCTGATCTCCCACTTGATGGACCAGCCTCTTGATCATAATCTTCCTCGTCCCTTATCAATCGATGAGAGGGACCTGTTGACCTCCTTGTCCACTGCTTCTTTTTTCGACTATGGCAATCTCTCTGGTTGCTGTCTGGGTCCCCATCTCCACCATGGTGTCCTCAGGTAGTGTTTGGGTGCCTGCCTCAGCCATAGTCCTCATAGAGTATTGAACTGTGGCTCGGTAAGCACAGGCCAGGCCCCAGTAAAGTGCAAGAAGTTGTTTGTTCTCATTGGGATAAGCGAGGCACCCTTCTATCAGATGGCGAGTTAGTTTAGTAGGATTGCTCGCCTCTTCTGGGGTAAAGTCCCAGGCTATGGGAGGTGATAACCGTCCTAGGAATCTGCCCAAATCCTTCCACACACCTTGCCACCCAGGGACTGACCGCTTCAGGTCACACTTCAATATATCCCCACCCGAAGACTGTCTCTTCTCATGCCATGATGAAATCAAACTCCACAAAACCCGCAACATGCCAGTAATGTTGATTAGCAGTACTAGGAGCTCACATATGGATGGATCAAAATCTTGGGGGCCTGCATAATAAAATTCTCTACACTCATTTCAGGTGGGGAGACAGAAATGATGATCTCTCTAGCATAGCTCCCACAGAACATCAGCCCTACAAACAGGAGAAAGAGACACATAGCCATTATTTGCTTCGGCATGTTCCTAAACAAATGAAGTATTTCCAAAACAAAGCAGAAGTTATCAGCAAGCCACGTGACCAGCACAGAAGCCTGTATCATAAGCAAGCTTATATAAAAAAAAACCTGCAGAAACTATAGCTATGTTATATTTTCGTTTCCCGGCCAATGCACCAAAAAGGACTGTGGTGGTTTGGCTCTGGCCTGGAGGCCAGATACCCACCAAGCCGCTCTATCACTCCCCCTCTTAAGTGAACAGGGGAAGAAGGGAAAGAAAATATAACAGAAGCCGGGGATAAGATAGGAGTAATTTAATAACACTAATAAGCAAACAGCAAATAGACCGCGCGGAAGCAAAGAAAGCAGAGAGAGAGATGTTAGTCTCTACTTCCCATCAGCAGGACGGTGGTCGGTCTCGGGAAGCAGGGCTCTCTAAGCTTGGTGGTTCCTTGGGAGGATAAACGCCATGGACGAATCCCCAACACTTCCTTCTTTCACGTCCTTCTTATACCTGAGCTGACGTCATATGGTATGGAATACCTCTTTGGCCAGCCTGAGTCAGCTGGCTCAGTTGTGTCCCCTCCCAAGATCCTGCCCACCCCTCAATGTACTCCTGGGGCAGGGAAATGTTGAAAGGACACAGCTCAGATACCGAATTCAGCTGTAGCCAAAACACTGCTGTATTATCAACTGCTGCTGCAAAAAACCGCAGCACTAAAACGATGCTGTGAGGAGAATTAACTCCACCTCAGTTCAACCCAATACAAGCACAGCTGGAAAACAGAAAACAGAAAAGCTGTAATTCCTGAGCTGTCTTCACCAGATACTGTGTTGTTAATTTTATATTCTTATATGAAAATGTACTTAAAATGTACAAAAACTAAAAGAGAGGGAAAAGAGCCTATTTGAAAATGGATTATGACCTTTTACTATCCTTTCTACCTCTTACAAGACTTATGACAGCAGCCACTTGTGTTCACTGTCATTTATGACGTTTTAAAGTCATTATCTCCTCCCATATATATTACAGAGTTTTTAAACCCACATTCAGGACTCTATTGAAGAAGTTTACATCCTGTTGTATCTGTCAAAAATTTGTTAAGTCAGTATTTTCACATTGCCTCAAGTTTAGTGCTTAATCTCAGGTCCATGTAAACAATTTCAATCTCTTTAACAGGTCTTTAGAAGAGAGAACAGGATGCTATTTCTCTGGTGAGTCTCCAGAGCACAAATCACAGACTCCTGATCCAGCTGTCCCTTTCCTGCACTAGAAGCAAGCAGAGTACGCCACCTGGGTACCTGTTCTTGGACTAATATTGCTAGTCAAATCTTTACAACAGCAAAAATTTCATAAAAGCACCCATTGTACTTACAAGGTGCTGCACTATTCACACTTACCAAAACTCAGGTTCACAAAAGCATTTTTCAGTACAAGTCACACACAGAGCCTAAGTTCCACATTTTTTCCCCCTCTTCCTCTCCTGTTCACCGTCATCTCCCTTTCAGGAGCCTGGCTCATTTCAGTAGCAGTCAAAGGTTTATAGGTCAGGATCTTTGTCTTGCCTGGTGAACCCCACATGAACGCCAGCAAGGTGACACCAGTGCTTTGTAAGTCACATCTCTGTACACCAAAGAATTGAGATCCTGCTCTTTGAACTACCCTACTATGTCATTCAGGTATCCAGGAATTCAACATAATGACAGACAGCTCTGTGAATTAGCACTATACTAATGACTTCTGACATTTGCAAGAGTTTTCAGGAAACAATTTTACATGGTTAATCTATTATAATTACTTTTTAACAAGCTTGGCATATCAAGTAAGAAGGGGGGGAAAAGTAATAGGGCACTTACTAATATCCAAGAAGAAATAATAAAAGACACCTTTTTTTAAACATAGCAATAACTGATTGCTTTCCCAGGGAGCCATCCATAACTGTTATGCTATGGGCATAATGTATGCATTTTCCATTCACTAAACGGAAGAATAGATAAAATGCGAGAATTAATTTAGGTTATCAAAGCTCTCTAATTTCTGAGCCACATACATAGGACATTACCTAATTCCACAGCAGGAAAAGTGGAAGGGTATATGGAGAAAAGAAAAGAAAAGAAAAGAAAAGAAAAGAAAAGAAAAGAAAAGAAAAGAAAAGAAAAGAAAAGAAAAGAAAAGAAAAGAAAAGAAAAGAAAAGAAAAGAAAAGAAAAGAAAAGAAAAGAAAAGAAAAGAAAAGAAAAGAAAAGAAAAGAAAAGAAAAGAAAAGAAAGGGTTCCCCTGGAGGGAGGCAGGGCACCCCTAGTTATGAGGAACATGCCCACATGTGCATTGCGCACAGTGCGCAGTGTTATAGCTTTGCATGTTAGAACTGGAGTCACTGTTGGAGCTACTAGAGTTGTTCTGGGGAACTGTGGAAGTAACAGCTATCCTTCTGGTATTGCTACCAGTTTACTGTCCTACAGGAAATTCTATGTTTTGATCTGGAAAACTAAAGTGTCCCCAAGAATCTGGTCCTGATTGAAATGGAAATGAAATTAAAATCTTTCTGAAAAAGCATCTGTGTGAAGTGTGCTAGACTGTTCTTTGCCAGTGAAAAATGGTTTAGTCAAAAAGATCCTAGGCAACCATGAATAATCCCAAATGATAAACATAACAGTTGTTTTGTCTATCCTGGGGGATAAATCCCTAAAAATAGAAAAATGTAGTGGACTTAAGCACTACTCCAAGCAAAATAAAACAGGATAATTATTGAGTGAGTACAGAATATCTTTAACAAGGCTGAACTTTTATGAGTGGTAAAATTTTAATAACACTTCACTGACTTTGAGCCCTGCTTTCCTAGTAAAGATTTAATCTTCTCCTTTAACTGTGAAAAGCTTCTCCCAGTTTTACAGATCTTGAAGGCTTTACACAGTTTCTTACTTTGTACGAAACTTAAATCATATGTCCTGTTAGCTGGAGTTCTTTCCCTTTTATCTATTTTTTTCTTCAAAGCAAGAGGTACAGTTTAGTGAAATTGTTTCACTGGGGTGGCTGTTAGTCACTTACATGACGTGCCTCTGCTTAAAGTGCCAATTTGCACAGCAGGGCCATGTAGAGCAGTAGTGTTAATACAGGGGCTATTTAAAATGGTGTGGAGGGTAGAGGGGAAAGGCCTCAAGGCCTCCTTCCCCCCCCCGTAAGTAAAGGGAAAGAAAAATGAAAGGAAAAAAAAAAACCAAAAACCAAACCACAGCCGGATTAGCAAAGGATTGTGTGCTGTATTTACAAAGCAGTTTAGGGAATGCAGGTTTATATACAGAATTTACAATATTTACAATATATACACAGAAATATACAACAAAGTCACACAGGAACGAGATTCCCTCCTCTGCTGAGGAGGGTTCCCCACCCCTGTACCCCCTTCTCTCCCCCTTTTCCCCAGAGAGGGTTAGAAAGAGAGAAAAAGAGCAGTTGTTAATTAAAAGCAGTTATACGTGTTAGTAGAGGCCTTATCTGTTCCAAGGTCAGCCTGGCCGAAAGCCCAGAAGCTGCGAGCTGCAGAAAGAAGAAAGTGCAAGACTGCAACTAGTCCCACTCAAAACTTAAGGCAGTGCTTCTGCTTCTCCACCAATGAAATTAGTTTAGACCTGTCTTTGTTTATAAAACATTTGACCATGGTGTCCCTTTGTTAAAGGCACCGCCTCAAACGGTCACAAATGGTATTAAGTAGAGTAAGAAAATGAGGAGGAAAAATGAGGAGAAAAAGTTGAAAATTTAAAAAATAGCAGAGAAAAAAGAAAAAAATATTATAAAAATTGCAGGTACTAGTGTGAGAAACGAACTCACTGGTGAAATTTATAACCAGTTTATTATAAAATAAAGGCAACACAGCGCTGGGCGCATAGCGAGTTTGCTAGAGGCGCACCCTAACAACACGAGTTGAACTTATATAGACGGCAAACATGCATATTAATATATTAAAATGTACATATTCATATATTCCCCAGCACGCTCCCACCCCTCTCCATCAGGACTGAGACAAAACCTGCACTTTTGACCTGGCCAGTTGTGGTGGGTGAAAGGGTAAGGCCGAGAAGCCTCTTCCCTTCCCCCTTGTAAGGTAAAAGGGAAAAAAAATTGAAGGGAAAGGAAAAAAAACTCACCAGCCGAATTAGCAAAGCAGTGGAGCTATATTTACAAAGCAGTGTAGGATTTTTGCAGGGGAATATTTACAAATTTACAATATCTACAATATATACAAAGATATACAGCAGTGTAACACAGAAATGAGAGTAGCCCCCTCGGCCGAGGGGATCCTCACCTCCGCTCTCCCTCTCTTCCCCCTTTCCCCAGAATGGGATAGAAAGAGGAAGAAAAGAGAGAAAAAAAAATGTTAGAAGCAGTTTGTGTTAGTTGGAAGGGAGTTAATACAGGCCTTATCAGTTTTTCAAGGCCGGAGCCTTGGCAGAAAGCCCAGCACAGCCAGAGAGTTGCTGCCTTGTGGAAAGGCGGAAGCAAGAGTGACAGAGAAGTGCTGGGAATGCCCACTTCACTCTCAGGCCAGATAGTGCTTCCTCCCACCTGACCAATGAAAATTAGTTTAAAATATTCCTTCCGTTTACCAACTTCCGTCCACCATATTCCCTTTCTTAAAGGGACACCGTCAACCGGCCACAGTCCACCCCTTCTAAACAATTTTCATTGGCTGTTTATACTGTCCATCCAATCCAAGATGATATTTACAGTTCGTGAATAGAGTTCATAGTCCATTCCAGCTATGCTCAGATATAGATGATTCAAAAGTCCAAGAAAATCAGAAAATGAGAAAAATGGAAAACAGTTCATTTCTTCGCCGAAGAAGCAAAGAAAAGGGAAACAGGGAAATTTCAGGGTCTCTTAGTTGACTCAGGGCTCTCAGGGATCTCAGGGTTCGTGCACCGTAGATTCCTCGTTGATTCTTCTTTTGGGTGCGATGTAGCTGTACAACAGTTTGAAGTTAACCTCTTTCAGCTAAAGTTAAATTTCTTTGTGGAATACACTGAATTTCACCATTCTCTTGCATTACCCAATAAGTGTGACCCGGACCTTCAGCTGAAACCACCCCTCGGACAGGTTTAGCCTCTCCTGAGGGTGAAAATACCCAAACAGTTTTACCTAACAGATTCTTTTCTCTAACAACAGGAACTCTATCACCTTCTACTTTCCGTAGCAAATCTGAATGTGCAGGTCCAGCTCGGTTCACTGAACCTCTACTATTTACCAGCCAGGTTGCTTGTGCTAAATGTTTTTCCCAGTTTTTCAAAGATCCACCCCCATGGCTTTAAGAGTGGTCTTCAACAAACCGTTGTAGCGTTCAATCTTCCCTGAAGCTGGTGCATAGTAGGGAATGTGGAATATCCACTCAATACCGTGCTCTTTTGCCCAGTTCTTTACAAGGTTGTTCTTGAAATGAGTTCCGTTGTCTGACTCAATCCTCTCTGGAGTTCCGTGTCTCCACAGGATTTGTCTCTCCAGACCGAGAATGGTGTTGCGTGCAGTTGCATGTGGAACTGGATAAGTTTCCAACCATCCAGTGTTTGCCTCTACCATAGTAAGCACGTATTGCTTACCAGAACGAGAACGTGGTAGAGTGATATAGTCAATCTGCCAAGCTTCACCATACTTGTACTTGGACCATCGGTCACCATACCACAAGGGCTTAAGTCGTTTTGCCTGCTTAATAGCAGCACAAATGTCACAGTCATGGATGACTTGTGTGATAGCATCCATGGAAATGTCTATGGATCTGTCACGAGCCCATTGGTATGTTGCATCTCTGCCTTGATGTCCTGACGAATCGTGAGCCCACCGAGCTAAGAATATCTCACCTCGGTGTTTCCAGTCTAGATCAAGATTAGAGTCCATGTCTACTTGAGAAACTCTTGCAGCTAGATCTGCCTGATGGTTGTGTTGTTGTTCCTCAGTAGCTTTGCTCTTAGGAATGTGAGCATCGATGTGTCTCACTTTCACTGGAATTCTCTCGATTCGATCAGCAATGTCCTGCCATAGGTTGGCTGCCCAAATGGGTTTTCCTTTTCTCTGCCAACCACTCTTCTTCCAGTTCTTTAGCCAACCCCATAGAGCATTGGCTACCATCCATGAGTCGGTGTAGAGATAAAGCTTTGGCCATCTCTCACGTTCAGCCACGTCGAGAGCTAGCTGGACAGCTTTTACCTCTGCGAACTGACTGGATTCTCCTTCTCCATCTTTCGCCTCTGCAACTCGGCGTGTTGGACTCCACACTGCAGACTTCCACCTTCGCTTGTTTCCAACAAGACGACAGGAACCGTCTGTGAACAAAGCATATTTCTTTTCATCATCAGAAAGGTCATTGTAAGGAGGAGCTTCCTCAGCACGAGTTACTTTCTCCTCTGGAGGTTTAGCACAGTTGATACCTTCAGGCCAACTTGAGATCACCTCCACTAGACCAGGTCTTTCAAGATTTCCCATTCGAGCTCTCTGTGTTATCAGAGCCATCCACTTAGACCATGTGGAGTCTGTGGCATGATGTGGTGTGGAACCTTTGCCTTTGAACATCCAATTCAAAACTGGTAATCTGGGAGCTAAGAGAAGTTGTGATTCAGTTCCAATCACTTCAGAAGATGCTTTTACTCCTTCATAGGCAGCTAAAATTTCTTTCTCTGTTGGAGTGTAATTAGCCTCTGAACCTCTGTAACCTCGACTCCAGAAACCAAGAGGTCGTCCACGTGTCTCACCTGGAGCTTTTGCCACAAGCACCAGGTTGGACCATTGTCACTTGCAGCCGTGTACAAAATGTTCTTAATGTCTGGACCATCTCGGACAGGTCCCAGACCCATTGCTTGAATTACCTCTTGCTTTATCTGGTCAAAGGCTGCTTGTTGTTCAGGTCCCCAGTGGAAATGGTTTCTCTTTCGAGTCACATCATACAGAGGTTTCACAATCTGACTATATCCAGGAATGTGCAGTCTCCAAAATCCCACTATCCCCAAGAAACGTAGGGTCTCTTGCTTGTTTGTGGGATTTGCCATGGTAGAGACTCTATTTACCACATCCACTGGAATGTGTCGGCGTCCATCCTGCCATCGCACTCCCAGAAACTGAATTTCTGTGGTAGGTCCTTTCACCTTGTCTCGTTTGATGGCAAAACCTGCATTCAGAAGAATATCAATGATCTTGTTACCTTTCTCGAAGACTTCCTCAGCAGTTTTACCCCAGACGATGATATCATCGATGAACTGGATGTGTTCTGGAGCACCGCCTTTCTCCAGAGCATCGTGGATCACTGCATGACAGATGCTTGAGCTGTGGATCCAGCCCATTGGCAGCCTGTTGAAAGTGTACTGGATTCCTCTCCAGGTGAAAGCAAACTGAGGCCTGCATTCCTCTGCTATGGGAATAGAGAAAAATGCATTAGCAATGTCTATGGTAGCATACCATTTGGCCTCTTTGGATTCCAGCTCATACTGTAGTTCCATCATGTCTGGCACTGCTGCACTCATAGGTGGTGTCACTTCATTCAGGGCTCGGTAGTCTACTGTCAGACGCCAGTCTCCATTCTGCTTTCGCACAGGCCACACTGGACTGTTGAAAGGTGAATGAGTTTTGCTGACGACTTTCTGACTCTCCAACTGACGAATCAGATTCTGAATGGGCAACAAAGAGTCACGGTTGGTTCTGTATTGTCTGTGATGCACAGTCTGAGAAGCAACCGGCAATTTAATGTCCTGTATCTTATGTTGTCCCACAACTGCAGATTCATCAGAACGTTCAGGTCTGGCAGATAGCTTCAATTTCTGTCCATCAATTTCTATTGAAGCTACTCCAAAAGCCCATTTGTAACCTCTAGGGTCCTTGAAACGCCCTTCTCTCAGAAAATCAATTCCCAAAATACAAGGTGCATCAGGTCCGGTCACAACTGTATGCTTCTTCCATTGTTTACCAGTTAAACTTATATTAACCTCTACCTTACTTAACTCTTGAGATCCACCAGTGACTCCCAGAATAGTTATAGACTCTGATCCCTGATAATTTGATGGTATTATGGTGCACTGAGCTCCTGTGTCAACCAAGGCCCTGTACTTCCGAAATTGTGAAGTGCCAGGCCACTGGATGTACACATCCCAATAGATTCTATTATCTCTGTTATCCCTCTCCTCCCCCTGGCGGGAGGCAGGGCACCCCTAGTTATGGGGAACATGCGCACATGTGCATTGCACATAGTTTGCAGGGTTATAACTTTGCATGTTATAACCGGAGCCACTGTTGGAACCATAAGAGTCGTTCTGGGGAACTGTGGAAGTAACAGCTACCCTTCTGGTATTGCTACCTTGGGTTCTGCTACTTTGCAATTCCCTCAGTCTCCTGAAAAGATTAGAAGTTGGTTGGCCATCCCAGCGGTTCATGTTCTCACCAAACTGATCACGCAGAGTTATCCAAATAGTTCTACGTGATTGCCTTGGCGGTCTGTTTTGGAATGACCTGTTTTGGAATGACCTGTTTTGGAATGACCTCCTTGGAGGACGTGTATTCCTCACAGATGAAACTTGTACCCACCTGGAGGAAGAATTGAAATTATCCCTTTGTGCCAATTGGGATATGGAATTTCTAAATTCATCTTTTAACTCTCTTATGCAATTCTGTATATCTCCAGACATAGTTTTAATGGCCGAAACCAAAGAACCACGTGTCATGCTATCCTCCAATTGTCTCATTTGATCACTGAATTGGCCAACCGTGGGAGAAGCTCCACCATAACTTCTTGACACAATTCTGCTTGCCAGAATGTTTGCATAATTAGAAGGAGCAAGTTTGATGATCTTTTTAGCAAGACCAATACCCACAGGAATGTCATCAGGATTCAGAGTTTCATGTTCACCATAGAGTAGCTCTCTAACAGCAAATTCTCTCAAGCGCTTAATTCCCTCATCTATGGTAGTCCAGGGTTTAGGATTCCATGGAAGATCATCTCGGGAAGGGTATCTCAGGGCAACCGCCATTAAAAGGCTGTAGTGAAGGATGCTTATCATCAGGATTGTGCCCCAAACATTTGGGTAGGATATATTTCTGTATGTGTTAACCCTCCTTTGTCCCCCCCCCTTTCTGGAGGCAGCAGGGGGAATCCTGGCGCCACTGAGTCCAGGTAAACAGCCTACCTGGGCGTGGTCTCACCCCTGCAGTACTAGAGGCAGGCTATATGTTTGCTTCCCCAAGTATAGCATATACTCAGGGCCATATTTGGTAGCTAGTAGTTCATTGGTTAATGTTTGGGTTGGCAACAGGTGCTTATTGGGCCAGTATTCACTGGGGCAAATGGTAAATAGGGGTCGTTTGGCAAATGAGCCCCCACCTCGGTGTTGGAGCCTGTGTGTGCGTGCGTGCCAGCCAGTGCTCTGGGAGGCCTCGTGGTCCTTTTGCCACTGTTACCCAGCTGTGTGCAGTGCCGTGGACAGCACTCCGTGGGATCACCGCTGCGCGATCCATCGTAGGAGAAAACCTGGTAGACCGTGTGAACCAGCGTTGCTGACCTGCCACTGCCCCCTCTCCGAGCGAGGAATTTTGTATCCTGGGAGAGAACAGCAGAGCCACGCGTGCGGCCACGCGGCCGGCGCCATTTCCTGCCTCCTTATTACGGCACATCCGTGCCACGTTGTCTGGATTATAAACATTGTTGAAGAAAGACTCACGACTTCCTCAGCGTCTGAGTAAGCCAAGCCCTCCTTTGTAGAGCTTCGTTTAGGATAGCATTTATATTGCTCGGGTGGAGGGTTGCCGGTCACTGACCAACCCTCCCCCGCCACTCTCTGACTCAGTTTAGATTCTAAGTTCTGTGAATCATTTTGGTTTAAATGCCCATACATAACATTCTGTAAAGATAGTTCCACTAACCGAATATTGATACCTGTGAGGGGCGATTGTAAATACCCGTTACAGAGTTTGTATATATATAAATAAACTTATATTTTCGTTGATGGATCTGCCGCGCATTTCTGAGGGCATATCCACGACATTAATGGCGCAGTGCAAGGGTTATCCGATAAGTGACTATCTCTACAGAATGGGATACGTAATAAAACGATCCGATATGCAATGGGCTATAGAAAACCTGACAAATCCGGATCAAATCACCACGAAATTATCCGAATACGTGGTCGAGCTATGCGCTGATCCAACCGCAATAACCGAGGAGAGAGTTACTGCGATCGGGCTTGCATAATGCGAGCACAAGACGAATTTACAGCATTAGAGGAAAAGATTAAAAAACTTGAGGAAAAAAATAACTTCCTGGAAAGAGAGTTAGGAAAGTCTGAGGCACAAAATGATAAACTTCATAACTTGTTAACGTTGCAAATTAAAGAAAGCAACGCTACTATGAAGGTATTAGCGGGATCAGACAGAGACTCTGTTTCAAGCCTTCCTGGGATCTCCCAACCGCCTAGCCCCGAGCAGCCCCGCGACCACGATGTCGCGCCCGGAGCCGGCTCTCCCGCACAGTCCTTTACGAATCATCCCCACCGCAGTCTCGCGGAAAGGACAGAAAGGTAGCGAATCCCACCGTAGCGCAAGACTTTAGACCCACGGTCCCCTTGGACCTGCCGAGACTCGAACACTGCAAAGCCCGAGTCCCGATTCACTCGCTCAGCCCAGCACGTCAGCAGCCGCGCGTGAATTAAATTCGCCTGACAATAGTGCTCCGAGAAGCGAAGCCCGGAAAAAATCCCATAGCTACCGAACGGAGAGAAACCCATCTGACCGGGACGATACGGATTACAGTTCGGAAGATGAACCCATACGGAGGAAAGCCGTGCATTTACGTCCCGTTCTTAAAGAGCAATACACGGACGGCCGCCGTGGCCGAGGACAACAACTACCTCTGTTCGCCCGCACAGCGGAGCAAAGCTTCGGGACCTGCAGGAGACGTTTGCACGAGAACCGGACGAGTCGGTAACAGACTTTTTGTATCGTGTTATGGAATTGGGTGGGGATACAATTATTTTGGACCGTAATGAAGCAAAAAGGCTGTTCATGGGGCCATGAAGTATTTTTGGGTATGGGTCCGGAGGGATACCACTCGTTAACTTCCCGTGTTGCTCACTGGGCTGGAAGTTTAGATCCTATAGATAGAGACGAACCAACAGAAGTGAGGGTTACCAGTTCGGCCGAACTCACTGCCGCGATTAAAAATTGGCGTGCGTTCAAGCAATGTACGATCGCGGGGCATATCCTTCCCACTAGATGCCCCAATCAACCCAGTGCGACTCAAAATTTAATCCGTGGGCTGCCGCCGGGTCTGAAAAATGTATGTGATGCCAAAAGGAGGAAATTGAACGAGTAGTCGAAAGGAATATGGCCTCTACTAATTCCCGGGAACACCAATTAACTTGGGAAGAGCTGTTGATGGCATTATCCCACAAGGGCCGAGACTTGGGCTACTCTGATCATACGCTCATGGCCAAGACTCCCAGCGACAGACACCGTACTGGTTTCAAAGGCAACCACGCGGCGACGCCGCGGGGGAAAAAGCAGGAAGTGCGCCACACTAAGACATCCCCTACTGCGACTTCTGCGAATTCAAGTAGCAGCCCGGAGTCAGATCGCCGTCACTCGGGAAGTCCCAGAGGGAGAAATTCCGACCGCTGGAGAGATAAACGGCGTACTTCTAATAGATCATTTTCACCCAGAGAGAAATGGTATCGACTAGCATTGTCTTTGAATGTACCTGAATCCTTAATAGCGTCATTACCAACGAGACTGTTAAAAGGCGTAGTGCTGAGCATACAAAATAAATCCGGTAGCTGGGAAGAGGACGACTACCGAAGTGACCGCCGCGGCAAGGGGAAGAATGAAACTGGAAGCAGCAGTCCTAAAACTGTTTCACCCAGCAAGGATGCTAACCCCTTCATACCTCGCCGCCAGAGCCCAGATAAAAAGCCAAAAACTAGACACAGCGGTGACTGTTCCAGGCCTCACTCATCGCTTTGTTAGTGCTTGTCAATGGTCTGAGGATCCAGAGCCTTTCATTTTGATTCCCACTGGACCTACTCGAACTGCTGTAAAATTCCTTATTGACACTGGGGCGCAAATCAGTGTTTTGAATGTGCAACAAGCTAAATGCTTGAAGATCCTGCCATCCCGGAAAAGGATTAAGATACAGGGTGTTACAGGAATGCCTCATACGTGCCATTTAGCCAAAACAAGGTTGTGGCTTCCTGGTGACAAGCGGAGTACCCTGGTAGAAGTTGCCCTGAGTCCGTACCCGAGAACATCCTTGGATTTGATGTTTTAGCTGGCAAACGGTGGCATCTCCCTAACGGTACCCTGTGGTGCTTTGGCTCCTATGGAGTAGGAGCAAAAGGGATTGAAACCGCTCGGGTAGGCACTCTCCAAATTGCTCCACCCTTACCCAAATCAAGTATCACATGTGTTGCACAGTATTCCCTACCAGCAGCAGCCAGACAAGGCATCACTGAGGTGATTGCAGACCTGGAAAAGAGACAAATCATTACCAGGACACACTCACCCTATAACTCACCAGTGTGGCCAGTGCGTAAACCTGATGGACGATGGAGACTCACCATTGACTACAGGAGGCTCAATAGCAACACGCCCCCTCTCACCGCTGCAGTCCCAAGCCTGACATCCATCGTGACAGCAATCCAAGCTGCGTCACATACTTGGATGGCTTCACTGGACATTAAGGACATGTACTTTATGATCCCTCTACGTGAGGAGGATAAACCATAGTTCGCTTTCACATGGCAAGGTTCCCAATACACCTTCAATCGTCTTCCCCAGGGTACAAGCACTCAGGAACCATTGCACACAACTCCTTAGCAGCACTGTTAGACACCATTGAAGTCCCAAAAGATGTAAGTGTCTACCAGTACGTAGATGACATCTTTGTCGGGGAAATGATGAAGGTAAGGTGGGTTCAGTAGCTGCAGCGATCTGGGACCTCTTGACCAAAAATGGGTTACAGGTTCCACAAGCTAAATGTCAAGGCCCGAGCCAAGAAATTAAATTTCTTGGATCCTGGTGGGTAGCAGGAGCAATATCAGTGCCAGAGGATGCTCTTGAGGCTATTGAAAAGGGCCAACTTCCCAATAACAAAAGGGAGCTTCAGCGGCTCTTGGGTACCTTGGGTTACTGGAGAAAACATATTCCAGGTTTCTCAGTAATTGCTCGTCCCCTCTATGACCTGCTTAAAAAGAGCAGAGTCTGGGACTGGACCCCAAGGCATACTGAAAGCCTAAAGGTTTTGAAGGACGAATTAAAGGCTTACCAGAAATTGGGCCCTTTGCACCCACATGACCCCTTAAGGGCAGAATGGGGCTTCTCTGAACATGCTTCCTACTGTGGGATTTTTCAAAGGGGACCTAAAGGCCCGAACAGAGCCCTTTATTCTCTTCAACAGCATTCAAAGATGCTGAAAGGAGATATTCTGAATGGGAGAAGGGACTCCTGTCTCTGACCCGAGCTGTCAAAGAGGCAGAGAAGCTGCGCACTACGCAGGATATCGTAGTGCAAGGTCCATTCTCTCTGCTCAAAGCAATCCTCAATGGAACCCCACCACCAGAAGGAATTGCTCAGAAGGCTACTGTAAGAAAATGGTATGCCTATCTGGAAGGGATGGCTCAGCTTATGCCTCTAAGAGAAGGGCCCACAAAAGTATCCAAATTGCAGCAGCCTATCAACCCACATACTATCCCACTGTGCCAGCCCTACAAGCCATCTCCTATTCAGGTAGCACCTGAATTGACTGCCGACACCAATACTGAGGGAGTGTGGTTCACAGATGCATCTGCCCAAAGGGTAGAATCACAGTGGCATTACAAGGCCGCAGCACTGGAGATTGGCACAGACAGGACTGTTATTGAAGAGGGTGAAGGCAGTGCCCAAGTGGGAGAACTGCGTGCCCTCATGCTAGCTGTGGAAAATGGTGCAGAGACCATATACACTGATTCATATGCTACTTTCAAAGGTGCCACAGAATGGATTTGCCAGTGGGAAGCAAACCAGTGGATAGTTGGCAATACCCCAGTTTGAGGGCAACCGACTGGCAAAGACTACTAGAGATAAGTCGAGCCAGGACCATCAAAGTAGGATGGGTAAAGGGACACTCCAGGAAGCAAACCCCTGCTGCTACTTGGAATCAACAAGTAGATCACTTAGCAAAAATCAGTGTGGTTGATCGTGAGGGAAAGGAATGGGAGCGATTGGCTGAGTGGCTACATATTAAAAGAGGTCACTCAGGTAAGTCAGACCTTTACTACGAATGCAGATCCAGGGGTGGCCAGTTTCTTTGACCACATGCGAAACCATTGTTTCAGCCTGCCCTCAGTGCCAGATCAGATTAAAAGCTAACCATCCCGGTCTGGCTCCGGCCCAGCATATCAAGGAAGACAAAGTACTATGGAGCACATGGCAGATTGATTATGTTGGTCCCCTCCGACCCTCACATGGGAAAAATACATACTGGTAGGGGTAGAAGTGGTTTCAGGCTTAGTCATGGCCACTGCTACTAGCACTGCTTCAGGAGCTCAAACCATTGAAACTCTAAAGGATTGGTTCAGCATTCTGCCTATGCCTGAGCATATTCAGAGTGATAATGGTTCACATTTCACCTCAACCTCAGTCCAAGACTGGGCCCGAGGGGAAGGAGTCAAATGGACATTTCATACTCCATATTATCCCCAGGCAAATGGCATAGTGGAGAGGGCAAATGGCCTCATTAAGAAACATGCAAATGTTTCAAGGAGTAATTGGGATAAACGCCTGCCTTCTGCAGTTTTCATTGTAAACAACCGATGGGGGAATTATGGCAGCCCCAAAGTCAAGGCATTTTGCCCTGCTGACCCAGTTAGGGATGTCAGCCACATGCCAGGAGGCAAAGGATGAACACCCACATTCCGTAACACAGATGCAGGTGGGCCAACCAGTGTTAGTGAAACTGCCTTCTATCGGGATTGTACCCATGACACTGGCTAAGCCCAGGGGTCTATACGCTTGGGAGGCTACTGACATCAATGGAAAAACTCATCGCATAAGTGCTCGGTGGGTCGTTCCAAATTACTAACTGTCAAGCCCGGCTTTAAATACCGTGGCCAGTTTTGTTTCTCCACAGAATGACAACGGTTCCAGTGGACAGATTATCCTGGAAAGGAAGACCCGTCTCGGGAGTAACAGGAATCCACCACCGGTCAGGGGGTGGAGATTAGAAAACACTAAGGTCACCGATACTGACCTTAGACTTAAGGAGTTCTATACTGTGTTGTAGCATGCTTTGTTTAGAGTACAGTTGTACACTTCTGAGATATGTATATATATATATGCATGATGTTCTTGTGATGTTTCTATATAATGTTTAATTCATCTTTGGTAGAGTTTAGTTATAGAATAATATTTGCCCACATATACTTGCCCATAAGCAGGGGGTGGAATGTAGTGAAGGATGCTTATCATCAGGATTGTGCCCCAAACATTTGGGTAGGATATATTTCTGTATGTGTTAACCCTCCTTTGTCCCCCCCCTTTCTGGAGGCAGCAGGGGGAATCCTGGCGCCACTGAGTCCAGGTAAACAGCCTACCTGGGCGTGGTCTCACCCCTGCAGTACTAGAGGCAGGCTATATGTTTGCTTCCCCAAGTATAGCATATACTCAGGGCCATATTTGGTAGCTAGTAGTTCATTGGTTAATGTTTGGGTTGGCAACAGGTGCTTATTGGGCCAGTATTCACTGGGGCAAATGGTAAATAGGGGTCGTTTGGCAAATGAGCCCCCCCCCCACCTCGGTGTTGGAGCCTGTGTGTGCGTGCGTGCCAGCCAGTGCTCTGGGAGGCCTCGTGGTCCTTTTGCCACTGTTACCCAGCTGTGTGCAGTGCCGTGGACAGCACTCCGTGGGATCAACCGCTGCGCGATCCATCGTAGGAGAAAACCTGGTAGACCGCGTGAACCAGCGTTGCTGACCTGCCACTGCCCCCCTCCGAGCGAGGAATTTTGTATCCTGGGAGAGAACAGCAGAGCCACGCGGTGCGGCCACGCCGGCGCCATTTCCTGCCTCCTTATTACGGCACATCCGTGCCACGTTGTCTGGATTATAAACATTGTTGAAGAAAGACTCACGACTTCCTCAGCGTCTGAGTAAGCCAAGCCCTCCTTTGTAGAGCTTCGTTTAGGATAGCATTTATATTGCTCCGGGTGGAGGGTTGCCGGTCACTGACCAACCCCTCCCCCGCCACTCTCTGACTCAGTTTAGATTCTAAGTTCTGTGAATCATTTTGGTTTAAATGCCCATACATAACATTCTGTAAAGATAGTTCCACTAACCGAATATTGATACCTGTGAGGGGCGATTGTAAATACCCCGTTACAGAGTTTGTATATATATAAATAAACTTATATTTTCGTTGATGGATCTGCCGCGCATTTCTGAGGGCATATCCACGACAAAGGCGTATCCAGAGACTAACCTTACCGAGAGCTCTGCCTAGATGTCTATCTATTCCATTATCCCTTGAGAGAGTTCCTAACTGAGCTGCTGACTTGTCTCCAACTGTTAGAGCTGGAGCACCTGTATCATAACACCTACTGAGCCAAGCTAGAACTGGTTCCTTATCCGCCCTGGTGAAATCTTTACGGACATTGCGCAATTCTTCCCGTGGAGAAGAACACTCCAAAATATCATCTTCCTCTTCATCTCCCTGAATTCTTTGCCCATATAATCCTGCTGTCATTCTCCTAAGGATCTCTTTAAGCTGAGAACCACCTTTGCCAGCTGCTTTCCTAGCTTCATCTGTATCCTGCTTTGATCTCACTAGGTTAACTAGATCTTTAAAACAAACCACCTCTTCCTCCTGAGCAGGATCTCTTAAAGTAGAGGGCCCCTCACCAGGATCAGTCTCCAGCTCCTCTTCTTCTCCATCTTTGGCCTTTGCACCTCTAGTCTTTAAAGGAGCCACCTTAACTGGAGCTGTGTTTGAATTTACAGCCACCTTAATGGAAGCTGACAGGTCCTGAGATAAATCAGCTGCTGGGGCAGTGACTTCCGGTCCCACCGAGGGATTGGGCGGAAGTGACGTTGCTCCGTTAATGGCCGACGGAGAAGAAGAAGAAGGAGAAGGAGTAGGAGCCATGTTGATACCAGCTGCCGCCTTTGGCAGCTTGCTGGAATCAGCAAAGTCATTTAGAGCTGCTTTACCAATTAACTTTTTAGCCTTCTTTTTAACTGATGGAGATTCTCCACCTTCCTCATCACTGGATGACTCTGGGGCTGATCTCGAGCTACGGCGTTTTCTTTTTGATCTAGTTTTAATAACAAAACAAGCTCTGGACACCTTTTTCTCTCGCCACAAGGAATACAGAGAAAACACATTAGTTATCACCAGCAGCAGAATTATACACATCACATAAATCACCTTTGGGTCCCAGGCATCACCTAAAGTTACTCTCTCCTCAGGCGGAATCTTAAAACCCTTTATCTCAATTGGGAGAGTGGTGGAGGTAACATTCCTGTATCTCACTGGCCATAGTAAATTAATACATTTTCCATACCATAATTTAACTCTATACATAACCCACATATAAATTGTCCGCACCAAATATTTACCCAGGTAATCCAAAAGCAAACCCAAACAATATCTGTAAACCAGAGCCCCAAAAATTGAAAAGAACAATCGCTCCACGAACCACAAGACCTTCATGTTTGCTAATTCAGCTAGAAAACACTAAATCAATCAAGTAATAAATTAAACTAACTATCTGCCCCACGTTGGGCGCCAATAAAAAAAAAATGTGGTGGGTGAAAGGGTAAGGCCGAGAAGCCTCTTCCCTTCCCCCTTGTAAGGTAAAAGGGAAAAAAAATTGAAGGGAAAGGAAAAAAAACTCACCAGCCGAATTAGCAAAGCAGTGGAGCTATATTTACAAAGCAGTGTAGGATTTTTGCAGGGGAATATTTACAAATTTACAATATCTACAATATATACAAAGATATACAGCAGTGTAACACAGAAATGAGAGTAGCCCCCCTCGGCCGAGGGGGATCCTCACCTCCGCTCTCCCCTCTCTTCCCCCCTTTCCCCAGAATGGGATAGAAAGAGGAAGAAAAGAGAGAAAAAAAAATGTTAGAAGCAGTTTGTGTTAGTTGGAAGGGAGTTAATACAGGCCTTATCAGTTTTTCAAGGCCGGAGCCTTGGCAGAAAGCCCAGCACAGCCAGAGAGTTGCTGCCTTGTGGAAAGGCGGAAGCAAGAGTGACAGAGAAGTGCTGGGAATGCCCACTTCACTCTCAGGCCAGATAGTGCTTCCTCCCACCTGACCAATGAAAATTAGTTTAAAATATTCCTTCCGTTTACCAACTTCCGTCCACCATATTCC
This sequence comes from Melanerpes aurifrons, assembly GCA_011125475.1. Taxonomy (NCBI): domain Eukaryota; kingdom Metazoa; phylum Chordata; class Aves; order Piciformes; family Picidae; genus Melanerpes; species Melanerpes aurifrons. The sequence continues at coordinate 1,013,565 of WWNC01000133.1, forward strand.
CTTTCTTAAAGGGACACCGTCAACCGGCCACACCAGTCTTTAGACCTCTTGGCGCCTCACCTTTCTCTCCCAATACCCCACACAATACAGAACATCAGCCGAATGATCTAGCCCAATGATTGAGCCCCACAATCCCCAGTAATTCCCCTTGCGAAAGCCAAATATTATAACCAGTTTCTCACAATCCCTCCCCTTCTTTCTACTACATTTGGCTTGAGCCATAATAACCTAACTTGGCAACAATTCTACAACAAGCAAAAGGATTCCCAATTTCAACTTCCTGGTAAAGGGAATGGGATAACAACTGATGTTTCTTGCCTGAAAATATTTCCTCTTTTACTTTAATAGGTACCATATATATATCAATATCTGGGTGACAACTTTCTCCCTCCGAGTGGTTAATTCTCGGAATTAGGAGTCCGATTTGACTTGCAACTCCACTCACATGGCCTATGGGGTTGCTGCCCACAGCCATGGTTCTAGATCTTCTTCGTGGCAATTACAGAGGTCTACTCGGTCTTGCCTCCTTCAATCCCCACCAATGCTCTGCTTGGACGATGTCTCCTTCCCTTGTACAGAGAGGTTGTACCAATTTCGAACCCCAACCTGTTTCTAGTTTGTGATGTTTTTCAGGCAAGGACCATTACCACTCCTATTCTGATACTGGAACTCAAATCATGACCATCTTTATGTCCTTCATTTGGGGTACCACAGTCCATTCAGTGGATGGATCCACCAGTCCTTTGTTGGCTGTCTGTATTGCAGTCTCTGTGGTCCCACTAGCTGAACACAGATTTTGGTACTTTAACACACAGGACATAGATGAATCCTCTGTCCTAATCACTTCAAATTATAACCACATAGATCAATGTTACAATTGTTCCAACAAGCCAATTCACATTTGATAATCAAGAAGTTAAAAAGTTTTTGAACCCACAGGAAACCTAATTACATAACTACAACAGCATACGTTTATAACCACACACACTCTCAGCACATCATTGTAGTGCAGCAGAAAAATTTACCATCACTTTTCTAAGTTTTAGTAGGCCTAATTACTAATTCAACCTGTTTACCATTACTAATTTTGGAGGAGAATTTATCCACACCTGGGGTGATTTGACTCCTTCCAGTTCAGTCAGGATAAAATACTCCTCAATTATAACAAATACCATTTCTTACAACATTTACACTTTACCCATCCCCAATGACATGAAGTCCCAGGATGTTTTATACACAGAATGAAATCCTTGGTATTTTCTTGCAATGCAGATTCGATGTCACACAATGTCAGATGTTTCAAAAGGTGGGTTTGTTTCGCTAGCTCCAGAGCCTTCAGACCGAGGTGTTACAGGTGCAAGTCAGTCAGGTTCAGAGGCACATTCCTGAAGTGGTCCTTTTACTCACGAAGCATGTGTCCACCCTTGTTCTGCAGTACGGACAGCTGTATCTGTTGTTAACAAAACCAAGAAAAGATCCTTCCCAGGGGGAAATTAGTGACTCTCCTTTCCCAGTTGTTATTAACACTTTACCCCCAGCTTCAATCCCATATACATCAATAATCCCAAAGGTGGGATCTGAGACCAGAACAAAACAAAAAAACACTTTCTGGGCCTCCTCTACTAATAAAGGCCGCTGATAAGCAAATTGGCCCTCACCTACTTACAGAATCTAATAACTTGGAACAATGCCCTACAGGAATTTTACTTCCAGTCCAGTCCTGGGTCAACACCCCATATAGATGTACAAAAAGATCAAATGATTTGTCCATGTCAGGCAAATTTAAAACAGAACATCAATCAACATTCTTTTTATTTATCCAATCACTCATCATCTTCTGGACTCAATTTAATATTACTATTGAGGGTTAATTTATCATATAAGAATTTTACCTTTTTTTTTTATCCTCTCTATCCATAATCAACAGTACCCTTACAGCAATTACCAACATTCTAGCTTTTGCCTTCTGTTTCTCTTCATCCCTCCTTACAAACACCTTCTGAGCTTCATGTAGTAATTCCTCTAAACCTCTGTCTTGCCAATCCTCGATCTTTTCCAATTTCTAATATATGCCCATGGTTTTGCCACAAACTGCATCCTGAGACGTATCACCCCAGCTGCAAAATTGGGATCTATTCCATAATACATCTGCAAACTTCTCTTTAATCTTACCATCCACTCCGTAGGAGGCTTCCTCTGATGCTCACTAAAGACTTTATCAAAATTTCTGGGCACAGCTTCTTTAATTCGTTGTATTACCTCCCATGTTCTGTTTCCCTTGAAGCTGTTGATGGCCCCATTGAGGATCTTGATTAGGCCACTTCTGATTTCTTGGTGGCCCCCCCACTCTGATTTTACCTCTCCCATATTCTCATGCCAGCCTGTCTGCCTTTTCCTTGTCTTTGTCCTTACTCTCAGTTGTTAATGTAAATATGGGAACAGGGGTAGGGCGTGAAGCCCTAATCCAAACAGCAGCATATTCAGCTTCTTCCCTACTAAAACACTTTTTAAAATTCACATATAAACCTTTTTTTTTTCTTTGATTTTCTTTTTCTCAACTCGTCATCATCCCAATACTGTAACATGATCCCTAACGTGCTCTCTGGGATGGGAATGGGAGGGAGTTCTGACGACTTGCTTTTGACCCATTCTCCTGATCACTAATCCCTGCCTGGGGATCAAAACCGAGAGGCGGCACTTGGAAGCGGCGGCTCCGAGCCACTAGCCTGATCCCTGCGAACGACCGAACCCCCCCTCCACTTGCAAAGTCAAACCGCAAAAAAACCTCACCTGCCATAGCCCAGGTCCCTGCCCTCCTGCGGAAGCCTGAAACCACGGAAAAAAACTTCCCAAAGCAGGTCCCTCAAACAGAGGTTCCCCCCCTAGAAACCGGGATGTCAAACCCGCGAGCGTAACCGCGCCACGGGCCCCCACAGTTCAAGCCCCCCTAAGGAACCGACCGCAGGATACAAAAACCTCCTGAACCCGGGTCCCCCACTGCCGGAACACCGCAAACCAGGACGTCAAACCCGCGACCGCCACCGCGACGCGGGTCCCCATGGCCCAGGCCCCTCCAGAAACCGGACCGCAGGATACCAAAACCCCGAAACCGGGCCCCTCAACACCGGGATGCCGAAAACCGGGACGCAGTGCTGGTCGCCCGATCCCTACGGACGACCAGTCTCCACAGCCCCCAGACCGTAGAAACAACGCTGCCCCTCACAGCCTGAATTCTCCAGGGCTGTGAAGACCACCTGACTACCATCCATAATCCTGGAATCCCCACCCACAGTGAAATTCCGGGATCCCGTAGCCAGGACCCCTACCCAGGCAAAACTCACCGAACGGCCTGGCTCCTATGCATCCTGATTGACACGAATTATTACTCCATACATCACACCCATCAATTCTTCAGTAATAAAACTGACTATCCACAATCCTTGCCTTGGGGCTTAAAGAGACACAATCCTCCTCCCAACCCCAATTGCCCCTTCTCCCGAGATCAACAGGTTATCTACACTTAAACCCCCTCTATTTTCTTCTGACCATTATCTACCCCTCTTCCAGAACTACTCTTATGTCCAACTGAACTATGTCTCCCTAGTAAATTACGTCTTGCACTTGGTACTACACTAAGATATACCCTAGCCCAATTCTAGCTTCAGTCTCCAATTTAACATCCTTAGCTACCGGGACTTTCCTCTTTTGCCCCTAAAACTCGCTCTCCACACCCCCTCTAGGAACCTTGGTAACACGAGTAACCCTCTTTCTCTGACCTGAGCCTGGCCTCCTCCTGGGCCTGATCCTTTACCAGTCCCTGGTGGGCATGGCTCAGCCACTGCAGCTCTCCCCGCAACAACTCCTGCTCCGCCCGTGGCACTACCGCAAGTCCTGCTGGTGCAAACACTGACACTGGCCTTGCAGCTTCGGCTGCTCTACGCGCAGTCCCTACCCCAATGGCCCCGGCTCCAGGCCCGCCCGGAGCCGATCCAACTAAGCTTAAAAAAACCCTTAAGATCTCTCTTCTCCTTGGGCACTCTCGTTTCAAATGCCCAACCTTCCCACAATCTACTTTTCTCTCTAGGCCCTTCCTCCATTATCCTTTTTGCCTTATCCTTATCCTGCATATTGTGCCTCCAATACACTACCCCAGAGGACTGTCCGGGGGTATATCTCTGGGTACCCTTGTTGCTCCCATGTTTCCTGGGGCTGGTCTACACCTGACCTTTGCCCCATTTCCCGAGGTCCATGCTTTCCATCACCAACTGCTTCGTCCCTTCACTGGCCAAGTCCCTCGTGGGATATTGGAAACGCAGTTAGAAGGACTCCGCACTCATAGTTTCATAGTTTCATAGTTTCATTCAGGGTTGGAAGGGACCACAAGGATCATCTAGTTCCAACCCCCCTGCCATGGGCAGGGACACCCCACACTAGATCAGGCTGGACAGAGCCTCATCCAGCCTGCTCTTAAACACCCCCAGGGACGGGGCCTCGACCACCGCCCTGGACAACACATTCCAGGGTCTCACCACTCTCATGGTGAAGAACCTCCTCCTCACATCTAGCCTGAATCTCCCCACCTCCAGCTTCATTCCATTCCCCCTAGTCCTATCACTACCTGAGATCCTGAGCAGTCCCTCCCCAGCCTTCCTGTAGGCCCCCTTCAGATACTGGAAGACCACAATTAGGTCACCTCGGAGCCTTCTCTTCTGCAGACTGAACAGCCCCAACTCCTTCAGTCTGTCCTCATAGGAGAGGTGCTCCAGCCCTCTGATCATCCTTGTGACCCTTCTCTGGACACGTTCCAGCACCTCCACATCCCTCTTGTAATAGGGGCTCCAGAACTGGACACAGTCCTCCAGGTGGGGTCTCACCAGGGCTGAGTAGAGGGGGAGGATCACCTCCCTCGACCTGCTAGCCACACTTCTCCTGATGCAGCCCAGGATCTGATTGGCTTTGCGGGCTGCAAGTGCACATTGAGAACTCATGTTGAGCTTTTTGTCCACCAGCACCCCCAAGTCTCTCTCCTCAGGGCTACTTTCCAGCCAGTCACTGCCCAGCCTGTATTTGTGCCTGGGATTGCCTCCACCCAGATGCAGGACCCTGCACTTGCTCTTATTGAACTTCATGAGGTTGGCTTGTGCCCACCTCTCCAGCCTGTCAAGGTCCTCTGGATGGCCTCCCTTCCCTCCAGCATATCTGCTGCACCACACCACTTGGTGGCATCAGCAAACTTGCTGAGGGTGAACTCAATGCCACTGTCCATGCCACCCACAAAGATGTTGAACAAGACAGGTCCCAGGACTGATCCCTGAGGGACTCCGCTTGTCACTGGCCTCCACTGGGACATGGAGCCATTGACAGCCACTCTTTGTGTGCGGCCATCAAGCCAGTTCCTTATCCATCTAGTGGTCCACCCATCAAACCCATGTGTCACCAGTTTGGAGACCAGGATGTGGTGCGGGACAGTGTCGAAGGCTTTGCTCAGGTCCAGGTAAATGACATCAGTTGCTCGCCCCTCATCTATTAATTTTGTCACCTGCTCATAAAGGCCACCAGGTTGGTCAGGCAGGATTTGCCCTTGGCAAAGCCATGCTGACTGTTCCCAATCACCTCTTCACTATTCTTTTGAGCGAGTAGTGACTCCAGGAGGATCTGCTCCATGATCTTTCCAGGCACAGAGGTGAGACTGACTGGCCTGTAGTTCCCTGGTTCCTCCTTCTTACCCTTTTTGAAGATGGGGGCAATGTTTCCCCTTTTCCAGTCTGTGGGGACTTCACCAGATTGCCATGACTTTTGAAATATAATAGAGAGGGGTTTAGCAACCTCATCTGCCAGTTCTCTCAGTACCCATGGGTGTATCCCGTCGGGTCCCATGGACTTGAACACTTTTAGGTTCTTCAGATGATCACGAACCTGATCTGCACTTACAATGGGCAGTTCTTCCTCCCCGTCCCTGGCTTTGACTTCCATAACATCAGGAGTGTGGCTAGAGGCCCTTGCAGTGAAGACTGCTTCATGGTCACTGCAGCCAAGGCTGTCTCTGAGCCTCACAATTTGCAGATGACACCAAGCTGGGGACAGGAGTTGATCTGCTAGAGGGTAGAGAGGCTTTGCAGAGAGACCTCGATAGGCTGGACAGATGGGCAGAGTCCAACGGCATGAAAATTAATGCATCCAAGTGCCGGGTTCTGCACATTGGCCACAACAACCCCATGCAGTGCTACAGGCTGGGGTCAGAGTGGCTGGAGAGCAGCTAGGCAGAGAGGGACCTGGGAGTGCTGGTTGATGGTAGGCTGAACATGAGCCTGCAGTGTGCCCAGGCAGCCAAGAGGGCCAATGGCATCCTGGCCTGCATTAAGAACAGTGTGGCCAGCAGGAGCAGGGAGGTCATTCTGCCCCTGTACACTGCACTGATTAGGCCACACCTCGAGTACTGTGTCCACTTCTGGGCTCCTCAGTTTAGGAAGGATGTTGACTTGCTGGAACGAGTCCAGAGAAGGGCAACGAAGTTAGTGAGGGGCTTGGAACACAAGCCCTATGAGGAGAGACTGAGGGAGCTGGGGCTGCTTAGCCTGGAGGGAGGAGACTCAGGGGTGACCTCATTACTCTCTACAACTACCTGAAGGGGGGTTGTAAACAGGCAGAGGTTGGTCTCTTCTCCCAGGCAGCCAGCACCAGAACAAGAGGACACAGTCTCAGGCTGCGCCAGGGGAAGTTCAGGCTGGAGGTCAGGAGGAAGTTTTACACGGAGAGAGTGATTGCCCATTGGAATGGGCTGCCTGGGGAGGTGGTGGAATCGCCGTCACTGGAGGTGTTCAGGAGGAGACTTGACAGGGTGCTTGGTTACATGGGTTAGTTGATTAGGTGGTGTTGGGTGATAGGTTGGACGCGATGATCTTGAAGGTCTCTTCCAACCTGGTTTATTGTATTGTATTGTATTGTACTGAGGTTAAGAAGTTATTAAGTACCTCAGCCTTTTCCTCATCACTTGTGACCATGTCACCATTTTCCTTTCTGAGGGGGCCCACACCTTCCCTAGTCTTCTTCTTCCCATTAATATACCTGTAAAAGTTCTTAGTGTTCCCTTTAATCTCCCTGGCTAGATTCAATTCAAACTCTGCTTTGGCTTTCCTAACCAGGACTCTTGCTGCTCGGGCAGCTTCCTTATATTCCCCCTGTTCTACCTGTCCTTCTCTCCACTTCCTGTAGAGTTTCCTTTTAAGTAATAGTGTGTGCAGTAGCTCCTTGCCCAGCCAGGCAGGCCTCCTAGCATTCTTACCTGCTTTTCTCTTTGTTGGTACACAGAGCTCCTGGACACAGAGGAGGTGGTCCTTGAATACTGACCAGCTGTCCTGGGTCCCTCTTCCCTCCAGGGCTTTGTCCCACGACACTTTGGCTAGCAGATCCCTGAAGCGATCAAAATCTGCACGCCTAAAGTCTAGGGTCGTGAGCTTGGAATACTTCCTTCTGATTGCCCTGAGGAGATTAAATTCAACTGCTTCATGGTCACTGCAGCCAAGGCCGTCTCTGAGCCTCACATTGCTTACCAGCCCTTCCCTGTTGGTGAGAACAAGGTCCAGCATAGCACCATTTCTTGTTGGTTCCTCTACCATTTGGAGGAGGAAGTTGTCTTCTATGCAGTCCAGGAACATCCTGGATTGCTGGTGCCTTGCTGTGTTGTCCCTCCAGCAGATGTCCGGGTGGTTGAAATCACCCATGAGGACCAGGGCTTGTGACCTGGAAGCTGTTTCTATTTGCCTATGGAGGGCCTCATCTGCTTGGATCTGCTGGTCAGGTGGCCTGTAGGAGACCCCCACAGTAATATCTCCTTCCCCTGTCCTGCCTTTAATTTTAACCCATACGCTCTCAACTAGCTCATCATCCCTCCCCAGTTGGAGCTCCACTGATTCCAACTGGCTATTGACATAGAGGCAACACCTCCTCCTCTCCTTCCCTGCCTATCCTTCCTAAAGAGTTTATATCCATCTATGCCTACATTCCAGTCATGGGATTCATCCCACCAAGTTTCAGTAACAGCCACTATGTCGTGGCATCCCAGCAGCACAGTGGCCCTTAACTCATCCTGTTTGTTGCCCAAGCTGCGCGCATTCGCATAGAAGCACTTCAGCTGGGCTGGCCCTGTCCTCCTCTTGTGCCAATTCCCCTCGGTTTCCACAGAATGTCCTGTTGGATCATTCGTGGCTTGCCTCAGGGCAGCAAGTTGAGAGCCCTTACCATCTCTCCTTCTCTCTACTGCTGGTGAGCTGCCCTCTGTTTGTCACCAGACAGCAGGAGACTATTAACCCCTTCCCCCTTCAAATCTAGTTTAAAGCCCTATCAATGAGCCCTGCCAATTCCTGCCCCAGGATTCTTATCCCCCTCTGGGACAAGTGTGTCCCATGAGTTGTTTTCAGCTCAGGTGCCTTGAAAACCAATCCATGATTGTGGAACCCAAAGCCCTGTCGATGGCACCAGCCCTGAGCCATGAATTGATCTGTCGGCCCTTCCTCAGTGTGTCCTCATCCATTACTGACGTTAGAGGGATGGCTGAGAACATGACTTGAGCCCTGATCCCTTTAGCATTTGCCCTAAAGTTCTGAAGTCTTTTTTAATAGATTGTGAGCCTCTCATTGTTACATCATCACTGCCCACCTGAAAGACCAGCAGTGGGTAGTAGTCTGAAGGACTCACGAGGTTGGGAATTCTGTCTATAACGTCTTTAACTTGGGCACCAGGGAGGCAGCTGACCGCTCTATGAAATTGGTCTGGTCTGCATATTGGGCCCTCTGTTCCCCTCAGTAGGGAGTCTCCTATGACGATGACCCTGCGAGGTTTCTTTTCTGGGTAAGTTTTGATGGCTGGCCTGAGGCAACCTGTCATTGGTGCAGCTTCTGACCTTTTTGAGTCCTCAGCCTTACCAATGACCTGTTCCTCCTGCAGAGCCTCATACCTGTTCTGTAACTGCACTGGAGGCAGCGTGCTGCTCACAGGAGCAGACTTCCTGTGTTTGCACTTCTTCCGTCGGGCAGAGACCTGTTCCCATTGGCCCTGCTCATGTGGGTTACTACAGGGAGGTTGAGAATCTTGCTTCTGGGAAGGTATCAAACTCCCTGTTCCCCTAAGTGTTACCCCCTGTTCTGGTTTAGAAGAGATTACATTATGGGAATCGTCAATTTTCCTTTTGCCATCTCTTCTAGCTCTTAGCCTTTCCACCTCTTCTTTTAGTTTGACCACCATGCTCATCAGATCACTGACCTGCTCACACCTGAAACAGGAGCTGCTCCCTCCAGCCTCCATATCGAGTGCCAGGCTCCAGCACTCACTGCAGCCACCTACCTGAACATCTGCATGCTTGTGTGTGGTCTCTGTTTGGGTGCCCACTGTCCTTCTGCTAGCCTTTGCTCTAGTGGTGACCATCTTGCAGTAACCACCCTCTCCACACGTTTTTTTTTTTTTTTTTTTTTCTCCCCTGTCAGTGAGAAGCCGAGCTGCGCTCCTCAAGCTGCTCACTTTGTGGATCCGGACTGTCCAGCCCACGTCTCATGCATGCACACACTCTCCCTGACCACAATACCCACCCAACCGGACAATATTTACAGTCCTTTTCTTGCCCAGGTCTTTGTGCACTAGAATTACAGGCAGCTGTGGACCGGGAGCTCCTTCCCTTGCCTTTATCTTATAATGTTGGCTGGATCTACCCATGTTCCGAGAGGCTTCCAGGGTCCTCCTTCCGGGTCGCTGAAATTAGCGGGGGCACCCCCCCTTCTGAAGGGCCCCAAAAGACGTTGCAGACAGGCTAATCATGTACGGGTCACAAAATTGTGAGAAACGAACACACTGCTGAAATTTATAACCAGTTTATTATAAAATAAAGGCAACACAGCGCTGGGCACATAGCGAGTTTGCTAGAGGCGCACCCTAACAACACAAATTGAACTTATATAGATGGCAAACATGCATATTAATATATTAAAATGTACATATTCATATATTCCCCAGCACGCTCCCACCCCTCTCCATCAGGACTGAGACAAAACCTGCACTTTTGACCTGGTCAGTCTTTAGACCTCTTGGCGCGTCACCTTTCTCTCCCAATACCCCACACAATACAGACCTTTAGCCGAACGATCCAGCCCAACGATTGAACCCCACAATCCCCAGTAATTCCCCTTGCGAAAACCAAATATTATAACCAGTTTCTCTCACTAGGAACATCGAACTAAGAAAAAGTACTGCAGAAAAAAATATCTGTGGGAAAAAAGTAGTTAAAAATTAAACTGGAAATATTGGAAATATTAGAAAGTTGTAAATCACAGTGTACTCTAAAAGCCAGACACCATTCCAGTGAAATTTTTCATATTGGATTTTTGAACATTCAATGTAATTGATTTTCATAAAAATAGTTCCTCATGTCTTGACTGCTCCTAAGAACATGGAAAACCCAAGTTTGAATCCCTAGCCTGAACCAAGTGAAGAAATTAGTTTAATGTAGTTCAACCTTCTACAATCTTCTTACTGGAAGCGTAGTGATGAGGAATCCTAAAGCCTCCAGTCACTTCTAAATATAACATAAAAACAGTGTGTCATAGGGTTGGGGGCAAGGCCAGGCCCTTTCCCTCCCCTGTGAGTAGAGGGAAAGAAAGTTGAAAGGAAAAAATATGCACAGCCGGATTAGCAAAGGAGTGGGTGCTGTATAGTTACAAAGCAGTTTAGGAAATGCAGGTTTATGTACAGAATTTACAGTATTTACAATATATACAGAAATATACAACAAAGTAACACAGGAATGAGAGTTCCCTCCTCTACTGAGGGGAGTTCCCCACCTCTGCTCCCCCGTCTCTCTCCCCCTTTCCCCAGAGAGGGTCAGAAAGAGAGAAAAAGAGCAAATGTTAAAAATGTTAAAAAGCAGTTAGGCAGTTATGTGTTAGAAGAGGCCTTATCTTATCAGTCATTCTGGCCGAAAGCCCAGAAAGCTGCAAGCTGCAAGCCACCGAAGGAGGAGAAAAAAGACTGACCAGAAAACTGCTGTACTCCCAGTTCAAAAGGTGCTTCCCCCCAATCTACCAATGAAATTAGTTTAGATCTGTCTTTCGTTTACAAACATTCCACCACAATGTCCCCTTCCTTAAAGGGACAGCCTCAAACGGTCACACAGTGTCTTCTGATCACAACCTGGAGGTCTTTCTGTCAGGCCCATATGAACATTAAGTGCTGCCTTAACACACACTCCATTCAGTTATGATAGTTTGCAGATTAGAAACTGTCTATGAAGTAGAACTTCTTCCAGATATCATGGAATTCTTCCTTACTATATTCACACTGATCTTACAATGAATGGCAAACATGTCCAAGTTATTCTTTCAACAGTTTTGCCTCTTAGCTTTTTGGTCTCTTCATGTTTCTGAAGAGAAAAGTCAAGCCAGAGATTCTGATGTATAAATTAATTCATGTATTCATGAAAGGAAATGGTAGAAGAAATGCTGATAAACCTAATGAGGTAAGCCTTGTCCTAAAGCTTTGATAAAAAGAGTGAAGATTTTCTGTAGCTTATAACACTTCTTTGAATCTGTTAACTTTGCTTGACATTCATTGTCATATTTAGGGGCCTTGAAACAGCAGGTGATAACAGACTTCATGTATTATTACACACTTCGATGTTTCTGATCCTTCAAAGTTATTGATTGGTGAAAAAAACCCACACAAAAACCCAAATCAAACAAAACCCCCAGTATATTACTTGATGATAAATGTATCCATTAACAAAACAGCTGCATAAAATCCTAAGACTAACAGCAGTGTGAAATGTAGATTGGGATTCATCTTCCTACACAAGTCCAAGAAAAAAAGACTTTCTTATATTTTACAGAATATTCTGCACATAGGTCTCCCAGTCAATAAATCTAAGAGAGATCTACCAGAGCCTGTGAACAATGTATCTCCACTGTCCACAAACAAAGTATCAGGGACCCCATTTTTTGGAACAAATAGTTGCCTTTCCCTTGTGAAAAGAGCACAGAAATGGTACTTTTGCTAGGGCAATAAATGAGGAGATAAAATGTTTCTTTTCTGCACTGAGTTCAACTCTAAATCTGTCCTTAAACAAAAACCAGTTAAAAGTGAACTGCTTCTAAGGCAAGCATGGTATGATCAAACTGTGTGAAAATGAGGGCCACAGCAGCAGCTTTCAATGCTCTGCACTCCATACTTGAATCAAGGTGCTTTCTGCTTGCAGTACACAATCTCACTCATAGGAGTGAGGAACTGACACACATAATGAAAAGTAGTCCCTGAATCAAGGCCTGACACTCAGCATGCAAAAGCAGCAAATGGATAACAGATAAGGAGCAGAAGATGAGGGCAAATTTATAAATAGCGTAAAAAAGCAATGGTCAAGACTTTTTACCTGCTTAGCTAGTCTTCTAAAAACTATTTATTTCTGGGTATGGTGGTGGAGCTCTTCTGCCATGTACTTTTTCAAATTCACTATGGTGCCTAGGATGAAAACTTGAAGGAGAAAGGAAGTATTAATAATGAAAGAGGTGAAGCAGAGGTGGACAGAAAAGTCAGTAGACTTACAGTGAACATGCTGTAATATGAAGAGTCAAGAGCATCAAACGTGAATGCTAAATGCTTTTACACAGAGGTTTTGAGTGAAATGTATTTGCAGTAGCAAATCCTCATAGCTGAAGGATTTGAATAGGGTAGGTTACGGCAATAACCACATAGTCCATAGGAGAAGCGCTATCACATTTCTTTAGGACCTAAAGTATATTTGAACATGAAAAAATCTGAATAAGGAACTCTAACAAAGCATAAAAGAAGACACAGATTTCAGAGTGACTTTTCCATTGCCGTAGTGGCACATTATAGTTTGGAGATATGAAAATTTAAGAAACAATTAAATTTGCAGATGATACCAAGCTGAGTGATGCAGTTGATAAGTCATGTGCCATGTAGAGGCACCTGGGTAGGCTGAAGAGGTAGGCTGAGGAGAACCTCATGAGGTTCAATAAGGCAAAGTCCTAGGTCCTGTGCCTAGGTTGAGGCAATCCTCAATATCAGTATGGGCTGGAAAATGATGAAATTGAGAGCAGTCCTGTAGAAAAGGACTTGAGGGTACTAGTGGATGAGAAGCAGGACATGAGCCAACAATGCATGCTTGCAGCCCAGAAGGCTAAGCAAATCCTGGGCTGCATCAAAAGAAGAGTGGCCAGTAGATTGAAAGGTGATCCTGTCACTCTGCTCTGGTGAAACCTCTCCTGCAATACTGTGTCCAGATATGGGACCCCCAACAAAAGAAAGACATAGATCTGCTGGAGTCACAAAAATGATCAGAGGTGTGACCGTTTGAGGCTGTGCCTTTAAGAAAGGGACAGTGCTGGAACACTCTGGCTGAATGTTTTGGAATAATAACGAAAACAATCAGATATTCTAAATGAATTTCATTGGTAGATTGGTAGAACGCAGTTTTAAGTTTTAGTGCAGCTGGAATTTTTTCTCAGTTTGTCTCTGTCCTGCTTTTCCAGCCTGTCTGCTTCTGAGCAGCCAGAGTCTGACCTTGGAGACCAGATAAGAACTAATCCTGCATGTGCTTTTAAGGCCTAACCAAGTTTCATCCTTATTAATTACCTTTTCTCTCTCTCTAGCCCTTTTTGGGAAAAAAGGGAGGTAGGGGGAGAGAGGGGGATACAGGGGGGGGAACCCTCCTCTGTCTGGAGGAGTGAATTTCGTTCCTGTATTCTTTTTTTCCCCTTGCTGTATATTTCTGTATATGCATTTAAATGTCACGGTCCGGAGACATTAAATGCCTCGGTCTGGAGACACAGTTCTTTTAAATATTCCCGTGTTGTGAAATTAGAGGCACAAACGAGGCCAAAGTATCAACAGCTAGACTATTTATTACGTAAATAAAATGGACATAAGAAGGGGAGAGGGAGAAAAGAGAGAGGGAGAGAGAGAAGAGAGAGAGAAGAGGAAAGGAATTATGTTACCACACCCCTCATCCCCCCCAAGACAGTTAAAGTCTGTGGAGGAAAGGTGCTGCAGGAGATGTTGGGTTTGTAGAGAAACGCTGGTGAGGCTTTTGCTGGAGAACAGCTGTGGTCCTCTGGGGAGATGTTGGGTTGATACAGGAATGGTGCTGAGGCTCCTCTGGGCAGCCTGGGTCTGTAGAGAAAGGGTGCTGAGGATTTGGCTGGAGCTGTGGTCCTCCGGGCAGCTTCTTTTCTCCGGAGCAGCATTGTCCCGGCTTTCTCTTCTCAGCGACCTGGCCCGTCTCCTGTGTTTTCCTTCATCTCCATTTTTCTCCTCGTTTTTCTCCTCTGTTTCTCTCTACAAACCAGTAGTTGCTCCAGTCTTTTATACAGTTTTTAGTCCTTAGGTGTGCATTCAAATATTGTCCCTCAGGAATTCCAGTGGCAGGAAATAATCCTTAGGTTCTGTGTATTGCTGTGTGTTTGGGCAAGATCCTGGCTGGAGGGGGAGGAATCTCCGTCTACCCCGTCTCCATCCAGACAAGGCTCAGGAAACAGGTGGAGATTATCTTGCCCTAAAGGTGTGATGGCTGGGTCCTTGGGTCCATTGTTGTAGTCCCGTGTTATCACGATGCAATCACAAGCTGATTTGCATCCAGGATTGGTGGACAGGATTCTTTCCACCTTCTTTCCAGTGGCTCTGCTATCACTTTATCTTTGTTGACTCACATAGAGAGAGATAAACTTATTAGACTCTCACAAGACCATATACACACATATCAATACATGAAGGGGGCCTATAGGAAGGCTGGGAAAGGACAGTTTAGAAGGGCTTGTAATGATAGGACAAGGGGCAATGATTTTAAACTGGAGCAGGGTAGGTTTAGGTTAGACATCAGGAGGAAGTTCTTTACAATGGGAGTATTAAAACACTGGAACAGGCTGCCCAGGAATGTGGTTGAGACCACGTCCCTGGAGACACTGAAGATCAGAATTGATGTGTCCCTGGGCTGACCGATCTAGTTGGAGGTGTCCTGAGCTTAATTCACATTTACTGAATAGTCATCTGTTCCTAAGAAGAGGTTTGAGAGAAGAGAGAGGCATTCTGGTTAGGTAGGAAAACTTATCTTTCCATCTTCTGTGTTTGACAGTAAGTTGCAACCAGGAACAAACAGTAATATCAGCCTTGACCCATGCTTATCCAATGTTATTTTTAATGTACAACTGATTTGATAGAGTGTAGCAGATACTGTAGAATGGCCCTGAGCAATCATTTCACCAACTGCATGCAACTTCTGTGAACACCAATCAGATAGAGATGAATGGTGTCATTGGACAAGGTAGATAGTGGATATTTTAAATTAATGACTGGGTCTTCTTTTTAGATCAGCCTCAAAAGTGAGCTCTCAATGCAGTTAATATTGGAAATATCTTCATATAGATTCATCCCCTTTGAGTTATGCCTGTTTATAGAAGTTGGCCAGACCAGAAACAAAATTAGCTTAAAAATTGCCTGCCTTTGCGTTCAGTTCTCTTTTCAGTACATTACACTTCTCTAATTTTGTCATAGGGTCAATATTTTTAAACAGGGAATGAGATCACTTGCCAAATAAATGAATTAGTGAATATGATGATTGATATCATGCATTTAGGTCCACTGAACTTTGGCTCAAATGAAGCTCAGAAAATTACAGAGTCACAGAATGTGAGGGGTTAGAAAGGACCTCCAGAGATCATCAAGTTCAACCTGCCTGCCAAAACAGGGTCACCTAATGGGAGGCTACACAGGAATGCATCCAGGCAGGTTTGGAAATTCTCAAGAGACAGAGGCTCCCCAACTACTCTCAGCACCCTGTTCCAGTGCTCCATCACCCCTGCCATAAAGCAGCATCTCCTCATGTTGAGGTGGAACCTCCTGTGTTCCAGCTTGTACACATTATTCCTTGTCCTATCACTGGGTACCACTGAAAACCAACTAGCTGATCTAATCAAAACAGGTCTTTAAAGTTTTTTTGTTATCTCAGCCATACGTTTCTGGTCATGTCAGTGGAAAAGTTATTCACAGTGTTACTGATTTCCTTATTCATGATTCATCTTTATTTTCCTGAAAGCCCTGGCCCAAACTCTGTACAAACTAGCTAAATTTTATTTATAGGTTCTATTTGGTCAGGAATTTCATAAGGATGCTTATGGGCAATTTTGGTTCAATTTAGAGAATTTAGAGAAT
Organism: Melanerpes aurifrons; assembly: GCA_011125475.1. Taxonomy (NCBI): domain Eukaryota; kingdom Metazoa; phylum Chordata; class Aves; order Piciformes; family Picidae; genus Melanerpes; species Melanerpes aurifrons. The sequence goes on from WWNC01000133.1 coordinate 1,029,768, forward strand.
TCAAAAAATGGAAAAGGCTAAGCCACAAAATAGCTTTACCCCACTTATAAAATCAGAAGTAAGCCAGGACCCGAGGGAAAAGCAAAGGGTGAAGTAGGAATTTGGAGAAGGTCCCTAGATCTCTCCTTAGCGGCAGTTTCTGGAACTGCAAGTTTATAATCCAATTTGTAGATTCCGCAGCACAAATCCAAAGAGAATGAAACTTGCTAAAATTAAAGTTTTGAGCATGCCAGAAAGCAAATATTGGAAATTTACAGGTCTTTGCTGCTATTTTTGGGGGAATATCCAGGATAAGCAATAAGTAACTGTCTCAGTCCGGAGACACAGTTCTTTTAAATATTCCCATGTTGTGAAATTAGAGGCACAAACAAGGTCAAAATATCAACAGCTAGACTATTTATTACAGAAACAAAGTGGAAATAAGAAGGGGAGAGGGAGAAAATGGAGAGAGAGAGAGAGAGGGAGAAGGGAGAAGGAATTAGAGAGAGAGATAAAAGGAGAAAGTCGGAAAGATTATATTACCAATGGTCAGGGGTGGTGAGAGTCCAAGATGCGTTGTGTTGCCCCGTGATGATCCAGTGTGTGGTGCCGTCTTCTCTCTTCTACTTTGACAGTGTCACTCAGGTCTTTTTATACAGTTTTTAGTCCTTAGGTATGTCAGGAATTGCAGGGGCAAGGAAATAATCCAGGTATCCGTTCCCCCGGAATCTTTCTGTGTATTGCCGTGTGTTTGGGCAAGATTTTGGATGGGGGGGGGGAACTCCGTCTCCCCGTCTCCATCCAGACAAGCCCCCCACATTCCTTACACATCAGGAAACAGGTGGTGCACCCTTCCCAGGGTACTTGATGGGTGGAGATTATCTTGCCCTAAAGGCGTGATGGCTGGGTTCTTGGGTCCATTGTTGTAGTCCAGTGTTATCACGATGCAATCACAAGCTGATTTGCATCCAGGATTGGTAGACAGGATTCTTTGCACCTTCCTTCCAGTGGCTCTGCTGTCAGTTTATCTTTGTTGACTCACACCAAGAGAGACAAACTTGTAGTCTCTCACAGTAACTCAGTAACTCAGAAAACAAACTAGGACATTTTTTCGGGTGAGTACACTCTCCCTATTTCCAAAGATAGGAACATGCATAGTGTTACAATATTGTGAAAGAGGTTGGTCTCTTCTCCTAGGCAACCAGCACCAGAACAAGGGGACACAGTCTCAAGCTGCACCAGGGGAGGTTTAGGCTGGAGGTCAGGAAGAAGTTCTACATAGAGAGAGTGATTGCCCATTCGAATGGGCTGCCCAAGGAGGTGGTGGGGTCACCATCACTGGAGGTGTTCAGGAGGAGACTTGATAGGGTGTTTGGCTGAATGGTTTAGTTGATTAGATGGTGTTGGATGGTAGGTTGGACACAATGATCTTGAAGGTCTCTTCCAATCTGGTTTATTCTATTCTATTCTATTCTACTTAGTTGGGGTTTTGAGGATATGAACTTTGACACCTATGTAGGAAAGAGCTGACAAACTCATTAGAAACTCTGCAGGTTTGTGAGGATAAAATTTATATGCTGTTTTCTACTGGGGAAAAGGCACCCATTCAGGAATTACACCTTGATGTACAACAGCTAATCAATGTGATGCTAGAATTAAGACTAGAAAGGGCTCGATAGTAGAAAAGATTTGCATATCAGGAAATGAAATTTTGAATGTCTGTGACTGTTTGAGGCTGTGCCTTTAAGAAAGGGACAGTGCTGGGACTCTCTGGCTGAATATTTTGTAAACAAAGACAGGTCTTAACGAATTTCATTGGAAGATTGGTAGAACCACAGCTTTAAGTTTTAGTGCAGCTGGAATTTTTTCTCAGTTCGTTCCTTTCCTTCTCCCTTTTCCATCTTGCCTGCTTCTGGGCACCTAGCCAGAGCTACCTTGGATAAGATAAGCACTAATCCCGCATTAATTCGCATGAGGCCTACTAAAACCATTCTTCCTTAATAATTGCCTTTTTCTCTCTCTAACACTTTTTGGGAAAAAGGGAGGTAGGGGGAGTGAAGGGGGTACGGGGGGGGGAACCTTCCTCTTTCCGGAGGAGGGAATTTTGTTCCTGTATTTTTTTTTTTCCTTGCTGTATATTTATGTATATATATTGTAAATACTGTATATGTTGTGTATATACAACCTGCATTTTAACATTGCTTGTAAATATAGCATCCCTTCTGCTTCTCTGACTGAGTTAGCTGTGTTTTTTTTTTTCCTCTTTGTGGGGGAGGGAAAGCAAGGCCTTCTCTCTCAACTCACTACATTTTTAACTGGTGCATCGATGTGGGGCTGTGATACAATTAGCTTGATTTATTGCTTGCTTGCGTTGGACTAGCAAACATGAAGGTGTTTTGGATTTTAGAGCATCTGTTCTTTTCAGCTTTTGGGGTGCTGATTTACAAATATTGTTTGGGCCTACTTATCGATCACATAGGTAAATATTTAATGCAAAAATTATATTTATGGTTCAAGTATAAGATTCAGCTTCTGAATGACCGCTGTCTGGGTTTTTTTCGCCTTAGTACATATGGGAATATAACTTCGAGCACTTTGACAAATGAGATAAGGGAGTTTAAGATTCCAATAGGTGACAGACTAATTTTAAGTGATGGCTGGGATCCAAAGCTGATTTTTTTGATGTGGGTAATCCTGATATCAGTGATAATTAATGTGTATTTCTTGTATTCTTTGCGCCAGGAGAGAAAAGTATCTAAGGCCTGCTTCATTGTTAAGCATAGATCAAAGAAAAGAAGGCACACTTCTGGCTCAGACCCAGAGACTTCTAGTGATGAGAGTGGAGAATCTGTATCAGTTAAAGATAAACCTAAAAAGTCTATTGGAAAGGCTGCTCTGAATGGTACTGTTGCTGATTCTGGCAAGAAGCCAGGGGCGGCGGAAACTTCCAACATGGAGGCTCCCCCATCCTCAGCCGCCATCAACGAGGCAAAGTCATTTCCTCCTCCTGCAGCAGGACCGGAAACGCCCTCCAAAGCAGCTGATCTGTCTCAAAAACTGTCAGCTACTTTTAAGAAGGCTGTAAATTCAAACACAGCTCCAATTAAGCAAGTAGCAATTCTAAGAGAAATAAGAGGAAAAGCCAAAGCTGATCCAGGAGCTGATGGGGGAGAGGAGCAAGATGCTGATGCGAGTGTGGGACCTTCTGTTAGAAAAGATCCCGCTGAGGAGGAAGAGAAGATTTGTTTTAAAGATCTAGCGGAGTTACTGAGATCAACACAGGATGGAGATATGGCTAGGACAGCAGCTAACAGGGGCGCTTCTTAGCTTACAGAGATCCTTAAGAGAGTGACACTAGGATTATAGGGACAATAAGTTCAGGAAGGTGTGATAGAAGGGGCAAAGGAGGAAGAAGATGATATTACTGAATGTTCTTCTCCACGCAAAGAACTTAGATACGTCCGTAAAGATTACACCAGAGCAGATAAGGAACGAGTTCTAGCTTGGCTTAGTAGGTGTTATGATACAGGTGCTCCAGCTCTAACAGTTGGAGACAAGTCAGCAGCTCAGTTAGGAACTCTCTCGAAGGAAAATGGAATAGATAGACATCTAGGCAAGGTTCACGGCAAACTTAATCTGTGAATACGCCTTTTAATGGCAGTTGCCCTGAGATAACCTTCCCGAGATGATCTTCCATGGAATCCTAAACCCTCGACTACCATAGATGAGGGAATTAAGCGCCTGAGAGAATTTTGCTGTTAGAGAGATACTCTATGGTGAACATGAAACTCTGAATCCTGATGTCATTCCTGTGGGTATTGGTCTTGCTAAAAAGCTCATCAAACTTGCTCCTTCTAATTATGCAAACATTATGGTGAGCAGAATTATGTCAAGAAATTATGGTAGAGCTTCTCCTACGGTTGGCCAATTCAGTGATCAAATGAGACAATTGGAGGATACCATGACACGTCTTTCTTTGGTTTCAACCATTGAAACTCTGTCTGGTGATTTACAGAATTGCATAAGAGAGTTAAAGGATGAATTTAAAAATTCAATATCCCAATTGGCACAAAGGGATAATTTCAATTCTCCCTCCAGGTGGATACAAGTCTCATCTGTGAGGAATACACGTCCTCCAAGGAGGTCATTCCAAAACAGATCAAATCAAAACAGACCACCAAGGCAGTCACGTAGGACTATTTGGATAACTCTGCGTGATCTCTTTGGTGAGAACATGAACTGGTGGGATGGCCAACCAACTTCTAATCTTTTCAGGAGACTGAGGGAACTGCAAAGTGGCAGAACCTGAGGTAGCAATACCAGAAGGGTAGCTGTTACTTCCACAGTTCCCCAGAACAACTCTAGTAACTCCAACAGTGGCTCCAGTTATAACACTGCACACTGTGCTCAATGCACATGTGGGCATGTTCCCCATAACTAGGGGTGCCCTGCCTCCCGCCAGGGGGAGGAGAGGGATGACAGAGATAATAGAATCTATTGGGATGTGTACATCCAGTGGCCTGGCACTTCACAATTTTGGAAGTACAGGGCCCTGGTTGACACAGGAGCTCAGTGCACCATAATGCCATCAAATTATCAGGGATCAGAGTCTATAACAATTTTGGGAGTCACTGGTGGATCTCAAGAGTTAAGTAAGGTGGAGGTTGATATTAGTTTAACTGCTAAACAACGGAGGAAGCATACAGTTGTGACCGGACCTGACGCACCTTGTATTTTGGGAATTGATTTTCTGAGAGAAGGGTGTTTCAAAGACCCTAGAGGTTACAAATGGGCTTTTGGAGTAGCTTCTGTAGAAATTGATGGACAAAAATTGAAGCTGTCTGCTACACCTGAGCTTTCTGATGAATCTGCAGTTGTGGGACGACACAAGATACAGGACATTAAATTGCCGGTTGCTTCTCAGACTGTGCATCACAGACAATACAGAACCAACCGTGACTCTTTGTTGCCCATTCAGAATCTGATTCGTCAGTTGGAGAGTCAGAAAGTCGTCAGCAAAACTCATTCACCTTTCAACAGTCCAGTGTGGCCTGTGCGGAAGCAGAATGGAGACTGGCGTCTGACAGTAGACTACCGAGCCCTCAATGAAGTGACACCACCTATGAATGCAGCAGTGCCAGACATGATGGAGCTACAGTATGAGCTGGAATCCAAAGAGGCCAAATGGTATGCTACCATAGACATTGCTAATGCATTTTTCTCTATTCCCATAGCAGAGGAATGCAGGCCTCAGTTTGCTTTCACCTGGAGAGGAATCCAGTACACTTTCAACAGATTGCCAGTGGGCTGGATCCACAGCTCAAGCATCTGTCATGCAGTGATCCAGGATGCTCTGGAGAAAGGTGGTGCTCCAGAACACATCCAGTTCATCAATGATATCATCGTCTGGGGTAAAATTGCGGAGGAAGTCTTCAAGAAAGGTAACAAAATCATTGACATTCTTCTGAATGCAGGTTTTGCCATCAAGCGAGACAAGGTGAAAGGACCTACCACAGAGATTCAGTTTCTGGGAGTGCGGTGGCAGGATGGACGCCGACACATTCCACTGGATGTGGTCTCCACCATGGCAAATCCCATAAATAAACAAGAGACCCTACGTTTCTTGGGGATAGTGGGATTTTGGAGACTGCACATTCCTGGATACAGTCAGATTGTGAAACCTCTGTATGATGTGACTCGAAAGAGAAACTATTCCCCCTGGGAACCTGAACAACAAGCAGCCTTTGACCAGATAAAGCAAGAAGTATTTCAAGCAATGGGTCTGGGACCTGTCCGATATGGTCCAGACATTAAGAACATTTTGTACTCGGCTGCAAGTGACAATGGCCCAACCTGTTGCCTGTGGCAAAAAGCTCCGGGTGAGACACGTGGATGACCTCTTGGTTTCTGGAGTGGAGGTTACAGAGGTTCAGAGGCTAATTATACTCCAGCAGAAAAAGAGATTCTAGCTGCCTATGAAGGAGTAAAAGCAGCTTCTGAAATAATTGGAACTGAATCACAACTTCTTTTAGCTCCCAGATTACCAGTTTTGAATTGGATGTTCAAAGGCAAAGGTTCCACATCACATCATGCCACAGATTCGACCTGGTCCAAGGGGATGGCTCTGATAACACAGAGAGCTCGAATGGGAAATCTCGAAAGACCTGGTCTGGTGGAGGTGATCTCAAGTTCGCCTGAAGGTACCAACTGGGCTAAACCTCCAGAGGAGAGAGGAACACGTGCTGAGGAAGCTCCTCCTTACAATGACCTCTCTGATGATGAAATATGCTTTGTTCACAGACGGTTCCTGTCTTCTTGTTGGAAACAAGAGAAGGTGGAAGTCTGCAGTGTGGAGTCCAACACGCCGAGTTGCAGAGGCAAAGGATGGAGAAGGGGAATCCCTGACGCAGCCTGAGACTGTGTCCTCTTGTTCTGGTGCTGGCTGCCTGGGAGAGGAGACCAACCTCTGCCTGTTTACAACCCCCCTTCAGGTAGTTGTAGAGAGCAGTAAGGTCACCCCTGAGTCTCCTCCTCTCCAGGCTAAGCAGCCCCAGCTCCCTCAGCCTCTCCTCATAGGGCTTGTGTTCCAAGCCCCTCACCAACTTCATTGCTCTTCTCTGGACTCGTTCCAGCAAGTCAGCATCCTTACTAAACTGAGGGGCCCAGAACTGGACACAGTACTCGAGGTGTGGCCTAACCAGTGCAGTGTACAGGGGCAGAATGACCTTCCTGTTCCTGCTGGCCACACTGTTCTTAATGCAGGCCAGGATGCCATTGGCCCTCTTGGCTGCCTGGGCACACTGCAGGCTCATGTTCAGCCTACCATCAACCAGCACCCCTAGGTTCCTCTCTGCCTGGCTGCTCTCCAGCCACTCTGACCCCAGCCTGTAGCTCTGCATGTGGTTGTTGTGGCCAATGTGGAGAACCCGGCACTTGGATGTGTTAAATCTCATGCCGTTGGTATCTGCCCATCTGTCCAGCCTGTCGAGGTCCCTCTGAAAAGCCTCTCTACCCTCCAGCAGATCAACTCCTGCCCCCAGTTTGGTGTCGTCAGCAAATTTACTGATGATGGACTCAATGCCCTCATCCGGAACATCAACAAAAATGTTAAAGAGGATGGGGCCCAGCACTGATCCCTGGGGGACTCCACTACTGACTGGCCGCCAGTTGGATGTGGCACCATTCACCACCACTCTCTGGGCTTGGCCATCCAGCCAGTTCCTAACCCATCACAGTGTGCTCCCGTCCAAGCCATGGGCTGACAGCTTGGCCAGCAGTTTGCTATGGGGGACAGTGTGAAAGGCCTTGCTGAAGTCCAGGTAGACTACATCCACAGGTCTCCCCACATCCTCCAGGCGGGTCACCTGCTCATAGAAGGATATCAGGTTGGTCAGGCAGGACCCACCCTTCCTAAATCCATGTTGGCTGAGCCTGTTCCCTTGGCCATCCTCTAAGTGATGTGTGATTGTACTCAGGATGACCTGTTCCATGATCTTGCCTGGCACTGAGGTCAGGCTGACAGGCCTATAATTCCCTGACTCATCCAACCAGCCCTTCTTGTGGATGGGTACCACATTGTCCAGCTTCCAGTCCTCTGGGACGTCTCCAGTGAGCCAGGACTGCTGAAAAATGATGGATAGTGGCTTGGCCAGCTCCTCTGACAGCTCTCTCAGCACCCTAGGATGGATCCCATCTGGTCCCATGGACTTGTGGGGATCCAAGCGGCTGAGCAGATCACCAACTTCCCCTTTCTGGAACAGTGGAAAACTATGTTGCTCCCTGACTCCTTCTGCCAGCTCTGCAGGCCAGCTGTCTGGAAGACATTCTGTCCTGCTAGTAAAAATTGAGGCAAAGAAGGTGTTAAGTAACTCTGCCTTTTCCTCATCCTTTGTTACAACGTTCCTCTCCATGTCCACCAAGGAGTGGAGGTTGTCCTTGCCCTTCCTCTTGCTATTAATGTATTTATAGAAGGACTTTTTGTTGTCCTTCACATCAGAGGCCAGTCTAAGCTCCAAATGTGCTTTTGCCTCCCTAATTTTCTTCCTACAAGACCTAGCAACATCCTTAAATTTTCAACGGGTTGCCTCACCTTTCTTCCAAAGATGATACACCCTCTTTTTTTCCCTAAGTTCTGTTTAAAGTTCATTACCCATCCAGGCTGGCCGTCTGCCCCGGCGGCTCATCTTCCGGCACATTGGCACAGCCTGTCCCCGCGCCTTCAACAATTCTTCCTTGAAGTAGGACCAGATTTCCTGGACCCCTTTGTTTTTAAGGGCTTTATCCTAAGGAACCCTCTGAATTAGTTCCTTGAGTAGCCTGAATCCTCCCTCTGGAAATCCAGAGTGGAGGTCTTTTTGCTACCCCTCTTAGCTTGACCAAATACTGAAAATTCAATTATCTCGTGGTCACTGGCCTCTAAACACCCTCCGACCACCACATCGCTCAGCAGCCCTTCCCTATTGGTGAAGAGGAGGTCAAGCATAGTGTCTCGGTCCGGAGACACAGTTCTTTTAAATATTCCCGTGTTGTGAAATTAGCGGCACAAACGAGGCCAAAATATCAACAGCTAGTCTATTTCTTACAGAAAGAAAGTGGACATAAGAAGGGGAGAGGGAGAAAATAGAGAGGGAGAGGGAGAGAGAGAGAGAAGAGTGAGAGAAGAGGAAAGGAATTATATTACCACACCCCTCATCCCCCCCAAGACAGTTCGAGTCTGTGGAGGAAATGTGCTGCAGGAGATGTTGAGTTGGTACAGGAACGGTGCTGAGACTCTGGCTGGAGAAGAGCTGTGGTCCTCTGGGGAGATGTTGGGTTGGTACAGGAACGGTGCTGAGGCTCTGGCTGGAGAAGAGCTGTGGTCCTCTGGGCAGCCTCTTTTCTCCGGAGCAGCATTGTCCTGGCTTTCCCTTCTCAGCGGCATGGTCCGTCTCCTGTGTTTTCCTTCGTCTCCGTTTTTCTCCCCTTTAATCATCCAGTCTGGGAGACACAGTCCCCCACATTGTTCTTCCGCATTTTTCTCCTCTAAATAACCAGTAATGGTTCCAGTCTTTTATACAGTTTTTAGTCCTTAGGTATGTGTCCAAGTATTGTCCCTCAGGAATTCCAGGGGCAGGAAAAAATCCTTAGGTAAATATCCAGGTATCGTTTCCCCGGAAATCTTTCTGTGCATTTCTGTGTGTTTGGGCAAGAGATCTGGATGGGGGGTGGAGGGGGCCCTCCGCCTCCTTGGCCTCCATCCAGACAAACCCCCCCCACTCATTACACATCATTGTCTACCCTTTCCAGGGTACTTGATGGGTGGAGATTATCTTGTCCTGAAGGCGTGAATGGCTGGGTCATTGTTGTAGGCCAGCTGTGACCCAGTGAGCAATGTTATCTTTGCACCTTCCAAGAGTCATTCCAGTGGCTCTGTCCAACACATATCAGCTATTGTCTGGGCAACCAGCAAGTGATTTTATCTTTGTTGAGTTCACACCAAGAGAGACAACCTTTTAGTCTCTCACACATAGCCTTCCCCCTGGTAGGCTCATGCAGCACCTCGGATAAGAAGCTGTCCTCCATGCATTCTAAGAACCTCCTAGACTGTCTCCTCTCTGCTGTGTTAAGATCCCAGCCGGTATCAGGCAAGTTGAAGTCGCCCATGAGAACAAGGTCAGGCGATCTCGAGACAGCCTTAAGCTGCCTATAGAATGACTCATCAACATCTTCATCCTGGTTGGGTGGTCTATAACAGACTCCAACCAGGATGTCAGCCCTGTTGGCCTTCCCTCTAATTCTCACCCACAGGCACTCAACCTCATGGTCCCTGATCTCCAAATCAAAGGCATCTAGTGCCTCCCTGACGTACAGGGCCACCCCTCCACCCCTTCTTCCTTGCCTGTCTCTCCTGAAGAGTCTGTAGCCATCAATTGCAGTGCTCCAGTCATGTGAGTCATCCCACCACGTCTCTGTGATGGCAACTACATCATAACTTTCCTGCTGCAACAAGGCTTCCAGCTCCTCTTGTTTGTTGCCCATGCTTCGTGCATTAGTGTACATGCACTTCATCCGGGCTGCTGGTTTCACCTCTGGCTCTGGCTTATCACCCCCAGACTCCAACCTGGGGGGACTGGTTTCAGCCCCTTCCCCCTTCAAAACTAGTTTAAAGCCCTATCTATGAGACCTGCCAATTCCCTCCGCAGAATCTTTTTCCCTTTGAAGGATAGGCCATTCTCGTACACTCTGATCTTACCCCTCCTCTGGGACAGATGTGCTCCATCTGTTGCCAGCTGGCCTGGTGCAGTAGAAAGTTTTTCAAGATCAAAAAACCCAAAATTCTTTTGCCTGCACCAGCCTCTAAGCCACTTATTGACTACAGCTGCTGACCTGTTTCTTATGGTATTCCCTCCTGCAACTAAGGGTATAGACGAAAAAATTATTTGTGCCCCTGATCCCTCAACCAGATCTCCCAGAGCCCTGAAGTCATCTTTGATAGCCCTGGGAGTTCTGGTTGCAACATCATCATTCCCTAACTGCATAACTATCAAGGGATAATAGTCAGAGGGCTGCACCATATCAGGCAGTCTTCTGGTAACATCTCCAACCCTACCTCCCGGAAGGCAACAAACCTTCCTGTGAGTAGGGTCTGGCCGACATATGGGGCCCTCTGTTCCCCTCAGGAGGGAATCGCCAATAACAATTACTCTCCTCTTTTTTTTAAGGGAGCAAGTCCTGATGCTGGGGGAAGGCTGTTTAACCTTAGGCTGTTAAAACATAGGCTGTTTTGCCACAGGGAAAACCCCAGATGGTGTGTCCTCTGATATCAGAATCACCTCACCCTCAACCTCCAATGCCCCGTACTTGTTTTCCAAGGGCAGAGGGGGGGGTGAGGAGAGGCAAGGAGGTTTAACCTTGTGTCTTTTGAGAGAACCTGGGCTGAAACAGAAGCTGCCGAGAGCTGCCACCGACTTTTTAAAGTACCGCAGCACGCAGGGAGCTCAAGCGATCCCGAGCAAGTGGAGAAACGGCAAGAGCCGACCCTAGCAGAGTGTCGAGATTCCGCGCGGGTCCCGCAGGTTGAAAAGGGAGCAGTTCGTGCTTTTCCGAGGCTCCTCGTCTCGGTGTGTTCCCAATGGAGCTTACTGCTGAAACGATGCTCACATTCCTAAGAGCAAAGCTACTGAGGAACAGCAACACAACCATCAGGCAGATCTAGCTGCAAGAGTTTCTCAAGTAGACATGGACTCTGACCTTGATCTCGACTGGAAACACCGAGGTGAGATATTCTTAGCTCGGTGGGCTCACGATTCATCAGGACATCAAGGCAGAGATGCAACATACCAATGGGCTTGTGACAGATCCATAGACATTTCCATGGATGCTATCACACAAGTCATCCATGACTGTGACATTTGTGCTGCTATTAAGCAGGCAAAACGACTTAAGCCCTTGTGGTATGGTGACAGATGGTCCAAGTACAAGTATGGTGAAGCTTGGCAGATTGACTACATCACTCTACCACGTTCTCGTTCTGGTAAGCAATACGTGTTTACTATGGTAGAGGCAAACACTGGATGGTTGGAAACTTACCCAGTTCCACGTGCAACTGCACGCAACACCATTCTCGGTCTGGAGAGACAGATCCTATGGAGACACGGAACTCCAGAGAGGATTGAGTCAGACAACGGAACTCATTTCAAGAACAACCTTCTCAGACTGCGCCAGGGGAAGTTAAGGCTGGAGGTCAGGAGGAAGTTTTACACAGACAGAGTGATTGTCCATTGGAATGGGCTGCCTGGGGAGGTGGTGGAGTCGCCGTCACTGGAGGTGTTCAGGAGGAGACTTGACAGGGTGCTTGGTTACATGGGTTAGTTGATTGGGTGGTGTTGGGTGATAGGTTGGACGTGATGATCGTGAAGGTCTCTTCCAACCTGGTTTATTCTATTCTATTCTATTCTATTCTTGTAAAGAACTGGGCAAAAGAGCACGGTATTGAGTGGATATTCCATATTCCCTACTATGCACCAGCTTCAGGGAAGATTGAACGCTACAACGGTTTGTTGAAGACCACTCTTAAAGCCATGGGGGGTGGATCTTTGAAAAACTGGGAAAAACATTTAGCACAAGCAACCTGGTTGGTAAATAGCAGAGGTTCAGTGAACCGAGCTGGACCTGCACATTCATATTTGCTACGGAAAGTAGAAGGTGATAGAGTTCCTGTTGTTAGAGAAAAGAATTTGTTAGGTAATACTGTTTGGGTATTTTCACCCTCAGGAGAGGCTAAACCTGTCCAAGGGGTGGTTTCAGCTGAAGGTCCAGGTCACACTTATTGGGTAATGCAAGAGAATGGTGAAATTCAGTGTATTCCACAAAGAAATTTAACTTTAGCTGAAAGAGGTTAATTTCAAACTGTTATACAGCTACATTGCCTCCAAAGGAAGAATCTGCGAGGAATCTATGGTGCACGAACCCTGAGAACCCTGAGAGCTCTGAGTCAACTAAGAGACCCTGAGAATCCCTGTGTCCTTTTCTTTGCTTCGTCTGTGAAGAGACAAACTGTTTTCCATTTTTCTCATTTCCTGATTTTATTTGACTTCTGAATCATCTACATCTGAGTATAGCTGGAATGGACTATGAACTTTACTCACGAACTGTAAATATTATTTTGGATTGGATGGATAGTATAAACAGCCAATGAAATCATTTAGAAGGTGTGGACTGTGACCGTTTGAGGCTGTGCCTTTAAGAAAGGGACAGTGCTGGGACTCTCTGGCTGAATATTTTGTAAACAAAGACAGGTCTAAACGAATTTCATTGGTAGATTGGTAGAATGCAGCTTTAAGTTTTAGTGCAGTTGGAATATTTTCTCAGTTCATTCCTTTCCTTTCCCCTTTTCCAGCTTGCCTGCTTCTGGGCACCTAGCCAGAGCTACCTTGGATAAGATAAGCACTAATCCCGCATTAATTCGCATGAGACCTACTAAAACCATTCTTCCTTAATAACTGCCTTTTTCTCTCTCTAACACTTTTTGGGAAAAAGGGAGGTAGGGGGAGAGAAGGGGGTACGGGGGGGGGAACCTTCCTCTTTCCGGAGGAGGGAATTTTGTTCCTGTATTTTTTTTTTTCCTTGCTGTATATTTATGTATATATATCGTCAATACTGTATATATTGTGTATATATACAACCTGCATTTTAACATTGCTTGTAAATATAGCATCCCTTCTGCTTCTCTGACTGAGTTAGCTGTGGTTTTTTTTTCCTCTTTGTGGGGGAGGGAAAGCTAGGACTTCTCTCTCAACCCTCTACAATGTAACATAGGAAGAACAATGGTACAACACTTGTAATTCTGGAATAAGTATGAAAGCCACTATATTGACTTAGGCCAGGGATTTCCCTATAATTTATTCATCAGTCAATGCAATAATTAGATTTAGATATCAGACATAAGTTGGCAGGCTTTCTCACAATATTGTAACACCATGCATATTCCTATCTTTGGAAACAGGGAGACTGTACTCACTCAAAAAAATGTCATATTTGTTTTCTGAGTTACTGACTTTTCAGCAATCTAGATCTTGTAATTTTTAGGGATTGATTTTCTGTCTGACTGCTTACAGCACAGGTGACTAATATGGATCACAAGAGAAAAACAACAGGAACAATGCTTTTCAAATCATAATATGAAGCATTTATTCTGAACTTCTGTGTCATCACGACTAAAACATCCCTGACTTGCATAAAATAAGCAGCACAATAAAATGCTGAAAACCAGATGGTAACACTCAAATAGAAAGATTTGTCATCTTAGAGGTATTTTACTTTTTAAAGATGGATTTGAAAGAAAGAAAACCTACAGGTTATAATAATTGTTATAATAATTATTATTTTTCTGTGATTGTTTGTGATCTCAATAAAATGTCATTTATTATGTGTAAAAATATGGTTTGAGAATCAAAATGTGTGTTCCTCATACTTCAGAAAGGCAAATTTCACAAAACTGGGAAGATGAGTAGAAAAGAGTAGGAGGAAAATATTAAATCACAAAGAGAATACTGAATTGCTTAGACAATGCTTCATTGTATGCATAGTATATGTAATTATTTAATAAAGAAAAAATATCTGATCATTAAGAATTGAGAAGATACTATTAATACAAGTATTTGTGTGAAGTAAACAGGCAAATAAGGTTGATAACATGGAATTTAAGATATGTGGATGAGTAATACAGAAGTAAAAATAAAAAAAATCAGGAAAAAAATTACCCAGAAGGGATAGGGCCTGTAAGAGGAAATGTTTTGCCTATTCCAATGACAAGAACAGTGTGAATCACTGTTGTATGAGACAAATGCATTCAATACCACAAGAAGAAAGGAGGTTAAAGGTATATCATGATTTTTTTACAACTTACAGGGCAGAGCTCTGTAAAATCGTATCTGGATGCATCAGTGCAAACCTCAGATACAGAACTTACAGTGTTGTCTTGATCACCGGAATCATGGACACATTTACAGTGTGACCAGCCTAAGAAGCTTTATCTGAAGATAATAGAATCATGAGCTCTAATAAAATCATCAGAGCTGCTTTTTTGAAGACACTCATTTCAGGCAAATCAATGGCTCTTAATGTCCAGCTCAGACACCACTGGACTAAAATCAGACATAGATCTGCCTCCAGGGATGCCCACCTGAATCATCACTTCCTAGTCTCATGTAATTTGCACTGAAACTTCACTCGGTACTATCATTACTTCATGTGAAGCAGGATTATTTCTGGGCAGACATCAAAAGAAAGGCAAGAAGAACTTTCCTTACACCCAGAATAAGGTTTAATGAGTTTCTCCAGAGGACACATATGTACATGAATGGGTTGGCCCATCAGCATGGTTTACTTATTGCAGGTAGAGTGACAGACCGCATTTTTGAACCTTCCACAGGCATATGGTTTTCCAGCACACTGTGAAACAGTTTTGATCTTTCTCCTTTCTCAGCATGGCCCCAATATATAACTGATCCCTTAATTTCTTTTCTTGAAGAACTAAAATCTGCCTGTTAAACTGCCAGGTGCAATGTTGTCGTAGGGTTGGGGGAAAGGCCGGGCCCTTTCCCCCCCCGTGAGTAGAGGGAAGAAAATTGAAAGGAAAAAAGAATGCACAGCCGGATTAGCAAAGGAGTGTGTGCTATATTTACAAAGCAGTTTAGGAAATGCAGGTTTATGAACAGAATTTGCAGTATTTACAATATATACAGAAATATACAACAAAGTAGCACAGAAATGAGAGTTCCCTCCTCTGCTGAGTGGGGTTCCCCACCCCTGTACCCTCTTCTTTCCCCCTATTCCCCAGAGAGGGTTAGAAGGAGAGAGGGAAAAAACAAGCAGTTGTTAATTGGAAAGCAGTTAATACAAACCTTGCAGTTTATCAGTTTCAAGGTCAGTTTGGTCGAAAGCCCAGAAAGCTGTGAGCTGCTGCAGGGAAGAAAAAGAAGAACAACTGAGACTAGTCCCCCTGGGAATCAAACTTAAGGCAGTGCTTCGGCCTCTCCACCAATGAAACTAGTTTAGATTCGACTTTTATTTACAAATATTTGGACATAGTATCCCTTTGTTAAAAGCACCGCCTCAAACGGTCACAAGGAGGAAGAGAATATTTGTTTTAAAGATCTAGCTGACCTAGTGAGAGCAAAGCAGGATAGAGATGCAGCTAGGAAAGGAGCTGGCAAAGGTGGTTCTCAGCTTAAGGAGATCCTGGAGAAAACGGCAACAGGACTATTAGGACATCAAGTTGAGGGGGAGGAGCAAGAGGCAGATGACATAACTGACTGTTCCACCCCAAGGGAGGAGCTAAGAAATGTCCATAAAGATTACACCAGGGCAGATAAGGAGCCAGTTCTAGCTTGGCTTAGTAGGTGTTATGATACAGGTGCTCCAGCTGTAACAATTGGAGACAAGTCAGCAGCTCAGTTAGGAACTCTCTCAAGGGATAATGGAATCGATAGACATCTAGCCAAGATTCTCGGTAAGGTTAATCTGTGGATACGCCTTTTAATGGCGGTTGCCCTGAGATACCCTTCCCGAGATGATCTTCCATGGAATCCTAAACCCTGGACTATCATATGAGGGAATTAAGCGCTTGAGAGAATTTGCCGTTAGAGAGCTACTCTACGGTGAACATGAAACTCTGAATCCTGCTGTCATTCCTGTGGGTATTGGTCTTGCTAAAAAGCTCATCAAACTTGCTCCTTCTAATTATGCAAACATTCTGGCAAGCAGAATTGTGTCAAGAAATTATGGTAGAGCTTCCCCTACGGTTGGCCAATTCAGTGATCAAATGAGACAATTGGGGGATAGCATGACACATGTTTCTTTGATTTCAGACATTGAAACTCTGGAAAAATTGAGAGTTGCATGAAGGATCTGAAGGATTCCATATACCAACTGGCACAGAAGGATAACTCTAATTCTTCCTCCAGGTGGATACAAGTTTCATCTGTGAGGAATAGACAGCCGCCAAGGAGGTCATTCCAAACCAGATCAAATCAAAACAGACCACCAAGGCAATCACGTAGAACTATTTGGATAACTCTGCGTGATCAGTTTGGTGAGAACATGAACCGCTGGGATGGCCAACCAACTTCTAATCTTTTCAGGAGACTGAGGGAATTGCAAAGTGGCAGAACCCAAGGTAGCAATACCAGAAGGGTAGCTGTTACTTCCACAGTTCCCCAGAATGACTCTTATGGTTCCAACAGTGGCTCCAGTTCTAACATGCAAAGTTATAACACTGCACACTGTGCGCAATGCACATGTGGGCATGTTCCCCATAACTAGGGGTGCCCTGCCTCCCGCCAGGGGGAGGAGAGGGATGACAGAGACAATAGAATCTATTGGGATGTGTACATCCAGTGGCCTGGCACTTCACAATTTCGGAAGTACAGGGCCTTGGTTGACACAGGAGCTCAGTGCACCATAATGCCATCAAATTATCAGGGATCAGAGTCTATAACTATTCTGGGAGACACTGGTGGATCTCAAGAGTTAAGTAAGGTAGAGGTTAATATAAGTTTAACTGGTAAACAATGGAGGAAGCATACAGTTGTGACTGGACCTGATGCACCTTGTATTTTGGGAATTGATTTTCTGAGAGAAGGGCATTTCAAAGACCCTAGAGGTTACAAATGGGCTTTTGGAGTAGCTTCAGTAGAAATTGATGGACAAAAATTAAAGCTATCTGCTAGACCTGAACTTTCTGATGAATCTGCAGTTGTGGGACAACATAAGATACAGGACATTAAATTGCCGGTTGCTTCTCAGACTGTGCATCACAGACAATACAGAACCAACCGTGACTCTTTGTTGCCCATTCAAAATCTGATTGGTCAGTTAGAGAGTCAGAAAGTCGTCAGCAACACTCATTCACCTTTCAACAGTCCAGTGTGGCCTGTGCGGAAGCAGAATGGAGACTGGCGTCTGACAGTAGACTACAGAACAGTAAATGAAGTGACACCACCTATGAATGCACAGACTGCCAATGGGCTGAATGCACAGCTCAAGCATCTGTCATGCAGTGATCCACGATGCTCTGGAGAAAGGCGGTGCTCCAGAACACATCCAGTTCATTGATGATATCATCGTCTGGGGTAAAACTGCTGAGGAAGTTTTCAAGAAAGGTAACAAAATCATTGACATTCTTCTGAATGCAGGTTTTGCCATCAAGCGAGACAAGGTGAAAGGACCTACCGCAGAGATTCAGTTTCTGGGAGTGCGGTGGCAGGAGGGACGCCGACACATTCCAGTGGATGTGGTAAATAGAGTGTCCACCATGGCAAATCCCATAAATAAACAAGAGACCCTACGTTTCTTGGGGATAGTGGGATTTTGGAGACTGCACATTCCTGGATACAGTCAGATTGTGAAACCTCTGTATGATGTGACTCGAAAGAGAAACTATTCCCCCTGGGAACCTGAACAACAAGCAGCCTTTGACCAGATAAAGCAAGAAGCTTTTCAAGCAATGGGTCTGGGACCTGTCCGAGATGGTCCAGACATTAAGAACATTTTGTACACGGCTGCAAGTGACAATGGTCCAACCTGGTGCTTGTGGCAAAAAGCTCCGGGTGAGACACGTGGACAACCTCTTGGTTTCTGGAGTCGAGGTTACAGAGGTTCAGAGGCTAATTATACTCCAACAGAGAAAGAAATTTTAGCTGCCTATGAAGGAGCAAAAGAATCTTCTGAAGTGATTGGAACTGAATCACAACTTCTCTTAGCTCCCAGACTACCAGTTTTGAATTAGATGTTCAAAGGCAAAGGCTCCACACCACATCATGCTACAGACTCAACATGGTCTAAGTGGATGGCTCTGATAACACAGAGAGCTCGAATGGGAAATCTTGAAAGACCTTGTCTAGTGGAGGTGTTCTCAAGTTGCCCTGAAGGTACCAACAGTGCTAAACCTCCAGAGGAGAAAGTAACTCGTGCTGAGGAAGCTCCTCCTTACAATGACCTTTCTGATGATGAAAAGAAATATGCTTTGTTCACAGACGGTTCCTGTCGTCTTGTTGGAAACAAGCAAAGGTGGAAGTCTGCAGTGTGGAGTCCAACACACCGAGTTGCAGAGGCGAGGGATGGAGAGGGAGAATCCAGTCAGTTCGCAGAGGTGAAGGCTGTCCAGCTAGCTCTCGACGTAGCTGAATGTGAGACATGGCCAAAGATTTATCTCTACACCAACTCATGGATGGCAGCCAATACTCTATGGGGTTGGCTAAAGAACTGGAGGAAAACTGGTTGGCAGAGAAAAGGACAACCCATTTGGGCAGCCAACCTATGGCAGGACATTGCTGATTGAATCGAGAGAATTCCAGGGAAGGTGAGACACTGATGCTCGTATTCCTGATATCTGCTGGGATCTTAACATAGCAGAGAAGTGGCAATCTAGGAGGTTCTTAGAATGCATGGAGGACAGCTTCTTACCCCAGGTGCTGCGAGAGCGTACCAGGGGCAAGGCTATGCTTGACCTCCTCTTCACCAATAGGGAAGGGTTGGTGGGTGATGTGGTGGTCGGAGGGTGCTTAGGGGTCAGTGAGCACGAGATAATTGAATTCTCATTATTTGGTCAAGCTAAGAGGGGTAGCAAGAAGACCTCCACTCTGGATTTCCGGAGGGCGGACTTCAGGCTACTCAAGGAACTAATTAAGAGGGTTCCTTGGGATAAAGCCCTTAAAAACAAAGGGGTCCAGGAGAGCTGGTCCTACTTCAAGGAAGAACTGTTGAAGGCTCAGGGACAGGCTGTGCCAATGTGCCGGAAGATGAGCCGCCGGGGCAGACGGCCAGCCTGGACGGTTAAAGAACTTTTAATGGAACTAAGGGAAAAAAAGAGGGTGTATCACCTTTGGAAGAGAGGGGAGGCAACCCGTGAAAAATTTAAGGATGTTGCTAGGTCTTGTAGGAAGAAAATTAGGGAGGCAAAAGCGCATTTGGAGCTTAGTCTGGCCTCTGCTGTGAAGGACAAGAAAAAGTCCTTCTATAAATACATTAATAGCAAGAGGAAGGGCAGAGACAACCTCCACTCCTTGGTGGACACGGAGGGGAACGATGTGATAAGGGATGAGGAAAAGGCAGAGATACTTAACACCTTCTTTGCCTCAATTTTTACTACCAGGACAGAATGTCTTCCAAACAGCTGGCCTCCAGAGCTGGCAGAAGGAGCCAGGGAGCAGCATAGTTTTCCACTGTTCCAAAATGTGGTAGTTGGTGATCTGCTCAGCCGCCTGGATCCCCACAAGTCCATGGGACCAGATGGGATCCATCCTAGGGTGCTGAGGGAGCTGTCAGAGGAGCTGGCCAAGCCACTATCCATCATTTTTCAGCAGTCCTGGCTCACTGGAGATGTCCCAGAGGACTGGAAACTGGCCAACGTGGTGCCCATCCACAAGAAGGGCCGGTTGGATGAGCCAGGGAATTACAGGCCTGTCAGCCTGACCTCAGTGCCAGGCAAGATCATGGAACAGGTCATCCTGAGTGCATTAACACATCACTTAGAGGATGGCCAAGGCATCAGGCTCAGCCAACATGGATTTAGGAAGGGCAGGTCCTGCCTGACCAACCTGATCTCCTTCTATGATCAGGTGACTGCCTGGTGGATGTGGGGAGGCCTGTGGATGTAGTCTACCTGGACCTCAGCAAGGCCTTTGACACCGTCCCCCATAGCAAACTGCTGGCCAAGCTGTCAGCCCATGGCTTGGATGGGAGCACACTGTGATGGGTTAGGAACTGGCTGGATGGCCGAACCCAGAGAGTGGTGGTGAATGGTGCCATATCCAACTGGCGGCCAGTCAGTAGTGGAGTCCCCCAGGGATCAGTGCTGGGCCCCATCCTCTTTAACATCTTTGTTGATGATCCGGATGAGGGCATTGAGTCCATCATCAGTAAATTTGCTGACGACACCACGCTGGGGGCAGGAGTTGATCTGCTGGAGGGTAGAGAGGCTTTTCAGAGGGACCTCGACAGGCTGGACAGATGGGCAGATACCAACGGCATGAGATTTAACACATCCAAGTGCCGGGTTCTCCACATTGGCCACAACAACCACATGCAGAGCTACAGGCTGGGGTCAGAGTGGCTGGAGAGCAGCCAGGCAGAGAGGAACCTAGGGGTGCTGGTTGATGGTAGGCTGAACATGAGCCTGCAGTGTGCCCAGGCAGCCAAGAGGACCAATGGCATCCTGGCCTGCATTAAGAACAGTGTGGCCAGCAGGAACAGGAAGGTCATTCTGCCCCTGTACACTGCACTGGTTAGGCCACACCTCGAGTACTGTGTCCAGTTCTGGGCCCCTCAGTTTAGGAAGGACGTTGACTTAGTTTCATAGTTTCATAGTTTCATTCAGGGTTGGAAGGGACCACAAGGATCATCTAGTTCCAACCCCCCTGCCATGGGCAGGGAAACCCCACACTAGATCAGGCTGGACAGAGCCTCATCCAGCCTGCTCTTAAACACCCCCAGGGACGGGGCTTCGACCACCGCCCTGGACAACACATTCCAGGGTCTCACCACTCTCATGGTGAAGAACCTCCTCCTCACATCTAGCCTGAATCTCCCCACCTCCAGCTTCATTCCATTCCCCCTAGTCCTATCACTACCTGACATCCTGAGCAGTCCCTCCCCAGCCTTCCTGTAGGCCCCCTTCAGATACTGGAAGACCACAATTAGGTCACCTCGGAGCCTTCTCTTCTGCAGACTGAACAGCCCCAACTCCTTCAGTCTGTCCTCATAGGAGAGGTGCTCCAGCCCTCTGATCATCCTTGTGACCCTTCTCTGGACACGTTCCAGCACCTCCACATCCCTCTTGTAATAGGGGCTCCAGAACTGGACACAGTCCTCCAGGTGGGGTCTCACCAGGGCTGAGTAGAGGGGGAGGATCACCTCCCTCGACCTGCTAGCCACACTTCTCCTGATGCAGCCCAGGATCTGATTGGCTTTGCGGGCTGCAAGTGCACATTGAGAACTCATGTTGAGCTTTTTGTCCACCAGTACCCCCAAGTCTCTCTCCTCAGGGCTACTTTCCAGCCAGTCACTGCCCAGCCTGGATTTGTGCCTGGGATTGCCTCGACCCAGATGCAGGACCCTGCACTTGCTCTTATTGAACTTCATGAGGTTGGCTTGTGCCCACCTCTCCAGCCTGTCAAGGTCCCTCTGGATGGCCTCCCTTCCCTCCAGCGTGTCTGCTGCACCACACAGCTTGGTGGCATCAGCAAACTTGCTGAGGGTGAACTCAATGCCACTGTCCATGCCACCCACAAAGATGTTGAACAAGACAGGTCCCAGGACTGATCCCTGACTTGCTGGAACGAGTCCAGAGAAGGGCAATGAAGTTGGTGAGGGGCTTGGAACACAAGCCCTATGAGGAGAGGCTGAGGGAGCTGGGGCTGCTTAGCCTGGAGAGGAGGAGACTCAGGGGTGACCTTTCTGCTCTCTACAACTACCTGAAGGGGGGTTGTAAACAGGCAGAGGTTGGTCTCTTCTCCCAGGCAGCCAGCACCAGAACAAGAGGACACAGTCTCAGGCTGCGCCAGGGGAGGTTCAGGCTGGAGGTCAGGAGGAAGTTTTACACAGAGAGAGTGATTGCCCATTGGAATGGGCTGCCCGGGGAGGTGGTGGAATCGCCATCACTGGAGGTGTTCAGGAGGAGACTTGACAGGGTGCTTGGTTACATGGGTTAGTTGATTAGGTGGTGTTGGATGATAGGTTGGACGCGATGATCTTGAAGGTCTCTTCCAACCTGGTTTATTCTATTCTAATATTAAATTAACTGACATTTTATTTTACTATTTACTGGATACCTTCTACTTTTGCTCAGAAAAGAAAATTAAGGGAAAAAATCATTATATTAAGTTTTTCTGTAAGAATACCCTTCCATAATGCTATATATTCTACAACAAAGATGATTCCTTTAGTCATAAAAATTGGTATTCTACCCTTTTCTTCTTTTGCCAAGCATTAATGAGGAGCAAAAGCATGCCTCCTTTCTTGACTGACTTGCTAAGACAGGAAGATCTAGGCAGATTTAGCAGCTGATCCCAGTTTATTCTGCAAAATCCTAGCAGAAACCATTATGTGCTAAGCAAATAAAATCAGCTTGCAGTTAGTTTGAGGAAAGGATACAATGTTTAATTACATTTATGTTTTATTTTAATGGTTTCTTCTCAAAACATACATTTGTAAACAGATTTTCATTGCCCCCTGACTTTTACACTCCCACAACAATGTCAATTCCCATCTTTTGTTCTCTGTGACAGCAGGATGAAAAAGGAACTTTTGTAGAATATGAAACATCTTGGAATATTTGGTTCGAACAGACTTCTCAAGCTGCTGTATTAGCAGCTTCCTCTGAAAACAGCCAAACCCTGTTTAATTTGTTCAGGCAAAGTGATTTAAAAAAATACAAAAAAAAAAGAAAAAATTGCTGCCCCAAAATGTTTGTTTTGCTCCTTCTATTGAATTCCCAAGTATTTATCCCAAATCAGATTTTATCAATGTTGCATATATAATACCAATTAATCTTTTGGGTCATATCTAACCCTGTACTATTAAGTGGAATCACATCCAAGAGCCTGTCAGTTGAAAGTCATACTATTAAGAGGTGTCAAGTGGAGGGTATTCTTCAGCAACAATTAACTCAAGCTACTTGCATTGGTTACTGAGGAAGGATACTTGCACAGCCAGTTACTGCTGAGAAAGTAACATCCCACAAATCCACAACTTAACTTGTCTCATTAAAACAAAATTGTAGAGCCATAATTGGGCCTTTTTCAGAGCTTTACTGAACCTCTCCAGTTTGTCAGTTCATTTTTTCAGTGGTCATAAGTTGGAACTCCTGGACAAAATTAAGGAAAACATACCACAAAGAACAAGGACTGAATAAGCCAGTGTAATGGGTCTAATAGTTCTCCAGATTCCATTTGGCAAGTTGTTTATGTTGCAGTAGGCTCCAGTGGGGACAATGTAAGTGGCTTTATTTTGCAGGCAAAACCAAATGCTGTTCTGAGCATCTTTGCTTAACACACTTAAACAAATACATACTTTTCCTTCAGAAAGTGACAAGCCTTTCTTTGCAATGGTATAAAAATCCATAACACATTGAAATGTAAACCTTAGGCTTTCAACTACCAGTCAGAGAATGTAAAATTAGGGGGGTTATAAACTCCTTAGAGTCCTGGAAGAGGCAAATGAATAGGCAGAAAACAGAAGCAATTTCTTCCAGTTTTTGTTTGTTCATTTGTTTGTTTGTGGTTTTTTTACTATATACAGACCCACACAGAAGATATGATGAAAAAGTGAAACAACTGTCATAAAGGGAAGTTATGCAGCAATTTGAAAACTCTATTCTATTTCTGCAGTCCTTCAGTGACACATCTAAATCCCAATAAGTATTACCATATCAACTGGTACAAATGTGGTTCTGTAATACAGGGGAAGAGGAATGGGGCCATTTGGAAGTCTACCAGGTTTCTTTAGAAGCATTTGGAAGATAATGGGAGGAGGAAAGCATAACTGAATGTACTAGTTTTCCAAGAAGGAATATGGCGACATTTTTCACTCTGGATTTTGAAGTTAGTTCAATAAAGCACATGAAAAACTGTTCCAATACCAACAATGAATCCCAAATATTTGTGATGTTCCTAACAGCACGCTGGCTGTCAATTAGATAATTTATTTTGTAATGCAATTTTTCTCTCAGGAAACACCAGTGACACTTCTAGTCATTTGATTTAGTTTGGTGGACAGTCTCTGCAGCACAAATCAGATTCTGTCATGAGACCAATAATGTGAAGAGATGATAGAAATATGTCCCTCAATTCCAGGAGCTGTCTTTAGCATTTAAACAGATTATTTTCAGTTTTATTTTAAGTATTTCTCATTTTATTGTCATTCCAGCAAACTAGTAGCAGTGGAAGCAGAGCTTAACTTGAACAGCTGCATTAAATTTTCCTTCAATTATTGTGAAATGTAATTAACATCCAGAGTTTTAAGTCAGACTTCTCCTTCTGTTCTCAGGAGAGTCTAATGCATGATAGCCTTTCTATAAATGTGATTATTTTTACCTAAGAACATTCTGAAGTAAATGAAAATTTAAACCATTAAACTTCATAATGATTTTTTTACTTAAAAAGAAAAAAATGTTGCAATAGATTGATGAAAATGGCAGTATTTGCAGTCTCATATTAAGTGTTTTTATATTCAAACAAAGACAAGCATTCCAAAGCGTGGAGAATACTCCTGCATGTGAAAAATTGTGTTTAACTCAAATTTACTTTTCCATGTAAGAGGTAATATTTAGTTAGCCTGTGATACTTTGCAATGCAACAAAAATGTCTTTCCAGTCATCCTTCCCAGGCACTGTGATGCAGCTTTTGCCTTTTGAGTTGCTGGACCATACTTAGGCTTAGCTTGATAGACTAAACCTTGAGGCAGTTTATACAACCATAGCAAGGTGATTACTCTTCTGTTCATGAGTTATCTTTCTAGATTTCCCTATGTAGGAGGGACACGTGCTAGAAAGTGAGCTAAAATTGTACTGCATGGGGATTTTCTGAATGTGACCTGAACAGTAGATCCTAAATCACATTAGCTTTCAAACATCTGCAGTAGCAAACATTCAGCAATGGCTAATGAAATTGCTCTGCGGCTGGGACTTCAAAGAATAATGCCATTTTTTTCAGATACCTAACAGAGACTTCTGATTTAGGGGGGAAAAAGATCTTAAAAGGTTAATGGATTGAAGCACATAAATCCCATCAGAATTTGAAGCATTTTAGGTGTCAAAATTGCAACATATTTTTCTAATTTTTTTAAAGACAGTGGTAGTTTTGTATTTTTTTCAAAGACTGCCAGATGTCTTTTTTCACATTATTAAAGTCAGGGTAATATGTATATGTTTTAATGCTTCAATATTGAAACATCTTACTGAAGAAGGCTTTACTCTGATATTTAAAGACAGTATTAGGTTATGAAGGCCTTCATTCTATTGGCTAGGAGGACAGTTTCTCTTATATTATCTCATGGGTCTATATTCTCAGGTTTTATCTGCAGTGATGCTTACATGAGACTTTAACTCCCTCAGAACATGAACTGCTTGATCTGCTGCCCTCTCCAGTGAGAAATCACTTTGTACCCCAAGAGTCTTACCCCTTTCAGAGAGCTGCTGCAAATTTGGCACATGAATCTACTCTCTGACAGCATAAATAATTCATTATAATATTCCCTGCATTATGCATTCAAGAGAGTTCAAGTCATATATATTATTCATTAAGTGCTATTTAACCAGCTCTATCATTGACTACCTTACACCCTGTCACTTAACTTAACATTCATTTCAGCACTTAATTTCTCCCTTAACAGTTACATCCTAATTATATTAACTAAGGACATTATAGTAAGTAATGATTTAAATATTGTGCATTTCTACTGTAATGCTGAGGAGACTCAGGGGTGACCTTATCAATCTCTACAACTACCTGAAGGGAGGTTGTAGACAGGCGGATGATGGTCTCTTCTCCCAGGCAGCCAGTACCAGAACAAGAGGACACAGTCTCAGGCTGCGCCAGGGGAGGTTCAGGTTGGATATTAGGAAGAAGTTCTATACAGAAAGAGTGATTGCCCATTGGAATGGGCTGCCCAGGGAGGTGGCGGAGTAGCCGTCATTGGAGGTGTTCAGGAGGAGACTTGATGGGGTACTTGGTACCATGGGTTAGTTGTTTGGGTGGGTTGGATTGGTTGATGGGTTGGATGCGATGATCTTGAAGGTCTCTTCCAACCTGGATTGGTTTGTTCTAAATAAAGGTTTATTCTACAAAAAAAAAAAATAAATAGAGAGGAGAGAGAGAAGAGAGAGAGAAGAGGAAAGGAATTATATTACCACACCCCTCACCCCCAAGACAGTTTGAGTCTGTGGAGGAAAGGTGCTGCAGGAGATGTTGGGTTTGTAGAGAAACGGTGCTGGGGCTTTGGCTGGAGAAGAGATGTGGTCCTCTGGGCAGCCTGGGTCTGCAGAGAAAGGGTGCTGAGGCTTTGGCTGGAGAAGAGATGTGGTCCTCTGGGCAGCCTCTTCAGCTCCATGAGTTGCAGCAGGCGGAACTTAGGATGCGGAGAGAGGGTTCAGTCTGCTTCTTCCAGGCTCCACGGCCTCTTTTCTCCGGAGCAGCATTGTCCCGGGCTTTTCCATCTCGTGCTTTCTTTCTCAGCGGCATTGTCCTGTGTTTTCCTTAATCTCCGTTTTTCTTCTGCGTTTTTCTTCTTCCTAGCCAGTAGTTGCTCAAGTCTTTTATACAGGGGCCAGGAAATCATCCTTAGGTAAATATCCAGGTATTGTTCCCCAGGAAATCTTTCTGTGCATTCCTATGTGTTTGGGCAGGGGTCTGGATGGAGGGGGGAGGCCTCCGCCTCCTCCTTTTCCATCTACCTGCCCACTGTGGTGGGTTGGAAGGGCTGAGGCCAAGAAGCCTCTTCCCTTCCCCCTTGTAAGGTAAAAGGAAAAAAAAATTGAAAGGAAAGGGAAAAAAAAACTCACCAGCCGAATTAGCAAAGCAGTGGAGCTATATTTACAAAGCAGTGTAGGGTTTGCAGGGGGATATTTACAAATTTACAATATCTACAATATATACAAAGATATACAGCAGTGTAACACAGAAATGAGAGTAACCCCCCTCGGCCGAGGGGGTCCCCACCTCCGCTCTCCCCTCTCTCCCCCCCTTTCCCCAGAGTAGTTCGGAAAAGAGGGAGAAAAGAGAGAAAGAAAAATGTTAGAAGCAGTTTGTGTTAATTGAAAAAAAAGTTAATCTTATCTTCAAGGCCGAAGTCTTGGCAGAAAGCCCAGCACAGCAAGGAGTTGCTGCTCAAAGGAGATGCGGAAGCAAGAGTGACAGAGAAGTGCTGGGAATGCCCATTTCAGTCTCAGTTCAGATGGTGCTTCCTCCCACTTGACCAATGAAATTGTTTAGAATATTCCTTCCGTTTACCAACTTCCGTCCACCATATTCCCTTTCTTAAAGGGGCAGCGTCAACCGGCCACAGTCCACCCCTTCTAAACAATTTTCATTGGCTGTTTATACTGTTCATCCAATCCAAGATGATATTTACAGTTCGTGAATAGAGTTCATAGTCCATTCCGGCTATGCTCAGGTGTAGATGATTCAAAAGTCCAAGAAAATCAGAAAATGAGAAAAATGGAAAATAGTTCATTTCTTCACCGACGAAGCGAAGAAAAGGGAAACAGGGAAATCTCAGGGTCTCTTAGTTGACTCAGGGCTCTCAGGGTTCGTGCACCGTAGATTCCTCGTTGATTCTTCCTTCGGGCGCGATGTAGCTGTACAGCAGTTCGAAGTTAACCTCTTTCAGCTAAAGTTAAATTTCTTTGTGGAATACACTGAATTTCACCATTCTCTTGCATTACCCAATAAGTGTGACCCGGACCTTCAGCTGAAACCACCCCTCGGACAGGTTTAGCCTCTCCTGAGGGTGAAAATACCCAAACAGTTTTACCTAACAGATTCTTTTCTTTAACAACAGGAACTCTATCACCTTCTACTTTCCGTAGCAAATCTGAATGTGCAGGTCCAGCTCGGTTCACTGAACCTCTACTATTTACCAGCCAGGTTGCTTGTGCTAAATGCTTTTCCCAGTTTTTCAAAGATCCACCCCCCATGGCTTTAAGAGTGGTCTTCAACAAACCGTTGTAGCGTTCAATCTTCCCTGAAGCTGGTGCATAGTAGGGAATGTGGAATATCCACTCAATACCGTGCTCTTTTGCCCAGTTCTTTACAAGATTGTTCTTGAAATGAGTTCCGTTGTCTGACTCAATCCTCTCTGGAGTTCCGTGTCTCCACAGGATCTGTCTCTCCAGACCGAGAATGGTGTTGCGTGCAGTTGCATGTGGAACTGGATAAGTTTCCAACCATCCAGTGTTTGCCTCTACCATAGTAAGCACGTATTGCTTACCAGAACGAGAACTGGTAGAGTGATGTAGTCAATCTGCCAAGCTTCACCATACTTGTACTTGGACCATCGGTCACCATACCACAAGGGCTTAAGTCGTTTTGCCTGCTTAATAGCAGCACAAATGTCACAGTCATGGATGACTTGTGTAATAGCATCCATGGAAATGTCTATGGATCTGTCACGAGCCCATTGGTATGTTGCATCTCTGCCTTGATGTCCTGACGAATCGTGAGCCCACCGAGCTAAGAATATCTCACCTCGGTGTTTCCAGTCAAGATCAAGATTAGAGTCCATGTCTACTTGAGAAACTCTTGCAGCTAGATCTGCCTGATGGTTGTGTTGCTGTTCCTCAGTAGCTTTGCTCTTAGGAATGTGAGCATCGATGTGTCTCACTTTCACTGGAATTCTCTCGATTCGATCAGCAATGTCCTGCCACAGGTTGGCTGCCCAAATGGGTTTTCCTTTCCTCTGCCAGCCACTCTTCTTCCAGTTCTTTAGCCAACCCCATAGAGCATTGGCTACCATCCATGAGTCGGTGTAGAGATAAAGCTTTGGCCATCTCTCACGTTCAGCTACGTCGAGAGCTAGCTGGACAGCTTTTACCTCTGCGAACTGACTGGATTCTCCTTCTCCATCTTTCGCCTCTGCAACTCGGCGTGTTGGACTCCACACTGCAGCCTTCCACCTTCGCTTGTTTCCAACAAGACGACAGGAACCGTCTGTGAACAAAGCATATTTCTTTTCATCATCAGAAAGGTCATTGTAAGGAGGAGCTTCCTCAGCACGAGTTACTTTCTCCTCTGGAGGTTTAGCACAGTTGATACCTTCAGGCCAACTTGAGATCACCTCCACTAGACGAGGTCTTTCAAGATTTCCCATTCGAGCTCTCTGTGTTATCAGAGCCATCCACTTAGACCATGTGGAGTCTGTGGCATGATGTGGTGTGGAACCTTTGCCTTTGAACATCCAATTCAAAACTGGTAATCTGGGAGCTAAGAGAAGTTGTGATTCAGCTCCAGTTACTTCAGAAGATGCTTTTACTCCTTCATAGGCAGCTAAAATTTCTTTCTCTGTTGGAGTATAATTAGCCTCTGAACCTCTGTAACCTCGACTCCAGAAACCAAGAGGTCGTCCACGTGTCTCACCTGGAGCTTTTTGCCACAAGCACCAGGTTGGACCATTGTCACTTGCAGCCGTGTACAAAATGTTCTTAATGTCTGGACCATCTCGGACAGGTCCCAGACCCATTGCTTGAATTACCTCTTGCTTTATCTGGTCAAAGGCTGCTTGTTGTTCAGGTCCCCAGTGGAAATGGTTTCTCTTTCGAGTCACATCATACAGAGGTTTCACAATCTGACTGTATCCAGGAATGTGCAGTCTCCAAAATCCCACTATCCCCAAGAAACGTAGGGTCTCTTGCTTGTTTGTGGGACTTGCCATGGTAGAGACTCTATTTACCACATCCACTGGAATGTGTCGGCGTCCATCCTGCCATCGCACTCCCAGAAACTGAATCTCTGTGGTAGGTCCTTTCACCTTGTCTCGTTTGATGGCAAAACCTGCATTCAGAAGAATGTCAATGATTTTGTTACCTTTCTCAAGACTTCCTCAGCAGTTTTACCCCAGACGATGATATCATCGATGAACTGGATGTGTTCTGGAGCACCGCCTTTCTCCAGAGCATCGTGGATCACTGCATGACAGATGCTTGAGCTGTGGATCCAGCCCATTGGCAGCCTGTTGAAAGTGTACTGGATTCCTCTCCAGGTGAAAGCAAACTGAGGCCTGCATTCCTCTGCTATGGGAATAGAGAAAATGCATTAGCAATGTCTATGGTAGCATACCATTTGGCCTCTTTGGATTCCAGCTCATACTGTAGCTCCATCATGTCTGGTACTGCTGCACTCATAGGTGGTGTCACTTCATTGAGGGCTCGGTAGTCTACTGTCAGACGCCAGTCTCCATTCTGCTTCCGCACAGGCCACACTGGACTGTTGAAAGGTGAATGAGTTTTGCTGACGACTTTCTGACTCTCCAACTGACGAATCAGATTCTGAATGGGCAACAAAGAGTCACGGTTGGTTCTGTATTGTCTGTGATGCACAGTCTGAGAAGCAACCGGCAATTTAATGTCCTGTATCTTATGTTGTCCCACAACTGCAGATTCATCAGAAAGTTCAGGTCTAGCAGACAGCTTCAATTTTTGTCCATCAATCTCTATTGAAGCTACTCCAAAAGCCCATTTGTAACCTCTAGGGTCCTTGAAACGCCCTTCTCTCAGAAAATCAATTCCCAAAATACAAGGTGCATCAGGTCCGGTCACAACTGTATGCTTCCTCCATTGCTTACCAGTTAAACTTATATTAACCTCTACCTTACTTAACTCTTGAGATCCACCAGTGACTCCCAGAATAGTTATAGATTCTGATCCCTGATAATTTGATGGTATTATGGTGCACTGAGCTCCTGTGTCAACCAAGGCCCTGTACTTCCGACATTGTGAAGTGCCAGGCCACTGGATGTACACATCCCAATAGATTCTATTATCTCTGTTATCCCTCTCCTCCCCCTGGCGGGAGGCAGGGCACCCCTAGTTATGGGGAACATGCGCACATGTGCATTGCACATAGTTTGCAGGGTTATAACTTTGCATGTTATAACCGGAACCACTGTTGGAGCCATAAGAGTCGTTCTGGGGAACTGTGGAAGTAACAGCTACCCTTCTGGTATTGTTACCTCGGGTTCTGCCACTTTGCAATTCCCTCAGTCTCCTGAAAAGATTAGAAGTTGGTTGGCCATCCCAGCGGTTCATGTTCTCACCAAACTGATCACGCAGAGTTATCCAAATAGTTCTACGTGATTGCCTTGGTGGTCTGTTTTGGAATGACCTGTTTTGGAATGACCTGTTTTGGAATGACCTCCTTGGAGGACGTGTATTCCTCACAGATGAAACTTGTATCCACCTGGAGGAAGAATTGAAATTATCCCTTTGTGCCAATTGGGATATGGAATTTCTAAATTCATCTTTTAACTCTCTCATGCAATTCTCAATTTTTCCAGACAGAGTTTCAATGGCTGAAACCAAAGAACCACGTGTCATGCTATCCTCCAATTGTCTCATTTGATCACTGAATTGGCCAACCGTGGGAGAAGCTCCACCATAACTTCTTGACACAATTCTGCTTGCCAGAATGTTTGCATAATTAGAAGGAGCAAGTTTGATGATCTTTTTAGCAAGACCAATACCCACAGGAATGTCATCAGGATTCAGAGTTTCATGTTCACCATAGAGTAGCTCTCTAACAGCAAATTCTCTCAAGCGCTTAATTCCCTCATCTATGGTAGTCCAGGGTTTAGGATTCCATGGAAGATCATCTC
Organism: Melanerpes aurifrons; assembly: GCA_011125475.1. NCBI lineage: Eukaryota > Metazoa > Chordata > Aves > Piciformes > Picidae > Melanerpes > Melanerpes aurifrons. The sequence continues at coordinate 1,061,589 of WWNC01000133.1, forward strand.
GGGAAGGATATCTCAGGGCAACCGCCATTAAAAGGCGTATCCACAGACTAACCTTACCGAGAGCTCTGCCTAGATGTCTATCTATTCCATTGTCCCTTGAGAGAGTTCCTAACTGAGCTGCTGACTTGTCTCCAACTGTTAGAGCCGGAGCACCTGTATCATAACACCTACTGAGCCAAGCTAAAACTGGTTCCTTATCCGCCCTGGTGAAATCTTTACGGACATCACGCAATTCCTCCCGTGGAGAAGAACACTCCAAAATATCATCTTCCTCCTCGTCTCCCTGAACTTTTTGTCCATATAATCCTGCTGTCATTCTCCTAAGGATCTCTTTAAGCTGAGAACCACCTTTGCCAGCTGCTTTCCTAGCTTCATCTGTATCCTGCTTTGATCTCACTAGGTTAACTAGATCTTTAAAACAAACCACCTCTTCCTCCTGAGCAGGATCTCTTAGAGTAGAGGGCCCTCACCAGGATCAGTCTCCAGCTCCTCTTCTTCTCCATCTTTGGCCTTTCCACTTCTAGTCTTTAAAGGAGCCACCTTAACTGGAGCTGTGTTTGAATTTACAGCCACCTTAATGGAAGCTGACAGGTCCTGAGATAAATCAGCTGCTGGGGCAGTGACTTCTGGTCCCACTGAGGGATTAGGCGGAAGTGACGTTGCTCCGTTAATGGCCAATGGAGAAGAAGAAGAAGGAGAAGGAGTAGGAGAAGGAGTAGGTGCCATGTTGATACCAGCCGATGCCCTTGGCTGCTTGCTGGAATCAGCAAAGTCATTTAGAGCTGCTTTACCAATTAACTTTTTAGCCTTCTTTTTAACTGACACAGGTTCTCCACAGTCCTCATCACTAGATGACTCTGGGACTGATCTCGAGCTACGGCGTTTTCTTTTTGATCTAGTTTTAATAACAAAACAAGCTCTGGATATCTTTCTCTCTCGCCGCAGAGAGAACAGCAAATATGCAATCACCATCACCAGCAACAGATTTATACACATCACATAAATCACCTTTGGGTCCCAGGCATCACCTAAAGTTACTCTCTCCTCAGGTGGAATCTTAAAACCCTTTATCTCAATTGGAAGAGTGGTGGAGGTAACATTCCTGTATCTCACTGGCCATAATAAATTAATACATTTTCCATACCATAATTTAACTCTATACATGACCCACATATAAATTGTCCGCACCAAATATTTACCCAGGTAATCCAAAAGCAAACCCAAACAGTATCTGTAAACCAGAGCCCCAAAAATTGAAAAGAACAATCGCTCCACAAACCACAACACCTTCATGTTTGCTAATTCAGCTAGAAAACACTAAATCAATCAAGTAATAAATTAAACTAATTATCTGCCGCACGTTGGGTACGCCAATAAAAAAAATGTGGTGGGTTGGAAGGGCTGAGGCCAAGAAGCCTCTTCCCTTCCCCCTTGTAAGGTAAAAGGAAAAAAAAATTGAAGGGAAAGGGAAAAAAAAACTCACCAGCCGAATTAGCAAAGCAGTGGAGCTATATTTACAAAGCAGTGTAGGGTTTGCAGGGGGATATTTACAAATTTACAATATCTACAATATATACAAAGATATACAGCAGTGTAACACAGAAATGAGAGTAACCCCCTCGGCCGAGGGGGTCCCCACCTCCGCTCTCCCCTCTCTCCCCCCCTTTCCCCAGAGTAGTTCGGAAAAGAGGGAGAAAAGAGAGAAAGAAAAATGTTAGAAGCAGTTTGTGTTAATTGAAAAAAGTTAATCTTATCTTCAAGGCCGAAGTCTTGGCAGAAAGCCCAGCACAGCAAGGAGTTGCTGCTCAAAGGAGATGCGGAAGCAAGAGTGACAGAGAAGTGCTGGGAATGCCCATTTCAGTCTCAGTTCAGATGGTGCTTCCTCCCACTTGACCAATGAAATTGTTTAGAATATTCCTTCCGTTTACCAACTTCCGTCCACCATATTCCCTTTCTTAAAGGGACACCGTCAACCGGCCACACCCACACACTCCTTACACATCAGGAAACAGGTGGTGAATCCATTGTCTCACCATCCTCCCTTCCTGGGGTATCTGATGGCTGGAAAATGTTCTTGTCCTGAAGGCTTGATGGCTGAGTCCTTGGTCCATTGTTGTAGGCCAGCTGCAGTCCAGTTATCATGTTATCTTTGCGCCTTCCAAGAGTTGTTCCAGTGGCTCTGCCCAACACATATCATCTATTGTCTGGGCAAGCAGCAAGTGATTTTATCTTTGTTAAGTCACATCAGAAGAGACAAACTTTTAGTCTCTCACAGTAATTTTCTAGGCCATGCAGTGGTCCTTAAAAGTCCACAAAGCACATCAGCGTCATCAACATTTACCTCACAGAAAATGCCTGGCAAATTGTTTCAGAGAAGCAAAAAATTAGATTTAAAAATTATGGAAGAAGTGATATTGAAAAGGACAGCAACTTAATGTCATCATCTGAATTACTCTTCCTCTTTTTGATATGTTGTTTTTCACGTTATAACAACCTAAGTGAAAAGAGATTAAAAAAATTAAACTGTGTTAAATGACACAAAAATCAAACAAAAATATTTTAAAAGGTTGCTTAATGTGGGGTTTTTTGCATAAAACTTCATGAAGATAAGACAATAATTTCTAAAAGTAACTGTTTACCACATCACTATGAAAAAGTTTGCAAAAGAAGGAATGCAGATTATATAATTCTATTAACATTTGAGAAGTCTTTTTATAAGATAATGTAAGACAACCATCTTGAAACATCAGATATTAACTGCATTTGTCACTCACTGATATTTTCCATAACACAATATTTTGCTGGGCGTAGACATGTGGTACCTGTGGGCTGATACAGTCTTTTTCATGACAATTACTACATTAGTCTTAATTAGAAGTCAGACAAGTGTCTCCAGATCTTACCCAAGCACAAGTGAACTTTTGCTGCCTTTTCTCAGATCATGGTTATGCCCCACTGGTAGCACAACAATCCCAGTGGCACTCAGTAGTTTTCAGTATGGAAAAGTGTCCTACACCTAGTCACCAGACTCAGGTATTTGGCAATTAGCTGTTTTGCATCAGTGAATAGACAGTATCTCCTAGGGGTCAGCTTTTGCCACATGCTTTAAACTCAGCTTGATTTAGTTTTCTATTATGTATAATGGCATGCAGCATGGCTGTGAGCTCTCTTCAGACCTGCACTGCAGTATGCCTGTGTTGTGTGAGAGCTGAGAGGCAGTGAACATGTGCAGACCCTGCTTATAAAGATCTTATGATAAAATGACTCATCATTTCCTTTGTGCTTCTCTCATTATTTGTGATGAGGATGAATGAGCTAGTGTCTGTCAATAAGGAATTCAAAGTCACTTCCATATCTCTCTGTGCTTTTCCTGTTTATGATTAACTTTTAGTCTTTCTTGCCAGATTTAGTGTAAAATTAATCTCTACAACTACCTAAAGGGAGGTTGTAGACAGGCGGATGATGGTCTCTTCTTCCAGGCAGCCAGTACCAGAACAAGAGGACACAGTCTCAGGCTGCGCCAGGGGACATTCAGGTTGGCTATTACGAAGAAGTTCTATACAGAAAGAGTGATTGCCCATTGGAATGGGCTGCCCAGCGAGGTGGCAGAGTCGCTGTCATTGGAGGTGTTCAGGAGGAGACTTGATGGGGTACTTGATGCCATGGGTTAGTTGATTAGGTGATGTTGGGTGATAGGTTGGACGCGATGATCTTGAAGGTCTCTTCCAACCTGGTTTATTCTATTCTATTCCTAAGGGCAAAGCTACTGAGGAACAGCAACACAACCATGAGGCAGATCTCGCTGCAAGAGTTTCTCAAGTAGACATGGACTCTAATCTTGATCTCGACTGGAAACACCGAAATGAGATATTCTTAGCTCGGTGGGCTCATGATTCGTCAGGACATCAAGGCAGAGATGCAACATACCAATGGGCTCGTGACAGATCCATAGACATTTCCATGGATGCTATCGCACAAGTCATCCATGACTGTGACATTTGTGCTGCTATTAAGCAGGCAAAACGACTTAAGCCCTTGTGGTATGGTGACAGATGGTCCAAGTACAAGTATGGTGAAGCTTGGCAGATTGACTACATCACTCTACCACGTTCTCGTTCTGGTAAGCAATACGTGCTTACTATGGTAGAGGCAAACACTGGATGGTTGGAAACTTATCCAGTTCCACATGCAACTGCACGCAACACCATCCTCGGTCTGGAGAGACAAGTCCTGTGGAGACACGGAACTCCAGAGAGGATTGAGTCAGACAATGGAACTCATTTCAAAAACAACCTTGTGAAGAACTGGGCAAAAGAGCACAGTATTGAGTGGATATTCCATATTCCTTACTATGCACAAGCTTCAGGGAAGATTGAACGCTACAACGATTTGTTGAAGACCAGCACGGTATTGAGTGGGTATTCCATATTCCCTACTATGCGCCATCTTCAGGGAAGATTGAATAATTAGGTCACCTCGGATTGAACAATTAGGTCACCTCGGAGCCTGCAGAAGAGAAGGTTCCGAGGTGACCTAATTGTGGCTTTCCAGTATCTGAAGGGGGCCTACAGGAAGGCTGGGGAAGGACTTCTCAGGATCTCAGGTAGTGATAGGACTAGGGGGAATGGAATGAAGCTGGAGGTGGGGAGATTCAGGCTAGATGTGAGGAGGAGCTTCTTCCCCATGAGAGTGGTGAGACCCTGGAATGTGTTGTCCAGGGAGGTGGTCGAGGTCCCGTCCCTGGAGGTGTTTAAGAGCAGGCTGGATGAGGCTCTGTCCAGCCTGATCTAGTGTGGGGTGTCCCTGCCCGTGGCAGGGGGTTGGAACTAGATGATCCTTGTGGTCCCTTCCAACCCTGAATGAAACTATGAAACTATGAAACTATGAACGCTACAATGGTTTGTTGAAGACCACTCTTAAAGCCATGGGGGGTGGATCTTTGAAAAACTGGGAAAAGCATTTAGCACAAGCAACCTGGCTGGTAAATAGTAGACGTTCAGTGAACCGAGCTGGACCTGCACATACAGATCTGCTACAGAAAGTAGAAGGTGATAGAGTTCCTGTTGTTAGAGAAAAGAATTTGTTAGGTAATACTGTTTGGGTATTTTCACCCTCAGGAGAGGCTAAACCTGTGCGAGGAGTGGTTTCATCTGAAGGTCCGGGTCACACTTATTGGGTAATGCAAGAGAAAGGTGAAATTCAGTGTATACCACAAAGAAATTTAACTTTAGCTGAAAGAGGTTAATTTCAAACTGTTGTACAGCAAAGAAAGAATCAATGAGGAATCTACGGTGCACAAACCGTGAGAGCCCTGAGAGCCTTGAGCCAACTAAGAGACCCTGAGAATCCCTGTTTCCCTTTTCTTCACTTTGTCGGCGAAGAAACAAACTGTTTTCCATTTTTCTCATTTTCTGTTTTTCTTGGACTTTTGAATCATCTACATCTGAGCATAGCCGGAATGGACTATGAACTTTGCTCACGAACTGTAAATGTCGTCTTGGATTGGATGGACAGTATGAACAGCCAATGAAATTGTTTAGAAGGGGTGGAATGTGACCGTTTGAGGCGGTGGTTTTAACAAAGGGATACTGTGGCCGGTTGACGGTGTCCCCTTAAGAAAGGGAATATGGTGGACGGAAGTTGGTAAACGGAAGGAAGAGTCTAAACAATTTCATTGGTCAAGTGGGAGGAAGCACCATCTGAACTGAGGCTGAAATGGGCATTTCCAGCACTTCTCGGTCACTCTTGCTTCCGCATCTCCTTCGGTGCAGCAGCTTTCTGTCTGTGCTGGGTTTTCTGCCAAGGCTCCGGCCTTGAAAAACTGATAAGGCCTGTATTAACTGCTTCCAATTAACACAAACTGCTTTTAACTTCTTTCTTTCTTCTTTCTCCCTCTTTTCCGAACTATTCTGGGGGAAGGGGGGGAGAGAGGGGAGAGCGGAGGTGGGGAAGCCCCTCTGCCGAGGGGGGTTACTCTCATTTCTGTGTTACTCTGTTGTATATCTTTGTATATATTGTAGATATTGTAAATTTGTAAATATTCCCCTGCAAAATCCTACACTGCTTTGTAAATATAGCTCCACTGCTTTGCTAATTCGGCTGGTGAGTTTTTTTTTCCTTTCCCTTCAATTTTTCTTTCCCTTTACTTACAGGGGGGAGGGAAGAGGCTTCTTGGCCTCACCCCTTCCAACCCACCACATTTTTTTTTATTGGCGCCCAACGTGGGGCAGATAATTAGTTTAATTTATTACTTGATTGATTTAGTGTTTTCTAGCTGAATTAGCAAACATGAAGGTGTTGTGGTTTGTGGAGCGATTGTTCTTTTCAATTTTTGGGGCTCTGGTTTACAGATATTGTTTGGGTTTGCTTTTGGATTACTTGGGTAAATATTTGGTGCGGACAATTTATATGTGGGTTATGTATAGAGTTAAACTATGGTATGGAAATTGTATTAATTTCCTATGGCCAGTGAGATACAGGAATGTTACCTCCACCACTCTCCCAATTGAGATAAAGGGTTTTAAGATTCCACCTGAGGAGAGAGTAACTTTAAGTGATGCCTGGGATCCAAAGGTGATTTATTTCATGTCTATAATTCTGCTGCTGGTGATAATTATCGTGTATCTCCTGATTTCTTTACGGCGAGAGAGAAAGGTGTCCAGGGCGTGTTTTGTTATTAAAACTAGATCAAAAAGAAAACGCCGCGTCTCAAGATCAGTCCCAGAGTCATCTAGTGATGAGGACTGTGGAGAACCTGTGTCAGTTAAAAAGAAGGCTAAGAAGTCAATTGGTAAAGCAGCTCTAAATGACTTTGCAGATTCCAGCAAGCTGCCAAAGGCGGCAGCTGGTATCAACATGGCTCCTACTCCTTCTCCATCTTCTTATTCTCCATCGGCCATTAACGGAGCAACGTCACTTCCACCTACTCCCTCGGTGGGACTGGAAGTAACTGCCACAGCAGCTGATTTATCTCAGGACCTGTCAGCTTCCGTTAAGGTGGCTGTAAATTCAAACACAGCTCCAGTTAAGTTGGCTACTTTAAAGACTAGAGGTGCAAAGGCCAAAGATGGAGAAGAAGAGGAGCTGGAGACTGATCCTGGTGAGGGGCCCTCTACTCTAAGAGATCCTGCTCAGGAGGAAGAGGTGGTTTGTTTTAAAGATCTAGCTAACCTAGTGAGATCAAAGCAGGACACAGATGAAGCTAGGAAAGCGGCTGGCAAAGGTGGTTCTCAGCTTAAAGAGATCCTTAGGAGAATGACAGCAGGATTATATGGACAAAAAATTCAGGGAGATGAAGAGCAAGATGATATTTTGGAGTGTTCTTCTCCACGGGAGGAATTGCGTGATGTCCGTAAAGATTTCACCAGGGCAGATAAGGAGCCAGTTCTAGCTTGGCTTAGTAGGTGTTATGATACAGGTGCCCCAGCTCTAACAGTTGGAGACAAGTCAGCAGCTCAGTTAGGAACTCTCTCAAGGGATAATGGAATAGATAGACATCTAGGCAGAGCTCTCGGTAAGATTAATCTCTGGATACGCCTTTTAATGGCGGTTGCCCTGAGATACCCTTCCCGGGATGATCTTCCATGGAATCCTAAACCCTGGACTACCATAGATGAGGGAATTAAGCGCTTGAGAGAATTTGCTGTTAGAGAGCTACTCTATGGTGAACATGAAACTCTGAATCCTGATGACATTCCTGTGGGTATTGGTCTTGCTAAAAAGATCATCAAACTTGCTCCTTCTAATTATGCAAACATTCTGGCAAGCAGAATTGTGTCAAGAAGTTATGGTGGAGCTTCTCCCACGGTTGGCCAATTCAGTGATCAAATGAGACAATTGGAGGATAGCATGACACGTGGTTCTTTGGTTTCAGCCATTGAAACTCTGTCTGGAAAGATTGAGAATTGCATGAAGGATCTGAAAGATTCCATATACCAATTGGCACAAAGGGATAATTTCAATTCTTCCTCCAGGTGGGTACAAGTTTCATCTGTGAGTAATACACGTCCTCCAAGGAGGTCATTCCAAAACAGGTCATTCCAGAACAGGTCATTCCAAAACACACCGCCAAGGCAATCACGTAGAACTATTTGGATAACTCTGCGTGATCAGTTTGGTGAGAACATGAACCGCTGGGATGGCCAGCCAACTTCTAATCTTTTCAGGAGACTGAGGAATTGCAAAGTGGCAGAACCCAAGGTAGCAATACCAGAAGGGTAGCTGTTACTTCCACAGTTCCCCAGAATGACTCTTATGGTTCCAACAGTGGCTCCAGTTATAACATGCAAAGTTATAACCCTGCAAACTATGTGCAATGCACATGTGCGCATGTTCCCCATAACTAGGGTGCCCTGCCTCCCGCCAGGGAGGAGAGGGATAACAGAGATAACAGAATCTATTGGGATGTGTACATCCAGTGGCCTGGCACTTCACAATTTCGGAAGTACAGGGCCTTGGTTGACACAGGAGCTCAGTGCACCATAATACCATCAAATTATCAGGGATCAGAGTCTATAACTATTCTGGGAGTCACTGGTGGATCTCAAGAGTTAAGTAAGGTAGAGGTTAATATAAGTTTAACTGGTAAACAATGGAGGAAGCATACAGTTGTGACCGGACCTGATGCACCTTGTATTTTGGGAATTGATTTTCTTAGAGAAGGGCGTTTCAAAGACCCAAGAGGTTACAAATGGGCTTTTGGAGTAGCTTCAATAGAAATTGATGGACAAAAATTGAAGCTGTCTGCCAGACCTGAACTTTCTGATGAATCTGCAGTTGTGGGACAACATAAGATACAGGACATTAAATTGCCGGTTGCTTCTCAGACTGTGCATCACAGACAATACAGAACCAACCGTGACTCTTTGTTGCCCATTCAGAATCTGATTCGTCAGTTGGAGAGTCAGAAAGTCATCAGCAAAACTCATTCACCTTTCAACAGTCCAGTGTGGCCTGTGCGGAAGCAGAATGGAGACTGGCGTCTGACAGTAGACTACCGAGCCCTAAATGAAGTGACGCCACCTATGAGTGCAGCAGTACTAGACATGATGGAGCTACAGTATGAGCTGGAATCCAAAGAGGCCAAATGGTACGCTATCATAGACATTGCTAATGCATTTTTCTCTATTCCCATAGCAGAGGAATGCAGGCCTCAGTTTGCTTTCACCTGGAGAGGAATCCAGTACACTTTCAACAGATTGCCAATGGGCTGGATCCACAGCTCAAGCATCTGTCATGCAGTGATCCACGATGCTCTGGAGAAAGGCGGTGCTCCAGAACACATCCAGTTCATCGATGATATCATCGTCTGGGGTAAAACTGCTGAGGAAGTCTTTGAGAAAGGTAACAAAATCATTGACATTCTTCTGAATGCAGGTTTTGCCATCAAGCGACACAAGGTGAAAGGACCTACCACAGAAATTCAGTTTCTGGGAGTGCGATGGCAGGATGGACGCAGACACATTCCAGTGGATGTGGTAAATAGAGTCTCTACCATGGCAAGTCCCACAAACAAGCAAGAGACCCTACGTTTCTTGGGGATAGTGGGATTTTGGAGACTGCACATTCCTGGATACAGTCAGATTGTGAAACCTCTGTATGATGTGACTCGAAAGAGAAACCATTTCCACTGGGGACCTGAACAACAAGCAGCCTTTGACCAGATAAAGCAAGAGGTAGTTCAAGCAATGGGTCTGGGACCTGTCCGAGATGGTCCAGACATTAAGAACATTTTGTACACGGCTGCAAGTGACAATGGTCCAACCTGGTGCTTGTGGCAAAAAGCTCCAGGTGAGACACGTGGACAACCTCTTGGTTTCTGGAGTCGAGGTTACAGAGGTTCAGAGGCCAACTACACTCCAACAGCGAAGGAGATTCTAGCTGCCTATGAAGGAGTAAAGGCATCTTCTGAAGTGATTGGAACTGAATCACAACTTCTTTTATCTCCCAGATTACCAGTTTTGAATTGGATGTTGAAAGGCAAAGGCTCCACACCACATCATGCCACAGACTCAACCTGGTCTAAGTGGATGGCTCTGATAACACAGAGAGCTCGAACGGGAAATCTTGAAAGACCTGGTCTAGTGGAGGTGATCTCAAGTTGGCCTGAAGGTATCAACTGTGCTAAACCTCCAGAGGAGAAAGTAACTCGTGCTGTGTAAGCTCCTCCTTATAATGACCTTTCTGATGATGAAAAGAAATATGCTTTGTTCACAGACGGTTCCTGTCGTCTTGTTGGAAACAAGCGAAGGTGGAAGTCTGCAGTGTGGAGTCCAACACGCCGAGTTGCAGAGGCGAAAGATGGAGAAGGAGAATCCAGTCAGTTCGCAGAGGTAAAAGCTGTCCAGCTAGCTCTCGACGTGGCTGAACGTGAGAGATGGCCAAAGCTTTATCTCTACACCGACTCATGGATGGTAGCCAATGCTCTATGGGGTTGGCTAAAGAACTGGAAAAAGAGTGGTTGGCAGAGAAAAGGAAAACCCATTTGGGCAGCCAACCTATGGCAGGACATTGCTGATCGAATCAAGAGAATTCCAGTGAAAGTGAGACACATCGATGCTCACATTCCTAAGAGCAAGGCTACTGAGGAACAGCAACACAACCATCAGGCAGATCTCGCTGCAAGAGTTTCTCAAGTAGACATGGACTCTGACCTTGATCTCGACTGGAAACACCGAGGTGAGATATTCTTAGCTCGGTGGGCTCACGATTCGTCAGGACATCAAGGCAGAGATGCAACATACCAATGGGCTCGTGACAGATCCATAGACATTTCCATGGATGCTATCACGCAAGTCATCCATGACTGTGACATTTGTGCTGCTATTAAGCAGGCAAAACGACTTAAGCCCTTGTGGTATGGTGACAGATGGTCCAAGTACAAGTATGGTGAAGCTTGGCAGATTGACTACATCACTCTACCACGTTCTCGTTCTGGTAAGCAATACGTGCTTACTATGGTAGAGGCAAACACTGGATGGTTGGAAACTTATCCAGTTCCACATGCAACTGCACACAACACCATTCTCGGTCTGGAGAGACAGATCCTGTGGAGACACGGAACTCCAGAGAGGATTGAGTCAGACAACAGAACTCATTTCAAGAACAACCTTGTGAAGAACTGGGCCAAAGAGCACGGTATTGAGTGGATATTCCACATTCCCTACTATGCACCAGCTTCAGGGAAGATTGAACGCTACAACGGTTTGTTGAAGACCACTCTTAAAGCCATGGGGGGTGGATCTTTGAAAAACTGGGAAAAACATTTTGCACAAGCAACCTGGCTGGTTAATAGTAGAGGTTCAGTGAACCGAGCTGGACCTGCACATTCAGATTTGCTACGGAAAGTAGAAGGTGATAGAGTTCCTGTTGTTAGAGAAAAGAATCTGTTAGGTAAATCTGTTTGGATATTTTCACCCTCAGGAGAGGCTAAACCTGTCCGAGGGGTGGTGTCAGCTGAAGGTCCGGGTCACACATATTGGGTAATGCAAGAGAATGGTGAAATTCAGTGTATTCCACAAAGAAATTTAACTTTAGCTGAAAGAGGTTAATTTCAAACTGTTGTACAGCTACATCACGCCCAAAAGAAGAATCAACGAGGAATCTACGGTGCACGAACCCTGAGGTCCCTGAGAGCCCTGAGTCAACTAAGAGACCCTGAGAATCCCTGTTTCCCTTTTTCTTTGCTTCGTCAGCGAAGAAAATGAACTGTTTTCCATTTTTCTCACTTTCTGATTTTCTTGAACTTTTGAATCACCTACATCTGAGCATAGCCGGAGTAGACTATGAACTTTACTCACGAACTGTAAATATCATTTTGGATTGGATGGGCAGTATGAACAGCCAATGAAATTGTTTAGAAGGGGTGGACTGTGGCCGGTTGACGGTGTCCCCTTAAGAAAGGGAATATGGTGGACGGAAGTTGGTAAACGGAAGGAAGAGTCTAAACAATTTCATTGGTCAAGTGGGAGGAAGCACCATCTGAACTGAGGCTGAAATGGGCATTTCCAGCACTTCTCGGTCACTCTTGCTTCCGCATCTCCTTCGGTGCAGCAGCTTTCTGTCTGTGCTGGGTTTTCTGCCAAGGCTCCGGCCTTGAAAAACTGATAAGGCCTGTATTAACTGCTTCCAATTAACACAAACTGCTTTTAACTTCTTTCTTTCTTCTTTCTCCCTCTTTTCCGAACTATTCTGGGGGAAGGGGGAGAGAGGAGAGCGGAGGTGGGGAAGCCCCTCTGCCGAGGGGGGTTACTCTCATTTCTGTGTTACTCTGTTGTATATCTTTGTATATATTGTAGATATTGTAAATTTGTAAATATTCCCCTGCAAAATCCTACACTGCTTTGTAAATATAGCTCCACTGCTTTGCTAATTCGGCTGGTGAGTTTTTTTTTCCTTTCCCTTCAATTTTTCTTTCCCTTTACTTACAGGGGGGAGGGAAGAGGCTTCTTGGCCTCACCCCTTCCAACCCACCACAGATACTATGGCCAAATATTTGTAAACGAAAGATGGATCTAAACTAGTTTCATTGGTGGAGAGGTCGAAGCACTGCCTTAAGTTTGATTCCCAGGGGGACTAGTCTCAGTTGTTCTTCTTTTTCTTCCCTGCAGCAGCTCACAGCTTTCTGGGCTTTCGACCAAACTGACCTTGAAACTGATAAACTGCAAGGTTTGTATTAACTGCTTTCCAATTAACAACTGCTTGTTTTTTCCCTCTCTCCTTCTAACCCTCTCTGGGGAATAGGGGGAAAGAAGAGGGTACAGGGGTGGGGAACCCCACTCAGCAGAGGAGGGAACTCTCATTTCTGTGCTACTTTGTTGTATATTTCTGTATATATTGTAAATACTGCAAATTCTGTTCATAAACCTGCATTTCCTAAACTGCTTTGTAAATATAGCACACACTCCTTTGCTAATCCGGCTGTGCATTCTTTTTTCCTTTCAATTTTCTTCCCTCTACTCACAGGGGGGGGAAAGGGCCCGGCCTTTCCCCCAACCCTACGACAAATGTGCATAATTCTGTGGTGTGTTTTTAATACACATTGTTTCATCAGTAAGACAGTAACTTCTGGACACTCCAAATTGACAAAGGCGTAAGGAACTGTAAATGAGGGCATCTTACACATTATTAAAGGAAGGGAAAATAGAATCCAGATTTCTTTTTGTTTTCTTCATAATTAACCAGAATAATCTAGTGCATTTTATGTATTCTGAAGTCAGGCTACAGTGCTTTTTTCCACTATCACAGTCTTTCTCTCTGAGAAATAAATGGTTTGCACCACTGTACAAAGCTGAAAAGATATTAAAATGAATACTTCTTCAGTCCCATTTGTATACAGAAATTACTATGAATGTGATAACCTCAATCCTGCTTTGTTGGGGATGACAGTATCCTCTGTTGGGGATACACCTGGTGCACACTTCACCTATCTACACATGCATGACCTGCTGAAGGTCCATTTACTGTGTCTCTCTTAGGCCTCTAAGCATGGTACAGATCTGCTGCTAGTAACTGAGGTGCAAAGGAATGGTGAAGAAGGCATCATCCCTGAGGCATATACAGACACCTTCATAGCAGCACCAGAGGGGATATATTTATTGAGCAGAGTTATCTCCCTGGATCTGTCTTTCATACCAGCCAATGCAACACATCACAAATTCAGCTCTGTGCCTGGAGTGCAGCGATCTCGTCTACTGCAGGGCCTGTGCAGACAGGTGCATCCCATACATGTATCACATCATCTGTACAATCAGCCATTTGAATGCCTACAGGGACCAGGCTTATCTCTTTTCCAGTACCTGAAGTCCTGGGACACAGGGTCTGGGACCTAAGAAAGAAAGCAGCCTGAGTCATCTCTGGATGTAGATGTCATATGAAGCACATTACCTGTACTAAGCACATCTGATTTGATATACGAGCAACACTCGGAAAAGTTAGTTTCAGGGTTCGGGTTAACTCTTCTATGTCTTTGGATTGTAAAATGATGCTTTATTCCATTAAATAACTTCTGCTTCAATGGCAGCCGTGCTTAAAATCTGGCAATTAAGTTACTTGTTTCTGGACTCATGTATTTCTTGCACACTCACATGTCAGAATTGAAGAGACAGACTAACTACCAAAAATCACTGGGGGAACTGTCAACAATTATAACAAACCAAGAACAGAGCTTGCTTTGATCGATAGTAAAAAAAGTAATGGCATTTGTGCCTGTAAAATACCAGTTCACATATTTTAATGATAGTGTCTAGATGCATTCTTGTGTGACCTGCTCTAGATTCTGTGATCCTGCCCTGGCAGGGAGGTTGGACTAAAAGATCTCCACCGGTCACTTCCAGCCCTTAACATCCTGTGATCCTGTGTCTAAACTTCTAGACAACACCTGGTTCACTTGTGAGAACAGACTCTGGGTGCCACTATGACCATGTTTAGTTTCACTGAAAAGCATAGTCCTGCATTTGTTTTCTGGCAGTTCTCCAGCAGAGCAGGTATCACAGTATCACAGTATCACAGTATAACTTAGGTTGGAAAGGACCTCAAGGATCATCGAGTCCAACCTAACAACACAGACCCCATGACTAGACCATGGCACCAAGTGCCAAGTCCAATCTCCTCTTGAACGCCTCCACAGACGATGAATCAACCACCTCCCTGGGCAACCCGTTCCAATGACGAATGACTCGCTCGGTGAAGAACTTCCTCCTCACCTCGAGTCTAAACCTCCCCTAGCGCAGCTTGAGACTGTGTCCCCTTGTTCTGGTGTTGGTTGCCTGGGAGAAGAGGCCAACCCCCTCCTGGCCACAACCACCCTTCAGGTAGTTGTAGAGGGCAATGAGGTCACCCCTGAGCCTCCTCTTCTCCAGGCTAAACAATCCCAGCTCCCTCAGCCTCTCCTCATAGGGCTTGTGTTCAAGGCCTCTCACCAGCCTTGTTGCCCTTCTCTGGACACGTTCAAGTGTCTCGATGTCCTTCTTAAACTGAGGGGCCCAGAACTGGACACAGTACTTAAGGTGCGGCCTAACCAAAGCAGAGTCCAGGGGCACAATGACCTTCCTGCTCCTGCTGGCCACACTATTCCTAATGCAGGCCAGGATGCCATTAGCCCTCTTGGCCACCTGGGCACACTGCTGGTTCATATTCAGGTGGCTGTCGATCAGCACACCCAGGTCCCTCTTTGTTTGGGAGCTCTCCAGCCACTCCGACCCCAGTCTGTAGCTCTGCATGGGATTGCCGTGGCCAAAGTGCAGCACTTGGCACTTGGACTTGTTGAATGCCATCCCATTGGACTCTGCCCATCTGTCCAGTCGGTCGAGGTCCCTCTGCAGAGCCTTTCTACCCTCTAACTGACTAACATCTGCCCCTAACTTTGTGTCATCTGCAAACTTGCTGATGACTGACTCGACCCCCTCATCCAGATCATCAATGAAGATGTTGAAGAGGACAGGGCCCAGCACTGATCCCTGGGGGATGCCACTGGTGACTGGCCGCCAGCTGGATGTGGCACCGTTCACTACCACTCTCTGGGCCCGGCCCTCCAGCCAGTTCCTAACCCAGCACAGAGTGTAGTGGTCCAAGCCACGAGCTGACAGCTTAGACAGCAGTTTGCTGTGGGGGACGGTGTCAAAGACCTTGTTGAAGTCCAGGTAGACCACATCCACCAGATGGGTCACCTGATCATAGAAGGAGATCAGGTTGGAGAGGCAGGACCTGCCCTTCCTAAATCCATGCTGGCTGGACCTGAGCCCTTGGCCATCCTTCAGGTGCGCAGTTATTGCCACCAGGATAATCTGCTCCATCACTTTTCCTGGCACGGAGGTCAGGCTGACTGGCCTGTAGTTTCCAGGTTCCTCCATCCGACCCTTCTTATGGATGGGGACCACATTGGCCAGTTTCCAGTCATCTGGGACCCTACCGGTGAGCCAGGACTGGAGGAAAATGATGGAGAGTGGCCTGGCCTGCACACTTGCCAGCTCTCTCAGCACCCTAGGATGGATCCCATCCGGTCCCATGGACTTGTGAGTGTCCAAGTGGCTCAGCAGGTCCCGAACTAATTCCTCATGGATTACTGGGGCACCACACTGCTCCCCGACCCCATCACCCAGCTCCGGAGGCCACTCGTCCTGAACTCCTGCCTTGCTGTTAAAAATTGAGGCAAAGAAGGTGTTCAGGACCTCAGCCTTTTCCTCATCTTCAGTCACCATGTTCCCCTCCAGGTCCACTAGGGAGTGCAGGTTCTACCTGCCCTTCTTCTTATTGTTAATATATTTGTAAAAATGCTTTTTATTATCTTTGACTGAGGTGGCCAGCTTCAGTTCCAGCTGGGCCTTTGCCTCCCTAATTTTATTCCTACATAATCTAACAGCTTCCTTGAACATACCTCGAGAAGCCTTCCCCTCCTTCCAAAGGTGATACAGACTCCTTTTCCCCCTTAAATCCTCCAGGAGCTACTTGCTCATCCAGGCTGGTCGCCTTCCCCGCCGGCTTGCCTTTCGGCACGTGGGAACCGCCAGTTCCTGTGCCTTCAAGAGCTCCTGTTTGAAGTAGGTCCAACCCTCCTGAACCCCTTGGTTCATGAGGGCTGGTACCCAGGGGACTTTACAAACAAGTTTCTTAAATAGGCTGAAGTTCGCCCTTCGGAAGTCCAAGGTGAAGGTTCTGTTGGTGCTCCTCCCTATCTCCCTGCATATTGAAAACTTCACTATCTCGTGGTCACTGCACCCTAGGCAGCCTCCCACGATCACGTCTCCCACCAGCCATTCCCTATTGGAGAACAGCAGGTCAAGCAGAGCCTGTTCCCTGGTAGTCTCGCTTAACAGCTGTGTCAGGAAGCAGTCCTCCATTCGCTCCAGGAATCTTCTGGACTGCCTCCTCCCTGCTGAATTAAGTTCCCAGCAGATATCTGGGAGGTTGAAGTCGCCAACAAGGACAAGATCTGATGATCTTGAGACGGCCTCCAACTGCTTGTAGAATTCTTCATCAGCCTCCTCATCTTGGTTGGGTGGTCTGTAACAGATTCCAATCAGGATGTCAGATTTGTTGGGCTGCCCTCTGATTTTAACCCACAGGCTCTCAATTCCCTCATCTTCCACCTCAAATTGTGTGGCAGAGAGTGACTCCCTAATATACAGAGCCACCCCTCCTCTTCTCCCTCGCCTGTCTCTCCTAAAGAGCCTGTAACCCCCCAGTGTAGCACTCCAATCGTGGGTGTTGTCCCACCAAGTTTCTGAGATGGCGACTATATCATAGTCACCCTGATAGATCAGGACCTCCAACTCCTCTTGTTTATTGCCCAGGCTGCGTGCATTGGTGTACATGCATCGCAGCTGGGTTCCTGACTTCTCAACTGACCCTACCTTGTGCCCTACTCTTTCCTCTGCAAAGACGTGCCACTTTTCAGGCTACTAGTTAAGGGAATAATGTTGATCACTTTGGTCCATTAAATACAAGGATATGTAGGCCTCCAACAGTGAAGCAGCAGGCCTTCTAGCAGAGAGATACAAGGAAGAGTTTGTGTCTACATGGTTTTGTAAAATCCTGAATTAAGATGTATAGAGGATGGAAGGCTGGATATGCATATCAACTAGCAGATTATTTTTCCATTCTTGAATGATGTATTTTCTGCCTGTAGCTAAAATAAACGCACACATTGAACACATGGGTTTTAGACAGGAAAAAATATGATACAGAAAGAAGATACAGGAATCTGAATGACAATCCATGGCAAATAATAATGAAAGCCCTGCAGAGGAGCTTAATGAGAGTGAATCAAACCCAAGTATGTTCATGTATGTTTGACATAAATTGTGAAGAGGCCATGTCATTCTAGAAGCAAATCTATCTGCTAGAGTTATGGAAACTGTACAAGAAATCTCACAATGCTAAGTTCATCTTTCTCACACATCTGTTGATTATATTGGAGTTTATTTTTTGTCATTGCTATTCCCTGGACTAACTGCCAGTGCATAGAAGATCCTCCCCACAAAGATCTTCTGAGTACATGCTATTTGATCAGAAGCTCCAAGGGAGCACAGCTACAGAGTCACTAACTCTCTGAACTAAGGCAGTGCAAATTGCACAATCATACTTTGTAAAGGATTCATACATAGTGCTTTGTACAATGTAAAAGGGATAGCACATAAACCCTCAGTTATTTGATTTTAGATATATAAATGAATGCTCACAGAAATGTGAAGTAATCATATTTGTGGTATTCTGTGACTTGGGTGTATATTTATTTTCAAAATTTTATCTATATCATTTCTCTAGGCAAAGCTGCTAAGACTGGACTTTCAGGTCAAAACATCATGTCCTGATGTGGATAGACTGTATTCCTCCCTGACTTAGGCCATGCATACCAATCAAGCTGCAATTAGCTAGTAACAATGGTAAATAAATTAATACCACCTGAAAGGTAAGATGGACCTCACTCTCTATTTCAGGTAAATTATTTTTAGACTATTCCTTGCAGGACAATGCTCTACTAATCTGAATACATATATATAAATACATTTACCACTACCCTAACATTACTCTGACAAGTTGCATAGTTTAATGAAACCGAATATTGAAAGTATATCTTGAATATACTTCTTTCTATCTTCTCATAATCTCTTCAATAAATATGAAGACAAGCAAGAAATTTATATCAGTATAAAGAAAGATCTGTTTTCTTCAATATCTTTGTTGTGACTGACATTGGTAGACACCCAAAGGGTAAGAGTACAGAGATTCTCACAGTGATCAGGTGTGTGGCAGTGTGTTCTCCTCCCTGCCCCCCAAAGGGCCTTTATTTCCCATAACTCTGCTCAAGTGATAAATACGTGTGTCTTCCCAAAGTGGATTTGGGGAAGACCGTTAACAGAACAGACAAGAGTTGATTTAAGCAATGCACCAACCTGACTATGGTGATGGTCAATGTTCAACATTCAACTGAAGCTAAATTTTGAAGAAACTAAACATCTGTAGTCATCACAAATATATGAATGTAAGACAATGATTTTTCTTCACAAATAGTGGGTAGCCCTGGGCTCATTGAGTTCTGCTGCCTGGCAGCAGGTTTCACAGCAGGATCTCTCCTTGAGTAGGGATGTTCCTCAAGGTTGCTCCTCAAGGATAAGAGATTCCTTCCTGCAACAGATGCTCAGTAAGTGATTGATAGGATGCTAGACTTAAAGGATTGATTGCACATACATAATCCTTTTGACATAAACCACTGGCCAAGTCTGGGACTAGGATTTGATCTGGCCACACCTAGACTCCTCTCTGAGAAAGCAAAGATGTCCTTTCTGAACTTGATGACTCCACAGGAAGGTATCTCTGACAATTTTATTGGACCCTGTCCTCTATGCAGTAAATAATCAATTGTACCTTGTAATTAAATCTTGTTAAGCCATTTTTACATTTATTATAAAAATTTGTCTAATCACTGTTTTATATCAATAAACATAATGCTCCATCTTTCGCTTAAGAGTTGTAGTGAATATGCCCTCATAAATGAGCGGCAGATGTATCAACGAAAATATA
Source organism: Melanerpes aurifrons (assembly GCA_011125475.1). Taxonomy (NCBI): domain Eukaryota; kingdom Metazoa; phylum Chordata; class Aves; order Piciformes; family Picidae; genus Melanerpes; species Melanerpes aurifrons. Next base: position 1,081,107 of record WWNC01000133.1, read on the forward strand.
TGTTAAGTTTATTTTTTTATATATATATATATATATAAACTCTGTAACGGGGTATTTACAGTCACCCTTCACAGGTATCAATATTCGGTTAGTGGAGCTATCTTTACAGAATGTTATGTATGGGCACTTAAATCAAATGATTCACAGAACTTATAATCGAAACTGAGTCAGAGTGTGGCGGGGGAGGGGTTGGTCAGTGACCAGCAACCCTCCACCCGGAGCAATATAAATGCTACCCTAACTGAAACTTTATAAAGAAGGGCTTGGCTTACTCACAAGCTGAGAACTTCGTGAAGTCTTTCCTTAATAATGTTTATAGTCCAGAGAACGTGGCACAGATGTGCCGTAATATGGAGACAGGAAATGGCACTGGCCGCATGGCTGCACCGCGTGGCTGCTGTTCTCTCCCAGGATACAAAAGGTTCCTCGCTCGGAGGGGGCTGTGGCAGGTCAGCAACGCTGGTTCGCACGGGCTACCAGGTTTTCTCCTACAGCGATAAATCACGCAGCGGTTGATCCCATGGAGTACTGTCCACGGCACCGCACACAGCTGGGTGACGGTGGCAAAGGACCATGAGGCCTCTTGAAGCACTGACATGCACGCACACAGGCTCCAACACCGTGGGGAGGGGGGGCTCATTTACCAAACGACCCCTATTTACCATTTGCCCCAGTGAATACTGGTCCAATAAGCATCTGTTGCTAACGCAAAGATTAACCAATGAACTGACGCCTACCAAATATGGCCTAAGTATATGCTATACCCAGGGAAACAAACATATAGCCTGCCACTTGTGTACTACAGGGGTGAGACCACGCCCAGGTAGGCCGTTTACCTGGACTCAGTGGAGCCAGGATCCCCCCCTGCCACCTCCAGAAAGGAGGGGGGAACAAAGGAGGGTTAACACACAGAGAAATATATCCTACACAAATGTTTGGGGTACAATCCTGACCATAAGCATCGTTCACTACAAGAGTGAGGTACATCAATGTCAGGACACTCAATATTTGGTATCTCTTCTGTAGAAAGTCTTTAACTGGGAGACATGAAAGCCAGGAGAATTTCATTAGCTCTTCTGAATGGATAATAAAAATACCTTATATTATTGAGGTGAGAAAATCAGGGGAGAGATTAATTAAAAGTATTAAAGTAGTCTGAGCTGTGTGACTAACCACAAAAAATACTGAAAACCTTCTGCGAAAATAAAGCCATCTGTGTTTGACTGATATTACAAATTATAGAATCTACTGGATTGTAATGGGCCTTTCAAGGTCATCTAACCCAACTCCCATGCAGTATGCAGAGACATCCTGTGACCGTTTGAGGTTGTGCCTTTAAGAAAGGGAATATGGTGGACAGAAGTTGGTAAATGAAAAGAACGGATCTAAACTATTTCATTGGTAAAGTGGGAGGAAGCACCTTCTGAACTGGGAGTGCAGGAAGGTATACTGGGCTTTCCAGCACTTTTCTATCAGTCTTGCTTCCGCTTCTCCTTCGGGCAGCAGCTTGCAGCTCCTGCGCTTTCTGCCAAGGCTTCGGCCTTGAAACTGATAAAGGCCTGTATTAACTCCTTTCCAATTAACACAAGTGCTTCTAACCTTTTTTCTCTCTTTTCTTTCTCTTTCTATCCCACTCTGGGGAAAGGGGGAAAGAGGGGAGAGCGGAGGTGGGAAACGCCCCTCAGCAGGGGGGGGGAACTCTCATTTCTGTGTTACTCTATTGTATATCTTTGTATATATTGTACATATTGTAAATTTGTATATATTCCCCTGCATATCCTACATTGCTTTGTAAATATACAGCTCCACTGCTTTGCTAATTCAGCTGTGAGGTTTTTTTTTCCCTTTCCCTTCAATTTTCTTTCCCTTTACTTTACAAGTGGGAAGGGAGGAGGGTTCCTGGCCTTACCCTTCCAACCCCACGACATTTTTTTTCTTGGCACCCAACATGGGGCAGATAATTAGTTTAATTTATTACTTGATTGATTTAGTGTTTTCTAGCTGAATTAGCAAACATGAAGGTGTTGTGGTTTGTGGAGCGATTATTCTTTTCAATTTTTGGGGTTCTGGTTTACAGATATTGTTTGGGTTTGATTTTGGATTACCTGGATAAATATGTGGTGCGGACAATTTATATGTGGGTTATGTATAGAGTTAGATTATGGTATGGAAAATGCGTGGATTTCCTACAGCCAGTGAGATACAGAAATGTTACCTCCAATACTCTACTAATTGAGATAAAGGGCTTTAGGATTCTGCCTGAAGAGAGAGTAACTTTAGGTGATGGCTGGGATCCAAAGGTGATTTATGTGATGTGTATAATTCTACTGCTGGTGATAACTAATGTGTTTTCTCTGTATTCCTTGTGGCGAGAGAGAAAGGTGTCCAGAGCTTGTTTTGTTATTAAAACTAGATCAAAAAGAAAACGCCGTGGCTCTGGATTAGTCCCAGAGTCATCTAGTGATGAGGAAGGTGGAGACTCTCTGTCAGTTAAAAAGAGGGCTAAAAAGTTAATTGGTATCAACATGGCGCCTACTCCTTCTCCTACTTCTTCTCCCCCTTTTTCTTCTCCATCGACCATTAATGGAGCAACGTCACTTCCGCCCACTCCCTCGGTGAGACCGGAAGTCACTGCCCCAGCAGCTGCTTTATCTCAGGACCTGTCAGCTTCTAGTAAGGAGGCTGTAAATTCAAACACAGCTCCAGTTAAGGTGGCTGTTTTAAAGACTAGAGGTGGAAAGGCCAAAGATGGAGAAGAAGAGCTGCAGACTGATCCTGGTGAGGGGCCCTCTACTCTAAAAGATCCTGCTGAGGAGGAAGAGAAGGTTTGTTTTAAAGATCTAGCTAACCTAGTGAGATCAAAGCAGGACACAGATGAAGTTAGGAAAGCAGCTGGCAAAGGTGGTTCTCAGCTTAAAGAGATCCTTAGGAGAATGACAGCAGGATTATATGGACAAAAAATTCAGGGAGACGAGGAGCAAGATGATATTTCAGAGTGTTCGTCACCCCGCGAGGAATTGCGAAATGTCCGTAAAGATTTCACCAGGGCAGATAAGGAGCCAGTTCTAGCTTGGCTTAGTAGGTGTTATGATACAGGTGCTCTGGCTCTAACAGTTGGAGACAAGTCAGCAGCTCAGTTAGGAACTCTCTCGAGGGATAATGGAATAGATAGACATCAAGGCAGGGCTCTCGGTAAGGTTAATCTGTGGATACGCCATTTAATGGCGGTTGCTCTGAGATACCCTTCCCGAGATGATCTTCCATGGAATCCTAAACCCTGGACTACCATAGATGAGGGAATTAAGCGCTTGAGAGAATTTGCTGTTAGAGAGCTACTCTATGGTGAACATGAAACTCTGAATCCTGATAACATTCCTGTGGGTATTGGTCTTGCTAAAAAGCTCAACAAACTTGCTCCTTCTAATTATGCAAACATTCTGGCAAGCAGAATTGTGTCAAGAAATTATGGTGGAGCTTCTCCCATGGTTTGCCAATTCAGTGATCAAATGAGACAATTGGAGGATAGCCTGACACGTGTTTCTTTGATTTCAGACATTGAAACTCTGTCTGGAAAGATTGAGAATTGCATGAAGGATCTGAAAGATTCCATATCCCAATTGGCACAGAAGGATAATTTCAATTCTCCCTCCAGGTGGGTACAAGTTTCATCTGTGAGGAATACACGTCCTCCACGGAGGTCGTTCCAAAACAGGTCATTCCAAAACAGACCACCAAGGCAATCACGTAGAACTATTTGGATAACTCTGCATGATCAGTTTGGTGAGAACATGAACTGCTGGTATGACCAACCAACTTCTAATCTTTTCAGGAGGCTGAGGGAATTGCAGTGGCAGAACCCAAGGTAGCAATACCAGAAGGGAAGCTGTTACTTCCACAGTTCCCCAGAATGACTCTTGTGGCTCCAACAGTGGCTCCAGTTATAACATGCAAAGTTATAACCCTGCAAACTATGTGCAATGCACATGTGCGCATGTTCCCCATAACTAGGGGTGCCCTGCCTCCCGCCAGGGGGAGGAAAGGGATAACAGAGATAATAGAATCTATTGGGATGTGTACATCCAGTGGCCTGGCACTTCACAATTTCAGAAGTACAGGGCCTTGGTTGACACAGGAGCTCAGTGCACCATAATACCATCAAATTATCAGGGATCAGAGTCTATAACTATTCTGGGAGACACTGGTGGATCTCAAGAGTTAAGTAAGGTAGAGGTTAATATAAGCTTAACTGGTAAACAATGGAGGAAGCATACACTGGGAATTGATTTTCTGAGAGAAGGGCGTTTCAAAGACCCTAGAGGTTACAAATGGGCTTTTGGAGTAGCTTCAGTAGAAATTGATGGACAAAAATTGAAGCTATCTGCCAGACCTGAGCTTTCTGATGAATCTGCAGTTGTGGGACAGCATAAGATACAGGACATTAAATTGCCGGTTGCTTCTCAGACTGTGCATTACAGACAATACAGAATCAACCGTGACTCTTTGTTGCCCATTCAGAATCTGATTCGTCAGTTGGAGAGTCAGAAAGTCGTCAGCAAAACTCATTCACCTTTCAACAGTCCAGCGTGGCCTGTGCGGAAGCAGAATGGAGACTGGCATCTGACAGTCGACTACCGAGCCCTGAATGAAGTGACACCACCTATGAGTGCAGCAGTACCAGACATGATGGAGCTACAGTATGAGCTGGAATCCAAAGAGGCCAAATGCTATGCTACCCTAGACATTGCTAATGCATTTTTCTCTATTCCCATAGCAGAAGAATGCAGGCCTCAGTTTGCTTTCACCTGGAGAGGAATCCAGTACACTTTCAACAGACTGCCAATGGGCTGGATCCACAGCTCAAGCATCTGTCATGCAGTGATCCACGATGCTCTGGAGAAAGGCGGTGCTCCAGAAGACATCCAGTTCATCGATGATATCATCGTCTGGGGTAAAACTGCTGAGGAAGTCTTCGAGAAAGGTAACAAAATCATTGACATTCTTCTGAATGCAGGTTTTGCCATCAAGCGAGACAAGGTGAAAGGACCTACCACAGAGATTCAGTTTCTGGGAGCGCGGTGGCAGGATGGACGCCGACACATTCCAGTGGATGTGGTAAATAGAGTCTCTACCATGGCAAATCCCACAAACAAGCAAGAGACCCTACGTTTCTTGGGGATAGTGGGATTTTGGAGACTGCACATTCCTGGATACAGTCAGATTGTGAAACCTCTGTATGATGTGACTCAAAAGAGAAACCATTTCCACTGGGGACCTGAACAACAAGCAGCCTTTGACCAGATAAAGCAAGAGGTGGTTCAAGCAGTGGGTCTGGGACCTGTCCGAAATGGTCCAGACATTAAGAACATTTTGTACACGGCTGCAAGTGACAATGGTCCAACCTGGTGCTTGTGGCAAAAAGCTCCAGGTGAGACACGTGGATGACCTCTTGGTTTCTGGAGTTCTGGAGGTTACAGAGGTTCAGAGGCTAATTATACTCCAACAGAGAAAGAAATCTTAGCTGCCTATGAAGGAGTGAAAGCATCTTCTGAAGTAACTGGAGCTGAATCACAACTTCTTTTAGCTCCCAGATTGCCAGTTTTGAATTGGATGTTGAAAGGCAAAGGCTCCACACCACATCATGCCACAGACTCAACATGGTCTAAGTGGATGGCTCTGATAACACAGAGAGCTCGAATGGGAAATCTTGAAAGGCCTGATCTAGTGGAGGTGTGTAGTGGATTTGCCCTCAGAAATGCGCGGCAGATCCATCAATGAAAATGTAAGTTTATTTATATATATATATATATGCAAACTGTGTAACGGGGTATTTACAGTCACCCTTCACAGGTATCAATATTCGGTTAGTGGAGCTATCTTTACAGAATGATATGTATGGGCATTTAAATCAAAATGATTCAGAGAACTTATAATCGAAACTGAGTCAGAGTGTGGCGGGAGAAGGGTTGGTCAGTGACCGGCAACCCTCCACCCGGAGTAATTTAAACGCTATCATAACTGAAGTTCTGTAAGGAAGGGCTTGACTTACTCTCAAGCTGACAACTTCGTGGAGTCTTTCCTTAATAATATTTATAGTCCAGACAACGTGGCACGGATGTGCCGTAATAAGGAGACAGGAAATGGCGCTGGCCGCGTGGCTGCACCATGTGGCTCTGCTGTTCTCTCCCAGGATACAAAGGTTCCTTGCTCGGAGTGGGGGCAATGGCAGGTCGACAACGCTGGTTCACACGGTCTACCAGGTTTTCTCCTACAGCGATAAATCACACAGCGGTTGATCCCACGGAGTGCTTTCCACGGCACCGCACGCAGCTGCGTGACGGTGGCAAGGGACCACGACGCCTCTTGAAGCACTGACACGTGCACACACAGGCTCCAACACAGAGGGGGGGGGGCTCATTTACGAAACGACCCCTATTTACCATTTGCCCCAGTGAATACTGGTCCAATAAGCATCTGTTGCTAATGCAAATATTAACCAATGAACTGACACCTACCAAATAGGGAGGGGGAACTTGCCCACATGCTGGGACAAGATTCAGTATTGGGGCATAATGTGCCTTCACCACACCCCCTCCCTCCAGGAGGAAGACAAAAGCCAAGGCATTAGCCAGGCTTGCACGCACCCAGCGCATGCAACGCTCGTGCTGACACCAAGTATGGGCATAATTCTGGCTTCACGCTTTCTATAGGCTGAAGCCAGTTGCTTATGAGAGTGCCCATTGGTCAAGCCCAGCCTCGAGGAATCTATAAGTATTACCCCAGTTGGTAAACACGTTGCCCCCTCATTTACTTTGTCTCTGTGCTTGCTCGAGAGAGCAACTCTCGAGCTGCAGCCTTTGCCATTGAGCTTATTGTTATTAGCTTCTGTTATACATGCATGCATACTGGAAGCCTCTGCATCGTTAAGAAGCCCAGAGGGAGGACCTTCGCTGAGCCTGAGGAGCTCAGCATTGCTACAACCAGTCGTGCCGATCGGAAAAGCCCATCGTGCCACCGGAGGACGGGACCAACCCCCGCAGGTAAGATCTGCCCAGTTGCCGGGGAGAAGGGACTTGATTAATACCGAGTCCGTGTATGCCTAACCCGCCGTGCGGGAGAGGAGCCGCCGAGTGCCGCTCTGAGCCCTGTGAATTCCAGGGAAACCCAGAGCATTGTTCGTGCTTGTATTGCACCGGACCTGGGACCACTACGAGAGTCCTGTTGCTCCTTTAACCTCATTAAACGAGAGACGCCGCTAACGCAGCCGCATTCTCTCCCGAGGCTGTTTGCATCAGCCCCGAGAACCACCGTGGTTGGGCCGACCCCGTAAGCCGCCTGCTTCCGCTCGTTCGAGCCCACCTACCGGCCACCGTCGTCCCGCCCTGCTGTGCGAGCCAACTTTAGAGGGCCGACCCCACGGACCGACCCCGTCCAGGACCGATCCCTGTTGCCTGAAGGGAATTGAATATCGTCCACGTGCTTTCCACCCACTAGCACTCAGTTCAAAGTATCCGCGTCCAGCAGAGTAAGCGCTGACGCATAGAAAGATTGTAATATTGCTGTGTATAGCCAGAAGCCGCCCGCGTCCCGCCGAGTCTCCATCTAGTGGCCAAGCGGCGGAACTGCACCCTTCGTTATATAAATATAGAAAGGGTTTATAGATAGTTCAATTACGTTATAATCATAACACTAAGCCAGTTGTGGAATGTATTTCACGAACGTGCACTAGAACATGTATATAAGTTGGTGATTCATCGGTTATTAATAGTTTGATAATTAATAAAATTATATTTTTCATAATTCATATTTCATAGTCATAAATTTAATAACCTCTTCACCACAATATGGCGCAGCGAGCAGGGTGCACAGCTGTGAAATATTTCCATAACTTGGGATACAAAATTACAGCCCCAGACTTGGAATGGGCAAAATTAAATTGTAAAAATATAGATGGCATTTTCGCAAAGCTAAGCGAACCCAGCAGCGAACACGCTGTCCTGATGGCATCTTGTATTATACAGATGCAGGAGGAAATTAAATTCTTTGACCAAAAAGTTTCCCAATTGGAAAGGGAACTGGCGAAGTCAGAGGCGCAAAGCCAGAGACTTCATGATTTATTTGAGCTGCACATAAAAGAGACCATGTCTGTTTTCAAGTCTCAATGGCAATCACATGCTACCTACGAAGTAGCCAGGGCACATGACACATGAGAGCCAGGCTCTCCTATTCTGTCTGTTCCAACTGACAGGCAGAAGCTAGCTGATTTTGATTCAGCAGCTGCTCAGCATCAGCACATGAGCAATGTTAGCTCACCCACACCAGACAGGTCAGCAGCTATAGCACCGGTGCAGCAAGCCAAGCCAGGCTCCACATCACCGGATGATGACAATGAAGCCACCAGCTTCAACCAACAACAAATCCCCAAGAAGAAGGTGAGATTCAACTTAGCATCACTATATGACTCCAAAGCCAGCAGCGGACCGAGTTTCCCACAGCATGGCAGACCAAGAGGTAACCAGGGAAATAGAAGCTCCTGCAATAAGGTAGCCAAGCCGACTCGACAACAGTTTGCACAGCATCCCAGCAAGAGAGCTTACTACGATCCCAGAGGCACACAGAGCACCACATCAGACTCAGATTCTGGATGTGAGTCTAGCCCACAGCATCACCGCAAACTGTGGAAGAGCCAAGCTGCTATAGAAGCCAATGAGGCTGAACCCCGCAGCATCCTGAAAGCAAAGCTCCAGGAAAAGACCTCCAAAAGGGAGAGTTCCAGAAGGGACCACAGACCCAGCAAGGAGGGACACCGGCAAAAGGTATATACTGCCAGCCGTAAAGCGATACCGTATGGCCAGAGAAGGGAAGAGCAATGCTTTCAAGCATCCTCTTCCACCAACCCAGGCAGACATGAATAGTGCACTGGAAGACAACACTCACGAGGTTCCTGCAACCCCAGTAGAGGGAAAGAAAACATGCAGAGTGACAGGGAATGCTCTAATTCACGAGATTCACCTGACTCACTAGATCCATGGTGTTGGGTACTCCTCAAAATGGAATGTCCCGAGGAAGTTGTATTTGGCTTGGAACCAAGGATGAGAAAGAAAGTGGCAAAAAGGGTACTCACTAAATTGATAAAAGAAGCAGTGGAAAGAGATTATTCCTCATCTCAATACTGAGGAAGTCCTGTCATAGTGACAGAGCCCATCCTATCAAGGGGGTGGGAAATTGACAAACTCCATACACACTTTGATAGTTGCAGTGTCTTATGGGAATCAAGCCCCATCACTCAGTCAAGGGGGTGGTGGGAGATAATCAAGAGTACCAATATTGGTTTTGGAGCAAACATTTGTTCCACACTGCTAAGGCAGCACGCTCTGTTAAGAGTATAGTTTAAAGTTTGTATACTGTTTATATAGTGCTAAGGTATTGTAAGTCACTATGTTTGAAAGTGTAATCTACCAAACAGGTATGATATAGTTTAACCTATATGGGATAAACCTTGTTACGGGTAATCTATACTCGAGGCTTATACATGCCCATGGGCAAGGGGGTGGTAATATGGTGAAGGCACATTATGCCCCAATACTGAATCTTGTCCCAGCATGTGGGCAAGTTCCCCCTCCCTCCAGGAGGAAGACAAAAGCCAAGGCATTAGCCAGGCTTGCACGCACCCAGCGCATGCAGCGCTCGTGCTGACACCAAGTATGGGCATAATTCTAGCTTCACGCTTTCTATAGGCTGAAGCCAGTTGCTTATGAGAGTGCCCATTGGTCAAGCCCAGCCTCGAGGAATCTATAAGTATTACCCCAGTTGGTAAACACGTTGCCCCCTCATTTACTTTGTCTCTGTGCTTGCTCGAGAGAGCAACTCTCGAGCTGCAGCCTTTGCCATTGAGCTTATTGTTATTAGCTTCTGTTATACATGCATGCATACTGGAAGCCTCTGCATCGTTAAGAAGCCCAGAGGGAGGACCTTCGCTGAGCCTGAGGAGCTCAGCGTTGCTACAACCAGTCGTGCCGATCGGAAAAGCCCATCGTGCCACCGGAGGACTGGACCAACCCCCATGGGTAAGATCTGCCCAGTTGCCGGGGAGAAGGGACTTGATTAATACCGAGTCCGTGTATGCCTAACCCCGCCGTGCGGGAGAGGAGCCGCCGAGTGCCGCTCTGAGCCCTGTGAATTCCAGGGAAACCCAGAGCATTGTTCGTGCTTGTATTGCACCGGACCTGGGACCACTACGAGAGTCCTGTTGCTCCTTTAACCTCATTAAACGAGAGACGCCGCTTAACGCAGCCGCATTCTCTCCCCGAGGCTGTTTGCATCAGCCCCGAGAACCACCGTGGTTGGGCCGACCCCCGTAGCTTCGCCTGCTTCCGTCGTTCGAGCCCACCTACCGGCCACCGTCGTCCCGCCCTGCTGTGCGAGCCGACTTTAGAGGGCCGACCCCATGGACCGACCCCGTCCAGGACCGATCCCTGTTGCCTGAAGGGAATTGAATATCGTCCACGTGCTTTCCACCCACTAGCACTCAGTTCAAAGTATCCGCGTCCAGCAGAGTAAGCGCTGACGCATAGAAAGATTGTAATATTGCTGTGTATAGCCAGAAGCCGCCCGCGTCCCGCCGAGTCTCCATCTAGTGGCCAAGCGGCGGAACTGCACCCTTCGTTATATAAATATAGAAACGGTTTATAGATAGGTCAATTACGTTATAATCATAACACTAAGCCAGTTGTGGAATGTATTTCACGAACGTGCACTAGAACATGTATATAAGTTGGTGATTCATCGGTTATTAATAGTTTGATAATTAATAAAATTATATTTTTCATAATTCATATTTCATATTCATAAATTTAATAACCTCTTCACCACAGGGGGAACTTGCCCACATGCTGGGACAAGATTCAGTATTGGGGCATAATGTGCCTTCGCCACAGAAGTCTGCAGTGTGGAGTCCAACACGCTGAGTTTCAGAGGCAAAGTATGGAGAAGGAGAATCCAGTCAGTTCACAGAGGTAAAAGCTGTCCAGCTAGCTCTCGACGGGCCTGAACGTGAGAGATGGCCAAAGCTTTATCTCTAACCGACTCATGGATGGTAGCCAATGCTCTATGGGGTTGGCTAAAGAACTGGAAGAAGAGTGGTTGGCAGAGGAAAGGAAAACCCATTTGGGCAGCTGACCTGTGGCAGGACATTGCTGATCGAATCGAGAGAATTCCAGTGAAAGTGAGACACATCGATGCTCACATTCCTAAGAGCAAAGCTACTGAGGAACAGCAACACAACCATCAGGCAGATCTAGCTGCAAGAGTTTCTCAAGTAGACATGGACTCTAATCTTGATCTCGACTGGAAACACCAAGGTGATATATTCTTAGCTTGGTGGGCTCATGATTCTTCAGGACATCAAGGCAGAGATGGAACATACCAATGGGCTCGTGACAGATCCATAGACATTTCCATGGATGCTAACACACAAGTCATCCATGACTGTGACATTTGTGCTGCTATTATGTAGGTAAAACAAATTAAGCCCTTGTGGTATGGTTACATGGTCCAAGTACAAGTATGGTGAAACTTGGCAGATTGACTACATCACTCTACCACGTTCTCGTTCTGGTAAGCAATACGTGCTTACTATGGTAGAGGCAAACACCGGATGGTTGGAAACTTATCCAGTTCCACATGCAACTGCACGCAACACCATCCTCGGTCTGGAGAGACAAGTCCTGTGGAGACACGGAACTCCAGAGAGGATTGAGTCAGACAATGGAACTCATTTCAAAAACAACCTTGTGAAGAACTGGGCAAAAGAGCACAGTATTGAGTGGATATTCCATATTCCTTACTATGCACAAGCTTCAGGGAAGATTGAACGCTACAACGATTTGTTGAAGACCACTCTTAAAGTCATGTCGGGTGGATCTTTGAAAAACTGGGAAAAACATTTAGCACAAGCAACCTGGCTGGTAAATAGTAGAGGTTCAGTGAACCGAGCTGGACCTGCACATTCAGATCTGCTACGGAATTAGAAGGTGATAGAGTTCCTGTTGTTAGAGAAAAGAATCTGTTAGGTAAAACTGGGTATTTTCACCCTCAGGAGGGGCTAAACCTATCCGAGGGGTGGTTTCAGCTGAAGGTCTGGGACACACTTATTGGGTAATGCAAGGGAATGGTGAAATTCAGTGTATTCCACAAAGAAATTTAACTTTAGTGGAAAGAGTTGAATTTGAAACTGTTGTACAGCTACATCACGTCCAAAGGAAGAATCAACAAGGAATCTACGGTGCACGAACCCTGAGATCCCTGAGAGCCCTGAGTCAACTAGGAGACCCTGAGAATCCCTGTTTCCCTTTTCTTCGCTTTGTCGGCGAAGAAACAAACTGTTTTCCATTTTTCTCATTTTCTGATTTTCCTGGACTTTTGAATCATCTACATTTGAGCATAACCGGAATGGACTATGAACTTTACTCACGAACTTTAAATATCATTTTGGATTGGATGGACAGTATGAACAGGCAATGAAATTGTTTAGAAGGTGTGGTGGGTTGGATGGGGTAAGGCCAAGAAGCCTCTTCCCTCCCCCCTGTAAAGTAAAAGGGAAAGAAAAATTGAAGGGAAAGGAAAAAAAAACTCACAAGCTGAATTAGCAAAGCAGTGGAGCTATATTTACAAAGCAATGTAGGATTTGCAGGGGAATATTTACAAATTTACAATATCTACAATATATACAAAGATATACAATAAGGTAGCACAGGAATGAGAGTATCCCCCCTCGGCAGAGGGGGTTCCCCACCTCCGCTCTCCCCTCTCTTCCCCCCTTTCGCCAGAATAGGTTAGAAGAGAGTGAGAGAGAGAGAAAGAAGTTAAAAGCACTTTTGTGTTAATTGGAAAGGAGTCAATACAGGCCTTCTATCTTATCGGTTTCAAGGCCGAAGTCTTGGCAGAAAACCCAGCAGAGACAGAGCTGCAGCACGACGGAGAGGCGTGTGGTGAAGAGGTTATTAAATTTATGAATATGAAATATGAATTATGAAAATATAATTTTATTAATTATCAAACTATTAATAACCGATGAATCACCAACTTATATACATGTTCTAGTGCGCGTTCGTGAAATAGATTCCACAACTGGCTTAGTGTTATGATTATAACGTAATTGAACTATCTATAAACCCTTTCTGCATTTATGTAACAAAGGGTGCAGTTCCGCCGCTTGGCCACTAGATGGAGACTCGGCGGGACGCGGGCGGCTTCTGGCGATACACAGCAATATTACAATCTTTCTATGCGTCAGCGCTTACTCTGTTGGACGCGGATACTTTGAACTGAGTGCTAGTGGGTGGAAAGCACGTGGACGATATTCAATTCCCTTCAGGCAACAGGGATCGGTCCTGGACAGGGTCGGTCCGTGGGGTCGGCCCTCTACAGCAGTTCTCGGGGCTGATGCAAACAGCCTCAGGGAGAGAATGCGGCTGCGTTAGGCGGCGTCTCTCGTTTAATGAGGTTAAAGGAGCAACAGGACTCTCGCTGTGGTCCCGGGTCCGGTGCAATACAAGCACGAACAATGCTCTGGTTTTCCCTGGAATTCACAGGGCTCAGAGCGGCACCCGGCGGCTCCTTAGAGCGGCACTCGGCGGCTCCTTTCCCGCTAGGGCGGGGTTAGGCATACATGGACTCGGTATTAATCAAGTCCCTTCTCCCCGGCAACTGGGCAGATCTTACCCGCGGGGGTTGGTCCAGTCCTCCGGTGGCACGATGGGCTCTTCCGATCGGTACGACTGGTTGTAGCAATGCTGAGCTCCTCAGCCTCAGCGAAGGTCCTCCCTCTGGGCTTCTTCAACTATGCAGAGGCTTCCAGTATGCATGCATGTATAACAGAAGCTAACAACAATAAGCTCAATGGCAAAGGCTGCAGCTCGAGAGTTACTCTCTCGAGCAAGCACAGAGACAAAGTAAATGAGGGGGCAACGTGTTCACCAACTGGGGTAATACTTATAGATTCCTCGAGGCTGGGCTTGACCAATGGGCACTCTCATAAGCAACTGGCTTCAGCCTATAGAAAGCGTGAAGCTAGAATTATGCCCATACTTGGTGTCAGCACGAGCGCTGCATGCGCTGGGTGCGTGCAAGCCTGGCTAATGCCTTGGCTTTTGTCTTCCTCCTGGAGGGAGGGGGAACTTGCCCACATGCTGGGACAAGATTCAGTATTGGGGCATAATGTGCCTTCACCACAAGGCGGAAGCAAGACTGACAGAGAAGTGCTGGAAATGCCCATTTCACTCCCAGTTCAGAAGGTGCTTCCTCCCACTTCACCAATGAAATAGTTTAGATTATTCTTTCCGTTTACCAACTTCCGTCCACCATATTCCCTTTCTTAAGGGGGCAACGTCAACCGGTCACAGAAGGGGTGGACTGTGACCGTTTGACACTGTCCCCTTAAGAAAGGGAATATTGTGGTTGGATGTTTGTAAACAAAAGATGGATCTAAACTAATTTAATTGGTAGATTGGGAGGAAGCACCTTTTGAACTGGGAGTACCGCAGAGTATCCTGGGTATTCCTGCACTTTTCTAGTCAGTCTGTCTTCCCCCTTCTTTAGTGGCATGCAGCTCGCTGTTTCTGGGCTTTCGGCCAGACTCGGCCTTGGGAAGAGATAAGAACTTTCTAAGACGTAATGGCCTAACTGCTTCTAATTAACCACTGCTCTTTTTTCTCTTTTCTCTCTTTCTAACCCTCTCTGGGGAAAGGGGGAAAGAAGGGGGAGCAGAGGTTTGGAACCCCCTCAGCAGAGGGGGGAACTGTCATTTCTGTGCTACTTTATTGTACATTTGTGTATATATTGTACATATTGTAAATTCTGTATATTCCCCTGCATATCCTATATTGCTTTGTAAAAATATAGCACCCACTGCTTTGCTAATTCAGCTGTGAGTTTTTTTTCTTCTCTTTCCGGGGGGAGGAGAAGGCACGGCCTTTCCCTTCCAACCCTACGACAGCTGTTAAAGACATAACAAAAACATCTGATTGCTGAAAAAGCCGCTGCAAGTAAATCTCTTTAACAGGAACATAGATACAATCAAAATCTCTCCCTGCTACTGTTAATAGTCTCTGTCTAGCCTTAATAATTAAAAACGCAAACATTTCATGCTGTACACAAATCGTCTCAACAGGCTGGTTAGAAAGAAAACCCACTCAATTAAAAGCAATGGGTCTGTTTTACCTGTATCCCACTGAAAAATCAGGGCATGTGGCTGTCGAGCAGGATTCAACAAAATTAAGAAAAAAGGTAGTTCAGGTGCACATCGATGAGCCTGCCTCAAAGCAATGGCCATGGTCACACTCTGCAAAGACTGAAGTGCTTCAGAATTCAAAACTCGAGGAGAACACAGATTAGTGTCACCCTTTAGGAGTTCAAACAAAGGACTTAAATCTGTATTGGAAATTCCCAAAAAAGGGCAAACCCAATTTATGGTTCCCAGCAATTTCTGAACATCATGAAGTGTTTTCACCTGTACATTGATTTGTAAGGACTGTGGAACAATTGTTTGGGTCCGAATCCTCCACCCTAAATATTTCCAAGGTGGTACATTCTGAATTTTCTCAGGTGCTACACAAAAACCCACTTTAGTCACAGTAGATACAGTAAGGGCTACAGCTTCCTCCATGAGCTCAGGGCTTTGTGCTGCCACTAGAATGTCATCCATGTAATGATAAATCAGAACATCAGGAAATGCCTCCCGAACAGGACTAAGAATTTTTGCTACATACCACTGACAAATTGTAGGACTATTTTTCATTCCTTGTGGAAGCACAATCCAATGATATCTCTGCAAAGGTTGCTGCATGTTGATGTCTGGAACTGAAAAAGCAAATTTAGGAGCATCATTTGGATGTAAAGAAATGCTAAAGAAGCAATCTTTCAGGTCAATAACAGTTAAATGCCAATATCGTGGTATCATTGTGGGTGAGGGTAGCCCTGGTTGAAGGCTCCCCATATCTTCCATAACATCATTAATCTTTCTGAGATCATGGAGTAAGTGCCACTTGCCTGTTTGTTTTTTGATGACAAAAATAGGAGAGTTCCATGGACTCGTGGAGGGTACAATATGCCCTGTCCCCAGTTGCTCTGTGAATAGTTCTTGGAGTGCGTGAAGCTTTTCCAGTGGTAGGGGCCATTGATCCACCCAGACAGGGCAATTTGTTTTCCATGTTAACTGGAGGGTGTCGCGCACCGCAATGGCCCCCTCTAAAAATGGGTGTTCATAGTCACCCCCCATTGTGAAAGCACATCACAACCCCATAGCACCATAGGCACAGATAAAACAAAAGATTTCACAGAAGCTATATGTCCCTCTGGTCCTTGAATCTGAATGAAATTCAGGCTCTGATGACTTTCTCCAGCTCCCCCTATGCCTGCCAGTGCCTGAGATGCACTAGCTAACGGCCAGCGGGGGGGCCATTTAGCTTTAGAAATTACTGTGATATCTGCTCTAGTATCAATAATACCACTAAGCATTATTTTCTGCTGACCATATGTGACCGTTTGAGGCTGCGCCTTTAATAAGAGGGACATTGTGATTGAATGTTTTATAAACAAAGGACAGGTCTAAACTAATTTCATTGGTGGATTGGTAGAAAGCAACTTTAAACTCTGAGTTCAGCAGAGACCAGTGGCAGTTTCGCTCTCTTCCCCCCTCCTTTGGCAGCTTGCAGCTTCTGGGCTTTCGGCCAGACTGACCTTGGACACATAAGGCCTGTACTAAACTTACTAACACATTTGCTCTAATTATAACTGCTTTTAATTAACAATTATTCCTTTTCTCTCTTTCCAACCCTCTCTGGGGAAAAGGGGGAGAGAAGGGGGGGTACGGGAGGGGAACCCTCCTCGACAGAGGAGGGAATCTTGTTCCTGTGTTACTTCATTGTATATTTCTGAATATATATTGTAAATAATTGTGGCCGGTTGACAGTGTCCCTTTAAGAAAGGGAATATGGTGGACGGAAGTTGGTAAACGGAAGGAATATTCTAAACAATTTCATTGGGCGAGTGGGAGGAAGCACTATCTGGCCTGAGAGTGAAGTGGGCATTCCCAGCACTTCTCTGTCACTCTTGCTTCCGCTTCTCCAGGGTGCAGGAACTCTTCTCTGTGCTGGGCTTTCTGCCAAGGCCTCGGCCTTGAGGATAAGATAACCAGGTCTATATTAACTGCTTTCAATTAACACAAACTGCTTTTAACTTCTTTCTTTTCTCTTTCTCCCTCTTTTCTGAACTATTCTGGGGAAAGGGGGGAAGAGAGGGGAGAGCGGAGGTGGGGAAACCCCTCGGCCGAGGGGGGTTACTCTCATTTCTGTGTTACTCTGTTGTATATCTTTGTATATATTGTAGATATTGTAAATTTGTAAATATTCCCCTGCAAAACCCTACACTGCTTTGTAAATATAGCTCCACTGCTTTGCTAATTCAGCTGGTGAGTTTTTTTTCCTTTCCCTTCAATTTTTTTTTCCCTTTTACCTTACAAGGGGGAAGGGAAGAGGCTTCTCGGCCTTACCCTTTCACCCACCACATTTTTTTTTATTGGCGCCCAACGTGGGGCAGATAATTAGTTTAATTTATTACCTGATTGATTTAGTGTTTTCTAGCTGAATTAGCAAACATGAAGGTCTTGTGGTTTGTGGAGCGATTGTTCTTTTCAATTTTGGGGCTCTGGTTTACAGATATTGTTTGGGTTTGCTTTTGGATTACCTGGGTAAATATTTGGTGCGGACAATTTATATGTGGGTTATGTATAGAGTTAAATTATGGTATGGAAAATGTATTAATTTATTATGGCCAGTGAGATACAGGAATGTTACCTCCACCACTCTCCCAATTGAGATAAAGGGTTTTAAGATTCCGCCTGAGGAGAGAGTAACTTTAGGTGATGCCTGGGACCCAAAGGTGATTTATGTGATGTCTATAATTCTGCTGCTGGTGATAACTAATGTGTATTGTCTATATTCCTGGCGTCGGGAGAAAAAGGTGTCCAGAGCTTGTTTTGTTATTAAAACTAGATCAAAAAGAAAATGCCGTGGCTCTGGATCAGTCCAAGAGTCATCTAGTGATGAGGAAGGTGGAGACTCTCTGTCAGTTAAAAAGAAGACTAAAAAGTTAATTGGTAAAGCAGCTCTAAATGACTTTGCTGATTCTAGCAAGCAGCCAAGGGCATCGGCTGGTATCAACATGGCACCTACTCCTTCTCCCACTCCTTCTCCTTCTTCTTCTTCTCCATCGGCCGTTAACGGAGCAACGTCACTTCCGCCTACTCCCTCAGTGGGACCGGAAGTCACTGCCCCAGCAGCTGATTTATCTCAGGACCTGTCAGCTTCCATTAAGGTGGCTGTAAATTCAAACACAGCTCCAGTTAAGGTGGCTCCTGTAAAGACTAGAGGTGCAAAGGCCAAAGATGGAGAAGAAGAGGAGCTGGAGACTGATCCTGGTGAGGGGCCCTCTACTCTAAGAGATCCTGCTCAGGAGGAAGAGGTGGTTTGTTTTAAAGATCTAGCTAACCTAGTGAGATCAAAGCAGGATACAGATGAAGCTAGGAAAGCAGCTGGCAAAGGTGGTTCTCAGCTTAAAGAGATCCTTAGGAGAATGACAGCAGGATTATATGGGCAAAGACTTCAGGGAGACGAGGAGGAAGATGATATTTTGGAATGTTCTTCGCCCCGCGAGGAATTGCGTGATGTCCGTAAAGATTTCACCAGGGCAGATAAGGAACCAGTTCTAGCTTGGCTCAGTAGGTGTTATGATACAGGTGCTCCAGCTCTAACAGTTGGAGACAAGTCAGCAGCTCAGTTAGGAACTCTCTCAAGGGACAATGGAATAGATAGACATCTAGGCAGAGCTCTCGGTAAGGTTAGTCTGTGGATACGCCTTTTAATGGCGGTTGCCCTGAGATATCCTTCCCGAGATGATCTTCCATGGAATCCTAAACCCTGGACTACCATAGATGAGGGAATTAAGCGCTTGAGAGAATTTGCTGTTAGAGAGCTACTCTATGGTGAACATGAAACTCTGAATCCTGATGATATTCCTGTGGGTATTGGTCTTGCTAAAAAGATCATCAAACTTGCTCCTTCTAATTATGCAAACATTCTGGCAAGCAGAATTGTGTCAAGAAGTTATGGTGGAGCTTCTCCCACGGTTGGCCAATTCAGTGATCAAATGAGACAATTGGAGGATAGCATGACACGTGGTTCTTTGGTTTCAGCCATTGAAACTCTGTCTGGAAAAATTGAGAATTGCATGAAGGATCTGAAAGATTCCATATACCAATTGGCACAAAAGGATAATTTCAATTCTTCCTCCAGGTGGATACAAGTTTCATCTGTGAGGAATACACATCCTCCAAGGAGGACATTCCAAAACAGGTCATTCCAAAACAGGTCATTCCAAAACAGACCGCCAAGGCAATCACGTAGAACTATTTGGATAACTCTGCGTGATCAGTTTGGTGAGAACATGAACCGCTGGGATGGCCAACCAACTTCTAATCTTTTCAGGAGACTGAGGGAATTGCAAAGTGGCAGAACCCGAGGTAGCAATACCAGAAGGGTAGCTGTTACTTCCACAGTTCCCCAGAACGACTCTTATGGTTCCAACAGTGGCTCCGGTTATAACATGCAAAGTTATAACCCTGCGAACTATGTGCAATGCACATGTGCGCATGTTCCCCATAACTAGGGGTGCCCTGCCTCCCGCCAGGGGGAGGAGAGGGATAACAGAGATAATAGAATCTATTGGGATGTGTACATCCAGTGGCCTGGCACTTCACAATTTCGGAAGTACAGGGCCTTGGTTGACACAGGAGCTCAGTGCACCATAATACCATCAAATTATCAGGGATCAGAGTCTATAACTATTCTGGGAGTCACTGGTGGATCTCAAGAGTTAAGTAAGGTAGAGGTTAATATAAGTTTAACTGGTAAGCAATGGAGGAAGCATACAATTGTGACTGGACCTGATGCACCTTGTATTTTGGGAATTGATTTTCTGAGAGAAGGGCGTTTCAAGGACCCTAGAGGTTACAAATGGGCTTTTGGAGTAGCTTCAATAGAAATTGATGGACAGAAATTGAAGCTATCTGCTAGACCTGAACTTTCTGATGAATCTGCAGTTGTGGGACAACATAAGATACAGGACATTAAATTGCCGGTTGCTTCTCAGACTGTGCTTCACAGACAATACAGAACCAACCGTGACTCTTTGTTGCCCATTCAGAATCTGATTCGTCAGTTGGAGAGTCAGAAAGTCGTCAGCAAAACTCATTCACCTTTCAACAGTCCAGTGTGGCCTGTGCGGAAGCAGAATGGAGACTGGCGTCTGACAGTAGACTACCGAGCCCTCAATGAAGTGACACCACCTATGAGTGCAGCAGTACCAGACATGATGGAGCTACAGTATGAGCTGGAATCCAAAGAGGCCAAATGGTATGCTACCATAGACATTGCTAATGCATTTTTCTCTATTCCCATAGCAGAGGAATGCAGGCCTCAGTTTGCTTTCACCTGGAGAGGAATCCAGTACACTTTCAACAGGTTGCCAATGGGCTGGATCCACAGCTCAAGCATCTGTCATGCAGTGATCCACGATGCTCTGGAGAAAGGCGGTGCTCCAGAACACATCCAGTTCATCGATGACATCATTGTCTGGGGTAAAACTGCTGAGGAAGTCTTCGAGAAAGGCAACAAAATCATTGACATTCTTCTGAATGCAGGTTTTGCCATCAAACGAGACAAGGTGAAAGGACCTACCACAGAAATTCAGTTTCTGGGAGTGCGATGGCAGGATGGACGCAGACACATTCCAGTGGATGTGGTAAACAGAGTCTCTACCATGGCAAGTCCCACAAACAAGCAAGAGACCCTATGTTTCTTGGGGATAGTGGGATTTTGGAGACTGCACATTCCTGGATACAGTCAGATTGTGAAACCTCTGTATGATGTAACTCGAAAGAGAAACCATTTCCACTGGGGACCTGAACAACAAGCAGCCTTTGACCAGATAAAGCAAGAAGCTTTTCAAGCAATGGGTCTGGGACCTGTCCGAGATGGTCCAGACATTAAGAACATTTTGTATACGGCTGCAAGTGACAATGGTCCAACCTGGGGCTTGTGGCAAAAAGCTCCAGGTGAGACACGTGGACGACCTCTTGGTTTCTGGAGTCGAGGTTACAGAGGTTCAGAGGCTAATTATACTCCAACAGAGAAAGAAATTTTAGCTGCCTATGAAGGAGTAAAAGCATCCTCTGAAGTGATTGGAACTGAATCACAACTTCTCTTAGCTCCCAGATTACCAGTTTTGAATTGGATGTTCAAAGGCAAAGGTTCCACACCACATCATGCCACAGACTCCACATGGTCTAAGTGGATGGCTCTGATAACACAGAGAGCTCGAATGGGAAATCTTGAAAGACCTGGTCTAGTGGAGGTGATCTCAAGTTGGCCTGAAGGTACCAACTGTGCTAAACCTCCAGAGGAGAAAGTAACTCGTGCTGAGGAAGCTCCTCCTTACAATGACCTTTCTGATGATGAGAAGAAATATGCTTTGTTCACAGACGGTTCCTGTCGTCTTGTCGGAAACAAGCGAAGGTGGAAGTCTGCAGTGTGGAGTCCAACACGCCGAGTTGCAGAGGCGAAGGACGGAGAAGGGGAATCCAGTCAGTTAGCAGAAGTAAAAGCTGTCCAGCTAGCTCTCGACGTAGCTGAACGTGAGAGATGGCCAAAGCTTTATCTCTAACCGACTCATGGATGGTAGCCAATGCTCTATGGGGTTGGCTAAAGAACTGGAAAAAGAGTGGTTGGCACAGAAAAGGAAAACCCATTTGGGCAGCCAACCTGTGGCAGGACATTGCTGATCGAATCGAGAGAATTCCAGTGAAAGTGAGACACATCGATGCTCACATTCCTAAGAGCAAAGCTACTGAGGAACAGCAACACAACCAGCAGGCAGATCTAGCTGCAAGAGTTTCTCAAGTAGACATGGACTCTAATCTTGATCTCGACTGGAAACACCGAGGTGAGATATTCTTAGCTCGGTGGGCTCACGATTCATCAGGACATCAAGGCAGAGATGCAACATACCAATGGGCTCGTGACAGATTCATAGACATTTCCATGGATGCTATCACACAAGTCATCCATGACTGTGACATTTGTGCTGCTATTAAGCAGGCAAAACGACTTAAGCCCTTGTGGTATGGTGACCGATGGTCCAAGTACAAGTATGGTGAAGCTTGGCAGATTGACTACATCACTCTACCACGTTCTCGTTCTGGTAAGCAATACGTGCTTACTATGGTAGAGGCAAACACTGGATGGTTGGAAACTTATCCAGTTCCACATGCAACTGCCCGCAACACCATTCTCGGTCTGGAGAGACAGATCCTGTGGAGACACGGAACTCCAGAGAGGATTGAGTCAGACAATGGAACTCATTTCAAGAACAACCTTGTAAAGAACTGGGCAAAAGAGCACGGTATTGAGTGGATATTCCACATTCCCTACTATGCACCAGCTTCAGGGAAGATTGAACGCTACAACGGTTTTTTGAAGACCACTCTTAAAGCCATGGGGGGTGGATCTTTGAAAAACTGGGAAAAACATTTAGCACAAGCAACCTGGCTGGTAAATAGTAGAGGTTCAGTGAACCGAGCTGGACCTGCACATTCAGATTTGCTACGGAAAGTAGAAGGTGATAGAGTTCCTGTTGTTAGAGAAAAGAACCTGTTAGGTAAAACTGTTTGGGTATTTTCACCCTCAGGAGAGTCTAAACCTGTCCGAGGGGTGGTTTCAGCTGAAGGTCCGGGTCACACTTATTGGGTAATGCAAGAGAATGGTGAAATTCAGTGTATTCCACAAAGAAATTTAACTTTAGCTGAAAGAGGTTAACTTCGAACTGCTGTACAGCTACATCGCGCCCAAAAGAAGAATCAACGAGGAATCTACGGTGCATGAACCATGAGATCCCTGAGAGCCCTGAGTCAACTAAGAGACCCTGAGATTTCCCTGTTTCCCTTTTCTTTGCTTTTCGGCGAAGAAATGAACTGTTTTCCATTTTTCTCATTTTCTGATTTTCTTGGACTTCTGAAACATCTATATCTGAGCATAGCCGGAATGGACTATGAACTCTATTCACGAACTGTAAATATCATCTTGGATTGGATGAACAGTATAAACAGTCAATGAAAATTGTTTAGAAGGGGTGGACTGTGGCCGGTTGACAGTGTCCCTTTAAGAAAGGGAATATGGTGGACGGAAGTTGGTAAACGGAAGGAATATTCTAAACAATTTCATTGGTCGAGTGGGAGGAAGCACTATCTGGCCTGAGAGTGAAGTGGGCATTCCCAGCACTTCTCTGTCACTCTTGCTTCCGCTTCTCCAGGGTGCAGGAACTCTTCTCTGTGCTGGGCTTTCTGCCAAGGCCTCGGCCTTGAGGATAAGATAACCAGGTCTATATTAACTGCTTTCAATTAACACAAACTGCTTTTAACTTCTTTCTTTTCTCTTTCTCCCTCTTTTCCGAACTATTCTGGGGAAAGAGGGGAAGAGAGGGGAGAGCGGAGGTGGGGAAACCCCTCGGCCGAGGGGGGTTACTCTCATTTCTGTGTTACTCTGCTGTATATCTTTGTATATATTGTAGATATTGTAAATTTGTAAATATTCCCCTGCAAAACCCTACACTGCTTTGTAAATATAGCTCCACTGCTTTGCTAATTCAGCTGGTGAGTTTTTTTTCCTTTCCCTTCAATTTTTTTTTCCCTTTTACCTTACAAGGGGGAAGGGAAGAGGCTTCTCGGCCTTACCCTTTCACCCACCACAATAATGTAAATTGTGTATATAAACCTGCATTTCCCAAACCGCTTGTAAATACAGCGCAATCCTTTGCTAATCCGGCTGTGGTTTTTCTTTCAATTTCCTTCCCATTACTTCCCTTTACAAGTGATGAGGAAAAGGCTGAGGTACTTAATAACTTCTTTACCTCAGTCTTCACTGCAAGGGCCTCTAGCCACACTCCTGATGTTATGGAAGTCAAAGCCAGGGACGGGGAGGAAGAACTGCCCATTGTAAGTGCAGATCAGGTTCGTGATCATCTGAAGAACCTGAAAGTATTCAAGTCCATGGGATCCGACGGGATACACCCACGGGTACTGAGAGAACTGGCAGATGAGGTTGCTAAACCCCTCTCTATTATATTTCAAAAGTCATGGCAGTCTGGTGAAGTCCCCACAGACTGGAAAAGGGGAAACATTGCCCCCATCTTCAAAAAGGGTAAGAAGGAGGAACCAGGGAACTACAGGCCAGTCAGTCTCACCTCTGTGCCCGGAAAGATCATGGAGCAGATCCTCCTGGAGTCACTACTCACTCAAAAGAACAGTGAAGAGGTGATTTGGAACAGTCAGCATGGTTTTGCCAAGGGCAAATCCTGCCTGACCAACCTGGTTGCCTTCTATGAGCAGGTGAAAAAATTAATAGATGAGGGGTGAGCAACTGATGTCATTTACCTGGACCTGAGCAAAGCCTTCGACACTGTCCCGCACCACATCCTGGTCTCCAAACTGGTGACACATGGGTTTGATGGGTGGACCACTAGATGGATAAGGAACTGGCTTGATGGCCGCACCCAGAGAGTGGCTGTCAATGGGTCCATGTCCCAGTGGAGGCCAGTGACAAGCGGAGTCCCTCAGGGATCAGTCCCAGGACCTGTCTTATTCAACATCTTTGTGGGTGACATGGACAGTGGCATTGAGTTCACCCTCAGCAAGTTTGCTGATGACACCAAGCTGTGTGGTGCAGCAGACACGCTGGAGGGAAGGGAGGCCATCCAGAGGGACCTTGACAGGCTGGAGAGGTGGGCACAAGCCAACCTCATGAAGTTCAATAAGAGCAAGTGCAGGGTCCTGCATCTGGGTGGAGGCAATCCCAGGCACAAATATAGGCTGGGCAGTGACTGGCTGGAAAGCAGCCCTGAGGAGAGAGACTTGGGGGTGCTGGTGGACAAAAAGCTCAACATGAACTCTCAATGTGCACTTGCAGCCCACAAGGCCAATCAGATCCTGGGCTGCATCAGGAGAAGTGTGGCTAGCAGGTCAAGGGAGGTGATCCTCCCCCTCTACTCAGCCCTGGTGAGACCCCACCTGGAGTACTGTGTCCAGTTCTGGAGCCCCTCCAGAAGCTCCGAGGTGACCTAATTGTGGCCTTCCAGTATGTGAAGGGGGCCTACAGAAAGGCTGGGGAAGGACTTCTCAGGATCTCAGGTAGTGATAGGACTAGGGGGAATGGAATGAAGCTGGAGGTGGGGAGATTCAGGCTAGATGTGAGGAGGGGGTTCTTCACCATGAGAGTGGTGAGACCCTGGAATGGGTTGTCCAGGGAGGTGGTCGAGGTCCCGTCCCTGGAGGTGTTTAAGAGCAGGCTGGATGAGGCTCTGTCCAGCCTGATCTAGTGTGGGGGTGTCCCTGCCCATGGCAGGGGGGTTGGAACTAGATGATCCGTGTGGTCCCTTCCAACCCTGAATGAAACTATGAAACTATGAAACTATGAAACTACTTACGGGGGGGGAGAAGGCAGGGCCTGTCGTGCCTCCTCTCGCGATGCTTCCAGGGCTTCCCGCGGGCAGTCACGGGCTTGTGCAATGTGTTGACCTGTGCCCATGTGGTGATGCAACGTGAGTGCCGCTAAAGCCTGATTGTTATCTCCCACATATGTAAGTAAGAGCGCTTGGAGCCCTTTTCTCCACTGGAACTCCCATAGAGTGTACTAAGACGGAGTTAGCAACAGTTGCGCTAGAGATTTTAAGTCATATGGTGTCATTACATGATTGTCGAGTATAGATGTTAAAAGATTAGCAAAATAAGGAGAAGAGAGCCCATGCTCAGCGGCAGTATGACGGAGTTCTTTAATCACTGGGAAGGACAAAGCCTCTCATTGAGGGTTACCCCCTCTTCCCGCATACAGTACAGGAGCCACGATTCTTGTGGCAACCTCAGTGTCTCCATCCCGCAAAGCTTGGCGCTTAATAGAAGCCCACACATCGTGAGGATCCCGGAGATAAAGGTCTGGTTCCCGTTCAGGATCGACATGACCTGGATCTAGGAGGTTGTCTCCGGGGGGGTATTCTGCTGCGTATGTACCCAAAGTCTGAGTCCGCAGCTTTGGCTTTGGTGGCAGCTTAGAGGGTAACGGAGGAGGAGTCTGAGCTCCCTCAATACTCTGTTCCGAGTTCCCTTCTTGTGCTTTAAGCATCTCAAATATAATCCGCCACCATGGGAGCATAGGTTGCGCCTCAACATTCCCTGTAGTAACAGCATCCCATAACTTCACCCCCACTTGATCCCAGATTTCACTCGTAAACATGCTAGATATTGTAACTGTCGGGATGTTCTCCTGCACCCACTCCAGCATGTCCTTAAGATCACGGCCAC
The DNA here is from genome assembly GCA_011125475.1 of Melanerpes aurifrons. Classification (NCBI taxonomy): domain Eukaryota; kingdom Metazoa; phylum Chordata; class Aves; order Piciformes; family Picidae; genus Melanerpes; species Melanerpes aurifrons. The sequence goes on from WWNC01000133.1 coordinate 1,107,565, forward strand.
AGATAACCTTGCCATGCTTTTTAAGGAGTTCTTGCATTAATTCATAAACGTCTCTTTCTGAGGAACTCTCCTGGTTCCCCATGTTTCCCACGGCTCACCTCTCGTCCAGTGGGAGGGATTGCTCTGGCTGGTTGGCTTTTCCTGCTTCCTTTCAGCAGCTCATTCAAAGTTCCGAGGGAATACGCGGCAGGACGCGGCTTAGCGTTTCATTGCCCCTAACATGTCAGGGGTCACCATTTGCTGCGATTAAGAGATGGGACGCAGCCTGATGCAGGCCAGGTGTCCACTTTATTATGCAGAATTCTTCTTTATAAAACTAAGACAGCACAGAAGCCATTTACAACAGGAACAGGGACTCCATTACATCCTTCTTCTGTATGTCTGAAGTCCGACCCTCTCAGGTCATAACAACCACGCATAATCAAAAATCTGCCCTCCTCCAACAGCAGTGCTGCACTGAGTTCCCATAGTTCACAAGCCATCAAGGCCAACACTGTCTCCTTCTTATCAGTCCAGCAGTGCTTGGAGTTCGGCTCTCCATGATTTAACCCTTCATGTCATGACCGTGTTTGTGCCCTGAAATGGAGAAATGGGGAAAGTAAAATTAATGCAAAGAGTCAGTGTTATGTGTGGAAATAAAATCCATATAGCCTGATCCCTTTTGTCAGTAGCATCCCTTTCATCTACTCATGTAGGTCACAAAGACAGCTTTTCACTAGCTTCTGACAGTGTCCTTAGAGATTGGAGTACTGATTTTGGTGCCAGTCAAGGGAGAAACAGATGAATGCCCTGCTTTGGCTATGCATTTCCAAACTCTTCTTGCTATACTGCTGCTGCTGTCTACAGACATGGTACATAAAAATTGTTTTTTTCCATCTCACCACAGAAACCTGGAATGACAGCTAACTTCATAGATTTCTGGGCAGATTTCACCTGCATTTTTCAGTTTGATGGAGTGAAAGACAAAAAATCCTAGTTAGATTAATCCTATTTAAAGGGCAGATATAAGTGGTTTTATACATTGAGTCTATTTACATCAGAAATTTACATCTGGTCAGCCTCTATCTCCGCTGGCTTCTTTTACAGCTAGGAACTTGGGATAACCTGATTAAAATGCTCCTGTGATAGCTGCTCTTGCTTCCCCACTTGCTATAGAAATAATAATTTATTAAAATTATTTAACAGTTGTAATGGGTTGGGGCAGACCCCCTCCCCACCACGCGCAGAAATAACAACTCAGACAAACGGATTGCAAAAAAGTGATGAAAAGTTTAAATAGAACAGTGAGTGCGTGCAGAGAACTAGAAACACAGTGACAAGAGAGAAACCCAAAACAGACCCAGAGAAATCCCATCCCCCACCTGAGGGTGCACCCAAACCCCCAGGGCTCCTCCTTCCCCCCCCCACTGCTAGGCTAGTCTCAGCTGGCCAGATCTGAGACTGCCCATCCCCCCGTGGCCTTGGGCCTAACCAGGCCCATGGCCGGGAGATCTTCTCCCCAGTTACCAGGCGGCGAGGAGGAAGGAAAGAGGAAGTGCCAGACCCCGCCGTGAAACTTATAGTGGTGCAAGGGATCATGGTAGGAAATAACCTAATTTCCTGTGTCCACCCACTGGGCTGGACTTCTGGACACAGGAAACACCCCTGTAGCAGAGGACACCCAGCCCAAACTACGACAACAGTCCATGCTGCCCTGGACAAATTCCTTAAAAGAAAAATGTTTTAACTGATTTTCAAGTAGATTTGAATCAGAAATGTAATCAATGTATGCTCTCATAGCTTTAAATAGAAATGCACATAAAATACATGAGGTTTTTTAGTTAGTTAGTTGTTTATTTATTATTAATTCATATTTGTTATAAGAGGCAATAAAATAAATTAACACCACATACAACTTGGAAAGTTCTAACCTCTGGAGCATTTTTCCACCTCAAAAATGGGAAATTCAAAGAACATATTAAGTGATTTTGCTACCTGCAGCCTCTTACAATGCATTAAAATGTTGATCCATATAAATTCTATATCAAGACATTAATTTAGTCCTGTGAGGAGCACAAGCTTTGAAAAAGTAAATGGAACTTGTTTTCTCATTTTTATGGCTAGGAGTTTCTGAGAGAAATAAATTGTGCTTAGAAGTGAAGCAGCTACTACCTAAAACTCATCAGAATTATTTTGAGGAAGTAGATTCAACTGTTACTCAAAATTTCATATGGAAGCAAAATCTGAGATTTAACTTTCCCTGCTTAATATGTTTTCTCAGATGATAACCAAGATTTTAATCAGTAACTTCAAATTATGCATTTTGAAATTTGAGAACTGCCTGTCCCTTTTAGTTCTGGTATAGAGCTCCAAAAAGTTTTTTCTGAAGGCAGACTTCCAGAAACATCTGCATTATTCAGGGGTTTTGTTTGTTTGTGTGTGTGTTTTTCTTAAATAAGTCATAAAGGATCTCTGTGCTCCTGGGAGATTTAAGACACAAAAAGGAGTCAAAATAGTTCAGTGGTAGGCGGTATAACACATCAGATGTCATTACATGGTATGTAACGTAAATACATACTGCCATTTTTGGCAGAGTGCAGGAAATGATACATACTGAAATGTCTCAGTTTTCATGCTGACCTTGGCCATGAGAACTGTGTGATGCTTTAGTAAACTGCAATGCACACATGGCACTGTGACCGTTTGAGGTTGTGCCTTTAAAAAAAAGACAGTGCTGGGACACTATGGCTGAATGTTTTGGAATGTTAACAAAAACAACCAGATATTATAAACTAATTTCATTGGTGGATTGGTAAAAATGCAGTTTTAAGCTTAGGTGCAGTTGCAACTTTCCTCAGTTGCTCCTTTCCTTTCTCCTTTCCAGCTTGTCCGCTTCTGGGCTCCCTGCCAAGACTGACCTTGGACAGATAAGCAAACTAAGGCCTACTAACATATTCTGTTTTATTAATAATTGCTCTTTTTCTCTCTTTCTAACCCTTTTTGGGGAAAAAGTGGAGACAAGGGAATACAGGGGGGGAACCCTACTCCGGGGGGGGCGGGAATTTCATTCCTGTATTATTGTTTTTTTTAACCTTGCTGTACATTTCTGTGTATATATTGTAAATACTGTAAATTGTGTATGTATATCCTGCATTCCCTAAAAATTTCTTGTAAATATAACATTTCCCTTTTGCTCCTCCAGTCGGCTAACTGTGGTTTCTTTCTTCCACTTTGTGGGGAGGAGAAGGCTGAGTCCTTCTCTTAAACCCACCACATTTCTTTTTGGCTGCCCAACTCGGGGCTTGAGGATAATTAGCTTGATTTATTGCTTGCTCGAGCCAGACCAGCAAACATGAAGGCGCTTTGGATTTTTAAGCAATTGCTATTCTCAGTGTGTTCGGTTCTGATCTACAAGTAATGTCTGGGCCTCCTTATCGATCATTCAGGCAAATATTTGACGCAGAAAATTAATTTGTGGTTTGTACAAAAATCAGACTTCTGTATGGGCACTGTCTGGAATTCTTATAGCCTAACAGATACAAGAATGTGGCCTCTCGCACTATCCCGATTTAGATAAGGGAGTTTAAGATCCCAGTAGGTGAAAGAGTAGTTTTAAGTGATGGCTGGGATCCAAAGGTGATTTATTTGATGTGTGTAATCCTGCTCTCGGTGATAATTAATGTGTATCTGCTGTTTTCTTTGCATCGGGAGAGGAAGGTATCCAGAGCGTGTTTTGTGATTAAGACTATATCAAAAAGAAAGCGGCATGGCTCTGGGTCGGTCCCAGAGACGTTTAGTGATGAGGAGTGTGGAGAATCTGTGTCAGTTAAAAAGAAAGCTAAAAAGTTAATTGGAAAAGCTGCTCTGAACGGTTTTGCCGCTGATTCTGGCAAGCTGCCAGGGGTGGCGGCAACTGCCAATATGGCGTCTCCTCCTTCTGCTTCTTCTTAGGTCAATAATGGGTAAGGTCATTTCCGTCTTCTTGCATGGTGGGACCGGAAGCCACTGCCCCAGCAGCTGATTTGTCTCAGAATCTGTCAGCTTCTGTTAAGGTGGCTGTAAATTCAAACACAGCTCCAGTTAAAGTGGCTGTTTTAAAGACTAGAAGTGGAAAGACCAAAGCTGATCCAGGAGCTAATGGAGGAGAAGAGCAGGAGACTGATCCTGGTGAGGGACCCTCTACTAGAAAAGATCCTGCTGAGGAGGAAGAAAAGATTTGTTTTAAAGATCTAGCTGAGTCAGTGAGATCAAAACAGGATAGAGATGCAGCTAGGACAGGAGCTGGCAGAGGTGGTTCTCAGCTTAAAGACATCCTAGAGAGAGTGGAAGCAGGATTATGGGGACAACAAGTTGAGGAAGAGGAGGAGTCGGATGACATTTCAGACTGTTCCTCACCAAGGGAAGAGTTACGAAATGTCCGTAAAGATTACACCAGGGCAGATAAGGAGCCAGTTCTAGCTTGGCTTAGTAGGTGTTATGATACAGGTGCTCCAGCTCTAATATTTGAAGACAAGTCAGCAGCTCAGTTAGGAACTCTCTCGAAGGATAATGGAATAGATAGACATCTAGCGAAGATTCTCGGTAAGGTTAATCTGTGGATATGCCTTTTAATGGCAATTGCCCTGAGATACCCTTCCCGAGATGATATTCCATGGAATCCTAAACCCTGGACTACCATAGATGAGGGAATTAAGCGCTTGAGGGAATTTGCTGTTAGAGAGCTACTCTATGGTGAACATGAAACTCTGAATCCTGATGACATTCCTGTGGGTACCGGTCTTGCTAAAAAGCTCATCAAACTTGCTCCTTCTAATTATGCAAACATTCTGTCAAGCAGAATTGTGGCAAGAAATTATGGTGGAGCTCCTCCTCCGGTTGGCCAATTCAGTGATCAAATGAGACAATTGGAGGATAGCATGACACGTGGTTCTTTGGTTTCGGCCATTAAAGCTATGTCTGGTGATATACAGAATTGCATGAGAGAGTTAAAGGATGAATTTAAAAATTCCTTATCCCAATTGGCACGAAGGGATAATTTCAATTCTTCCTCCAGGTGGATACAAGTTTCATCTGTGAGGAATACACGTCCTCCAAGGAGGTCATTCCAAAACAGATCAAATCAAAACAGACCACCAAGGCAGTCACGTAGGACAATTTGGATAACTCTGCATGATCACGTTGGTGAGAACATGAACAACTGGGATGGCTAACCAACTTCAAATCTTTTCAGGAGAGTAAGGGAACTGCAAAGTGGCAGAACCTGAGGTAGCAATACCAGAAGGGTAGCTGTTACTTACTTCCACAGATCCCCAGAACAACTCTAGTAACTCCAACAGTGGCTCCAGCTATAACACTGCACACTGTGCTCAATGCACATGTGGGCATGTTCCCCATAACTAGGGGTGCCCTGCCTCCCGCCAGGGGGAGGAGAGGGATAACAGAGAAAATAGAATCTATTGGGATGTGTACATCCAGTGGCCTGGCACTTCACAATTTTGGAAGTACAGGGCCTTGGTTGACACAGGAGCTCAATGCACCATAATACCATCAAATTATCAATGATTACAGTCTATAACTATTTTGGGAGTCACTGGTGTATTTCAAGAGTTAAGTAAGGTGGAGGTTAATATAAGTTTAACTGGTAAACAATGGAGGAAGCATACAGTTGTGACCGGACCTGATGCACCTTGTATTTTGAGAATTGATTTTCTGAGAGAAGGGCGTTTCAAAGACGCTAGAGGTTACAAATGGGATTTTGTAGAAGCTTCTATAGAAATTGATGGACAAAAACTGAAGCTATCTGTTAGACCTGAACTTTCTGATGAATCTGCAGTTGTGGGACAACACAAGATGCAGGACATTAAATTGGCGGTTCCTTCTCACACTGTGCATCACAGACAATACAGAATCAACCGTGACTCTTTGTTGCCCATTCAGAATCTGATTCGCCAGTTGGAGAGTCAGAAACTCGTCAGCAACACTCATTCACCTTTCAACAGTCCAGTGTGGCCTGTGTGAAAGCAGAATGGAGACTGGCGTCTGACGGTCGACTTCCAAGCCCTAAATGAAGTAACACCACCTATGAGTGCAGCAGTACCAGACATGATGGAGTTACAGTATGAGCTGGAATCCAAAGAGGCCAAATGGTATGCTACCATAGACATTGCTAATGCATTTTTCTCTATTCCCATAGCAGAGGAATGCAGGCCTCAGTTTGCTTTCACCTGGAGAGGAATCCAGTACACTTTCAACAGATTGCCAATGGGCTGGATCCACAGCTCAAGCATCTGTCATGCAGTGATCCAGGATGCTCTGGAGAAAGGCGGTGCTCCAGAAGACATCCAGTTCATCGATGATATCATCGTCTGGGGTAAAACTGCTGTGGAAGTCTTCGAGAAAGGTAACAAAATCATTGACATTCTTCTGGATGCAGGTTTTGCCATCAAGCGAGACAAGGTGAAAGGACCTACCACAGAGATTCAGTTTCTGGGAGTGCGGTGGCAGGATGGACACCAACACATCAGTATCTGAAGTGGGCCTAGAGAAAGCCTGGGGAAGGACTTCTCAGGATCTCAGGTAGTGATAGGACTAGGGGGGGAGGAATGAAGATGGAGGTGGGGAGATTCAGGCTAGATGTGAGGAGGGGGTTCTTCACCATGAGAGTGGTGAGACCCTGGAATGGGTTGTCCAGGGAGGTGGTCGAGGCCCCGTCCCTGGGGGTGTTTAAGACCAGGCTGGATGAGGCTCTGTCCAGCCTGATCTAGTGTGGGGTGTCCCTGCCCGTTGCAGGGGGGTTGGAACTAGATGATCCTTGTGGTCCCTTCCAACCCTGAATGAAACTATGAAACATTCCAGTGGATGTGGTAAATAGAGTCTCTACCATGGCAAATCCCGCAAACAAGCAAGAAACTCTACGTTTCTTGGGGATAGTGGGATTTTGGAGACTGCACATTCCTGGATACAGTCAGATTGTGAAACCTCTGTATGATGTGACTCGAAAGAGAAACAGTTTCCACTGGGGACCTGAACAACAAGCAGCCTTTGACCAGATAAAGCAAGAGGTAATTCAAACAATGGGTCTGGGACCTGTCCGAGATGGTCCAGACATTAAGAACATTTTGTTCTTAATGCAAGTGACAATGGTCCAACCTGGTGCTTGTGGCAAAAAGCACCTGGTGAGACATGTGGACGACCTCTTGGTTTCTGGAGTCGAGGTTACAGAGGCTCAGAGGCTAATTATACACCAACAGAGAAAGAAATTTTAGCTGCCTATGAAGGAGTAAAAGCATCTTCTGAAGTGATTGGAACTGAATCACAACTTCTCTTAGCTCCCAGATTACCAGTTTTGAATTGGATGTTCAAAGGCAAAGGCTCCACACCACATCATGCCACAGACTCAACATGGTCTAAGTGGATGGCTCTGATAACACAGAGAGCTCGAATGGGAAATCTTGAAAGACCTGGTCTAGTGGAGGTGATCTGAAGTTGGCCTGAAGGTACGAACTGTGCTAAACCTCCAGAGGAGAAAGTAACTCGTGCTGAGGAAGCTCCTCCTTACAATGACCTGTCTGACGATGAAAAGAAATATGCTTTGTTCACAGACGGTTCCTGTCGTCTTGTTGGAAACAAGCAAAGATGGAAGTCTGCAGTGTGGAGTCCAACACGCCGAGTTGCAGAGGCGAAGGATGGAGAAGAAGAATGCAGTCAGTTCACAGCGGTAAAAGTTGTCCACTTAGCTCTCGACGTGGCTGAACGTGAGAGATGGCCAAAGCTTTATCTCTACACCGACTCATGGATGGTAGCCAATGCTCTATGGGGTTGGCTAAAGAACTGGAAGAAGAGTGGTTGGCAGAGGAAAGGAAAACCCATTTGGGCAGCCAACCTATGGCAGGACATTGCTGATCGAATCGAGAGAATTCCAGTGAAAGTGAGACACATCGATGCTCACATTCCTAAGAGCAAAGCTACTGAGGAACAGCAACACAACCATCAGGCAGATCTAGCTGCAAGAGTTTCTCAAGTAGACATGGACTCTAATCTTGATCTCGACTGGAAACACCGAGGTGATATATTCTTAGCTCGGTGGGCTCATGATTCATCAGGACATCAAGGCAGAGATGCAACATACCAATGGGCTCGTGACAGATCCATAGACATTTCCATGGATGCCATCACGCAAGTCATCCATGACTGTGACATTTGTGCTGCTATTAAGCAGGCAAAACGAATTAAGCCCTTGTGGTATGGTGGCAGACGGTCCAAGTACAAGTATGGTGAAGCTTGGCAGATTGACTACATCACTCTACCACGTTCTCGTTCTGGTAAGTAATATGTGCTTACTATGGTAGAGGCAAACACTGGATGGTTGGAAACTGATCCAGTTCCACATGCAACTGCACGCAACACCATTCTCGGTCTGGAGAGACAGATCCTGTGGAGACACGGAACTCCAGAGAGGATTGAGTCAGACAACGGAACTCATTTCAAGAACAACCTTGTAAAGAGTTGGGTCAAAGAGCACGGTATAGAGTGGATTTTTCATATTCCCTAATGTGCACCAGTTGCTGGAAAAATTGAACACTACAACGGTTTGTTGAAGACCACTCTTAAAGCTATGGGGGGTGGATCTTTGAAAAACTGGGAAAAACATTTGGCACAAACAACCTGGCTGGTTAATAGTAGAGGTTCAGTGAACCGAGCTGGACCTGCACATTCAGATCTGCTACAGAAAGTAGAAGGTGATAGAGTTCCTGTTGTTAGAGAAAAGAATCTGTTAGGTAAAACTGTTTGGGTAATTTCACCCTCAGGAGAGGCTAAACCTGTCCGAGGGGTGGTTTCAGCTGAAGGTCTGGGTCACACTCATTGGGTAATGCAAGGGAATGGTAAAATTCAGTGTATTCCACAAAGAAAATTAACTTTAGCTGAAAGAGGTTAATTTCAAACTGTTGTACAGCTACATCGCGTCGTAAGGAAGAATCTCCGAGGTATCTACGGTGCACGAACCTTGAGAACCCTGAGATCCCTGAGTCAACTAAGAGACCCTTAGAATCCCAGTTTTCCTTTTCTTCGTTTCGTCGGTGAAGAGATAAACTGTTTTCCATTTTTCTCATTTTCTGATTTTCTTGGACTTCTGAATCATCTACATCTGAGCATAGCCGGAATGGACTATGAACTTTGCTTATAAACTGTAAATAATGTTTTGAATTGGATGGACAGTATGAACAACCAATGAAATTGTTTAGAAGGGGTGGACTGTGACCGTTTAAGGCTGTGCCTTAAATGAAGGGACAGTGCTGGGACACTATGGCTGAATGTTTTGAAATGTTAACAAAAACAATCAGATGTTCTAAACTAATGTCATTGGTGGATTGATAAAAATGCAGTTTTAAGCTTAGGTGCAGCTGGGACTTTCCTCATTTTGCTCCTTTCCTTTCTCGTTTCCAGCTTGTCCGCTTCTGGGCTCCCTGCCAGTTTGACCTTGAACAGATAAGTAAACTAAGGCCTACTTACATATTCTGCCTTATAAATAATTGCTCTTTTTCTCTCTTTCTAACCCTTTTTGGGGAAAAAGGGGAGAGAAGGGAATACGGGGGGGGAACCCTCCTCCTGAGGGTGGGGAATTTCATTCCTGTATTATTTGTTTTTTTACCTTGTTGTATATTTCTGTTTATGTATTGTAAATACTGAAAATTGTGTATATATATATATTCTGCATTCCCTAAAAATTTCTTGTAAATATAGCATTTCCCTTTTGCTCCTCCACTTGGCTAACTGTGGTTTCTTTCTTCCTCTTTGTGGGGGGGAGAAGGCTGAGCCCTTCTCTTAAACCCACCACAGGCACCAAGATTTATTTAGAGAGGCATTGCCGTATCTGAATAATTTTTTCTCATAGTATAGTCAGTGATAAGATGTGGTGGGGTTGGAAGGGTAAGGCCAAGAAGCCTCTTCCATCCCCCTGTAAAGTAAAGGGAAAGAAAAATTGAAGGGAAAGGGAAAAAAAAACTCACAAGCTGAATTAGCAAAGCAGTGGAGCTGTATATTTACAAAGCAATGTAGGATGTGCAGGGGAATATATACAAATTTACAATATTTACAATATATACAAAGATATATAATAAAGTAACACAGAAATGAGAGTTCCCCCCACTGCCGAGGTGGTTCCCCACCTCCTCTCTCCCCTCTCTCCCCCCCTTTCCCCAGAGTAGGTCAGAAAAGAGAGAGAAAGAGAAAGAAAGAAGTTAAAAGCAGTTTTGTGTTAATTGGAAAGCAGTTAATACAAGCCTTATATCTTATCGGTTTCAAGGCCGAAGTCTTGGCAGAAAGCCCAGCATAGAAAGCTGCTGCCCCAAGAAGAGGCGGAAGCAAGACTGATAGAAAAGTGCTGGAATGCCCAGTTCACTCCCAGTTCAGAAGGTGCTTCCTCCCACTTCACCAATGAAATTAGTTTAGATTCTTCTTTCGTTTACCAACATCCGTCCACCATATTCCCTTTCTTAAAGGCACAGCCTCAAACGGTCACATAAGAAAACAGCAGACTTCTTAAAAAAAAGTGTCTAGAACAGGTCAGCAGAACTGAATCACACAGAATCACAGAATCAACCTGATTGTAAGAGACCTCCAAGATCATTAAGTCCAACCGATCACCCAACCTTATCTGATCAACTAGACCATGGCACTAGGCCTCATCCAGGCTTTTCTTAAACACCTCTAGGGATGCTGACCCCCCCATCTCCCTAGGCAAATTTTAGAAATGCGTCTTTTTCTCAGTTAACTTCAGAATGGGGTTTGGGATAATTAACTCAGAAACAACAGTATTTTATCTGAATTTTATCTGCCTGCAGTTAGGCAAAATGGAATGAAAGAGTTTGCAGAGAAATGACTCGACCTCACTGGGATTTCCCAATCAGCTGATTTTAGCTCATTCAGCACCCCTTCCATCTCCTGCCAAGAACTCCCTAATATTCCAATCAGAAACCACAAATCATGTATTATTTTTGAAGTAATGAAAACTAGATTACCAATTACAAACAAAAAAATTAGGGAAAACTAGTTGTGTGACTTCATGATGTGTTCATTTGTTTATGGAATATTTATAATGAAATCTAACAAAACTCTTAATTTTTAACCTACAAAGTTGAGAAGCTTGCTATTATTCTTAATAAATACTTTGAATTATGTGTACAAGTTGCATGAATTTTTCTGAGCTTTTGACAGTACATATTTTTATATTTTACACCTTGCCTCATGATAGGTTTTTGTGCCCTAACATTTCAAAAGGACATGGAATTCATTAATGCTTAAACATTTTGCTCTTTCACTGCCCTCGAGTTAATCAGAAGTTTCATAGTTTCATAGTTTCATAGTTTCATTCAGGGTTGGAAGGGACCACAAGGATCATCTAGTTCCAACCCCTGCCATGGGCAGGGAAACCCCACACTAGATCAGGCTGGACAGAGCCTCATCCAGCTTGCTCTTAAACACCCCCAGGGACGGGGCTTCGACCACCTCCCTGGACAACCCATTCCAGGGTCTCACCACTCTCATGGTGAAGAACCTCCTCCTCACATCTAGCCTGAATCTCCCCACCTCCAGCTTCATTCCATTCCCCCTAGTCCTATCACTACCTGACATCCTGAGAAGTCCTTCCCCAGCCTTCCTGTAGGCCCCCTTCAGATACTGGAAGGCCACAATTAGGTCACCTCGGAGCCTTCTCTTCTGCAGACTGAACAGCCCCAACTCCTTCAGTCTGCTCTCATAGGAGAGGTGCTCCAGCCCTCTGATCATCCTCGTGGCCCTTCTCTGGACACGTTCCAGCACCTCCACATCCCTCTTGTAATAGGGACTCCAGAACTGGACACAGTACTCCAGATGGGGTCTCACCAGGGCTGAGTAGAGGGGGAGGATCACCTCCTCGACCTGCTAGCCACACTTCTCCTGATGCAGCCCAGGATCTGATTGGCTTTGCGGGCTGCAAGTGCACATTGAGAGCTCATGTTGAGCTTTTTGTCCACCAGCACACCCAAGTCTCTCTCCTCAGGGCTGCTTTCCAGCCAGTCACTGCCCAGCCTGTATTTGTGCCTGGGATTGCCTCCACCCAGATGCAGGACCCTGCACTTGCTCTTATTGAACTTCATGAGGTTGGCTTGTGCCCACCTCTCCAGCCTGTCAAGGTCCCTCTGGATGGCCTCCCTTCCCTCCAGCGTGTCTGCTGCACCACACAGCTTGGTGGCATCAGCAAACTTGCTGAGGGTGCACTCAATGCCACTGTCCATGTCACCCACAAAGATGTTGAACAAGACAGGTCCCAGGACTGATCCCTGAGGGACTCCGCTTGTCACTGGCCTCCACTGGGACATGGAGCCATTGAAAGCCACTCTTTGGGTGCGGCCATCAAGCCAGTTCCTTATCCATCTAGTGGTCCACCCATCAAACCCATGTGTCACCAGTTTGGAGACCAGGATGTGGTGCGGGACAGTGTCAAAGGCTTTGCTCAGGTCCAGGTAAATGACATCAGTTGCTCGCCCCTCATCTATTAATGTTGTCACCTGCTCATAGAAGGCCACCAGGTTGGTCAGGCAGGATTTGCCCTTGGCAAAGCCATGCTGACTGTTCCCAATCACCTCTTCACTATTCTTTTGAGCGAGTAGTGACTCCAGGAGGATCTGCTCCATGATCTTTCCAGGCACAGAGGTGAGACTGACTGGCCTGTAGTTCCCTGGTTCCTCCTTCTTACCCTTTTTGAAGATGGGGGCAATGTTTCCCCTTTTCCAGTCTGTGGGGACTTCACCAGATTGCCATGACTTTTGAAATATAATAGAGAGGGGTTTAGCAACCTCATCTGCCAGTTCTCTCAGTACCCGTGGGTGTATCCCGTCGGGTCCCATGGACTTGAACACTTTCAGGTTCTTCAGATGATCACGAACCTGATCTGCACTTACAATGGGCAGTTCTTCCTCCCGTCCCTGGCTTTGACTTCCATAACGTCAGGAGTGTGGCTAGAGGCCCTTGCAGTGAAGACTGAGGTAAAGAAGTTATTAAGTACCTCAGCCTTTTCCTCATCACTTGTGACCATGTCACCATTTTCCTTTCTGAGGGGGCCCACACCTTCCCTAGTCTTCTTCTTCCCATTAATATACCTGTAAAAGTTCTTAGTGTTCCCTCTAATCTCCCTGGCTAGATTCAATTCAAGTTTCTGCCAACTCATTTTAAAAATGCTGGATATTTGCTGGGAGACAGCTCAAACACTTGGATTTCTAAGTTTGTTTCTGTGTTGGTGTGATTGATGATATTGATCTTAAAGGAGAGTGAAAGTAGCATACTCATTTGCTGAATGTCTTTGAAGGGAAGGTGGGAAATAGCATTTTGGAACGCATCTGCTATTACCAGCTTGTCTGGCTCTTTTGAACTGTTTACTTTCATTCTGAGGGAAGACTTGTATTTCTGACAATGCAAAGGCAAACTGTTTCTCAAAAAGTAAAATTAATTATTCTCAGGATTCATATTGTCAGCATTTTTAAAGATGTTTTCTTCAGACAAGGGTTTTTTCCTCTTTTTTTAAATACTATGAAATTACATTTTCCAAATATTATTTAATCCAGGTGAAATGTTTGAAATATTTCAGATAAAATGTAATTCTTCTCTTGTAGATCGGCATGTGTTTGCACAATGTCAGGTATCATGAAAAATGGAATTTGTACTGATAGGAACATATGTTTTAAAATGTTAAGATAGCCAGCACATGAAAGTGTTCAGGTGTGATCAAGGCCATTGATCAGATGAATAATGGAAACCACAGTAAAAGCAGATTTGCCCAGTAAGAGATGCCATTTGATCCACTTCCATTCAAAGGTATTTGAAAAAGCTGATGATTCAGCTTCTGATTTTCTGAACTTCTTTGCAGGCATCCCTGAATTGGAGGATGTTCTGCTGGATACAGATAGTAATTCATAATTCCCTAGGCTTAAAAGCTATATACAGTTAATAGATTTCTGTTTCTTTATATAAGTATGAATGTTTTTAAGACATTTGAATAGGAAATTCCACAGGTTCCATTTGGGGAGCACTTATCTAATTCTACAGCACAGAAAATGTCTTACAGGCTTGCTATATGAAAACAGAATTGTTGCTATGACCCCATCATGTTTATAAGGATACTACAAAATTTACTTTAAGTTATCACATAAAATGCCAACTTATATTTCAATGACATTGAGTATTTATTGATAAAACTTACCTGAAGATGAAAACTTCTTTTATCACGTAAGGAGAGAGAATAATATTCACCCGTGAACTAATTTTACATTCATTAAAAGAAAGCAACTTATTTTTTTTGCAACCTGAAATTATTTTCATGTAGAAGCTGAGCTATGTTTTGTCATGATGCACTCATTGGCTTAGAAACACTGTGATAATCTCAAGTACTTCAGTCATAACCAAATCCATAGGACTGTGATTTGAAGAAGGAACCTTTTAAGACAAAAAATAACATTTTGGTTGAAAGCTTTCAAGTTACAGAGAATCTGCCATATCTCATGATATGTATTCCAAGGTGGTGACCAAGAAGTTGTTCCCATGTTTCATTTACTGGTCATTGAATGATCTCAGACTAAACCAGACACAAGACACAAAGTGTCACAAAATAAAGCACACATGCTTTAGTCTTGGAAAAGTTAGTCTGCTCACTTTTCAATCTGTCTAATCAAATGACAAATTTTCAAACCTTGATAGAATAGTATCCTTTATACAGGTAGGACTCCACCCTTTCCTTGTTGTTTCCTTCCTTTCTCTGACATCCTGTGAAAAAGAAAGCAAAACTACAACACACAACCTCTGCTGAGCAGAGGTACTTCTATACCCAGACATTGCTTTGGTTCATTTCTGGGAGAAAAAAAAGACAAGACGGAAAAGGAAAAGGAAAAGGAAAAGGAAAAGGAAAAGGAAAAAGAAGAAAAATATTTCAAAAACCCAAACATCGACACTGCAAATTAGTTCGTTTCCAGGGACAAAAGAGTGAACCTGTTTCATGACTGATCATGTTCTTTTCTACATACCTTTGCACCAAGCAGTTACAAAGCCTCCAGTCAGATCCATCTTTTTCCCTACGTGTAGGGTCATTAGTGACAAGTTTTGTTCTCATGTTTGACAGTCTGATGCATTTATAGGATGCAGTGCTGCATTTCAGTGAGTGGATTTTAAACCCATGTTGAATTACAAGGATTGCCTTGAAAAATGCTGCAAGAGAGTTTCCCATATCCCTTATCCCTGTTGATCTGCTTCTTCAGAAGCATTTAATTTCAGAAATTCATTGTTTTGATTGGTATTATAATTTCTCAACTTAGTTCTTGTGTTGACATGATGTATGAAACTCTGTTAAATATTTTTGCATGGACCTTAGCTTGAAAATTAACTATCTTCACTCCCAGGGTAGAAGTCAGAGAAGGCTATTAAAATTACAAGCTACAGAAAAAAAATATATATCTTTTTGTTATACACTATAGTCTATGCCAGAAAAATGGAAAGTTTTGGAAGGTAATTTTTGACATTTTTTTTCTCCCACACAGGGGAAGGCTCTTGGAGATTATTCTGGGTTAACAGGTGCAGAGTAAGTTTAAAGGCCAAATACCAGATTTTGATTTGTGAAGAAATTTAATGAGTTTGAAACATCATGGCATGCACCTTGGAGGGCTGAAACAGGAGTAGCTGTTGATGGGTGAAGCTGGTGCGATGGAACTTCTCCCAGCCTGAAGATTTGTTGTAAGCCATTCTTGATTTTATTTATGGGAAAGGGAATTGTGCAAGAGACTTCCTTTTCTGCAAAGCACAAGGGAAGAAATATGTTGCTTGTGCATGACTATGGAGACATTATTGAATGGTGGTCATGGGTTAGTCTTGTTACTATGAATGCTGAATCCAGGATTTGTTTTTAACTGAGCCCAGGAGAACAGACAGAAACATTGCTTGCTGTTCCTAGCCATATTCAGAGACATTATGTGCCTTCTTCACAAAAGGCAGAATACAAGTTGCCATAAAACCATCAGAAACAGAGGAAGCATAAAAGGAAGTGAAACCTGTATTTGCACTTAAAGTGGTGGTACTACTATAATGCTGAGGAAAGGAAATAAAAATATAGCAATAAAAATATCTGGTGTAGGTTTGGTTTTTTATTTGTATTTACTGAGCTAGGATGAAATTTTTGTGGGACACAAAACATACAGAATTCTTCCTTTCACAAATCATAGGTAGGGAGATCTGCCTATAACATCACAGTACACTAAAGAAGCGAAGTCTTCAGAAAGAAGCTCTTTAAATAATTAAAACATCTGACATGGCTGAGAAATGAGTTCTGTTACCACTTTCCATTTATTTTTAACCTATTCAAAGTAATCAGACATTTGAAAGAAATTACTTTGGAAAAACTTAAAGGAGCAGAATTTATTAATATTGTCATTCATAAGGTGATATTAAATTTATGAATGGTTCTCTCATAAGTATAACCATGGCAAAAGGTAAATGCTGCCAGGTAATGAAATTAGTATGACAGATTCTTTAAAAGGATGACAGTGGTACTTCGTCCTGGCAAAAGTATGTGAAGGTAAACAGAGTATCATAGGGACTTTCCTGGTATGTCTTTACATATTTTGTTTCTATTACTATAATAAAAATGCATTATTTTTATTATACTACGTTTGATTATCAGTAATATTTGAGTAGACTAGTACAGAACTTGCACTGCTAATATCATGGGATATACTGAGAACATAACTAATATTTTCATGCAATTGCTTTCTATTGATCTATTTGATAAATACAAAATAAAGTGAAACTTATTTATTTTATGTGTGTATCTGTGTGTTCTTTTGACAGTTAGAAATTTCTCACCTAAAGGTCTTATCTGTATTTCCCATGGAATTACTATGAACATATGTCTAAAGATGACAGAAGATGTCATGCTCACAAATTAGGAGGTTCTCTGGGTTTGAAGTTTCAGTAGGGAAATATAGATGGTGAAATAATTTGGTTAAAGGTGCAGCATAATTTCATCACAGTTTTATAAAGCTGGGAATTCATCTTGCCTAGTAATCATTGCCTAGGAGCTGGAGTCAGGAATTATCTTTTTGTTTGTTCTCATCTGTATCATTAACTCTGTTACATTAAGATAAGTAGTTTAATCAGTACACTGTTTCTCCCTGTAAAATCTTACCTATTTTTACAGCACTGTTACACATCATAAGCATTGTCTCTAGCATACTGTATATGCCTCATCTAACTGATAATGCAGTATAGAAGTACTAATCTGATGTGTTAAGAAATTAATTAGTATATTCACCTTGTTGCACAAGCTAAAGCCGTTCCTCTGTAAATGCTTTCTCCCCTATTTCAAGACCTGATTTTTTCCATCAAATGAGGTCATTCTTTTTCCTTCCAACTATTTTTTATGTTAACATGTTCTATAATTTTAATGTTTATAATCTGTGACTAGTTTTCATTTAATATCTCAAACACTTTCAGAATTTTCTGTCACTTCTGTTTGCCTTTAACTTGCATCCTCAAGATTGCAAATCATGTTATTCTTTCTTCTAAAAAAAAATCTGCATTATAGTTACCAGTAAAAGAACCACTACCTCAGTGACACAAATTACATTTTGATCTTATCTTTATAGCTGATATTTCAAAAACCAAAACATGTCCAAACAAGCAGCAATATAACACACTTAAGACACAATAAGGCCCTCTCTTTACATTTAATAAGGTAATCAATTTTTTGTTATGTCTCATCATCTTAACATTTGAATTCTTTAGCTTTTTTTACTTATTGAAAAGAAGAAACAGGGTAGAGAACTTCACTGATAATAAAACTAAAGTTAAAATAACATAACATTTTTAATAAGATACCTGAGGAAAAATTACATCTAATATGAGGTTGTCAAAGCTAGGAAAATGTATAGCATTTTCTCACATCACTTTTTTATCAAGTTGCTTGTAAAGCTAATTACTAACTCATTTATTGTCGACTGAATAGCAGGAAATCACTGCTCTCCTATGTAGAATAGCAGATAATCCATTAAATAACACAGTAGGATATGAGGCCATTAGGAATGTCTCTATGAGAAATAATCTATATCTTCCAAAACCTGTCAAGAGGCTGGCTGTGCAGAGGTATGTTCTAATCAAGTCACGATGTTTGTTGCACTAATCTTTAGCAAAACATGTTTGTGATGCTGTAAGAGAACAGTAAAAGAGATCCATGTCATTAGACATGAACAAAATTGTATCCCTTTTCCAAGTACTTCTGTGTACAGTAAGGGCAGATCTGGAGTAAGGTTGCAGCACAGAGGAAGAATCAAGGCAATTTAGTAGTGTGGTGGTTTGAGCCTAAACTGGGAGTTAAAAGCCCAGATGGGGTGTCGTGGGTTTGGGATAAAGGCCCAGCCTTCCCCTCCCCACAAAGGGAAGGGAAAAAAAAATAAAATGAAAGAAACCACAGCTAATCACAGCCGGATAAGCAAAGGAACACAGTATTAACAAGCGGTTTTAGGGGCTGCAGGGTATATATACACAATTTACAATATATACACAGAAATATACAGCAAAGTAATGCAGGAACAAATTTCCCCTCCCCCCTGATGGAGGAGGGTTCCCCCCCTGTACCCCCTTCTCTCCCCTTTTTCCCCAGAGAGGGTTAGAAAGAGAGGAAAGGAGCAGTTGTTAATTAAAAGCAGTTATAAATTAGAGCAAAATGTTAGTAGGTTTGCAGGCCTCACGCTTATCAGTCCAAGGTCAGTCTGGCAGAGACCCTAGAAGCCACAAGCTGCGAAAAGGGAGGAGGGAAAAGTGCACACTGAGGAAAATCTCAGTCACATTCAAAACTTAAACTTGCACTCTACCAATCCACCAATGAAATTAGTTTAGACCTGTCTTTTTTTTATAAAACATTCAGCCACAGTACTGTCCCTTTCTTAAAGGCACCGCCTCAAACGGTCACAGTCCACCCCTTCTAAACAATTTCATTGGCTGTTCATACTGTCCATCCAATCCAAAAAAATATTCACAGTTCGTAAGTAAAGTTCATAGTCCATTCCGGCTACACTCAGATGTAGATGATTCAAAAGTCCAAGAAAATCAGGAAATGAGAAAAATGGAAAGCAGTTTATCGCTTCGCCGACGAAGCAAAGAAAAGGAAAACAGGGATTCTCAGGGTCTCCTAGTTGACTCAGGGCTCTCAAGGATCTCTGGGTTCGTGCACCATAGATTCCTCGGAGATTCTTCCTTTGGACGCGATGTAGCTGTATAACGATCTGAAATTAACCTCTTTCAGCTAAAGTTAAATTTCTTTGTGGAATATACAGAATCTCCCCATTCTCTTGCATTACCCAAGAAGTGTGACCCAGACCTTCAGCTGATACCACCCCTCGGACAGGTTTAGCCCCTCCTGAGGGTGAAAATACCCAAACAGTTTTACCTAACAGATTCTTTTCTCTAACAACAGGAACTCTATCACCTTCTACTTTCCGTAGCAAATCTGAATGTGCAGGTCCAGCTCGGTTCACTGAACCTCTACTATTTACCAGCCAGGTTGCTTGTGCTAAATGTTTTTCCCAGTTTTTCAAAGATCCACCCCCCATGGCTTTAAGAGTGGTCTTCAACGAACCATTGTAGCGTTCAATCTTCCCTGAAGCTTGTGCATAGTAAGGAATATGGAATATCCACTCAATACCGTGCTCTTTTGCCCAGTTCTTCACAAGGTTGTTTTTGAAATGAGTTCCATTGTCTGACTCTGTCGTAGGGTTGGAAGGGTAAGTCCAAGAAGCCTCCTCCTTTCCCCCTTGTAAAGTAAAGGGAAAGAAAATTGAAGGGAAAGGGAAAAAAACCTCACAGCTGAATTAGCAAAGCAGTGGAGCTGTATATTTACAAAGCAATGTAGGATATGCAGGGGAATATATACAAATTTACAATATGTACAATATATACAAAGACATACAATCCTAAGACACAATTTACAGTATTTACAATACATACAGAGAAATCACAGTATCACTTAGGTTGGAAAGGACCTCGAGGATCATCGAGTCCAACCTATCAACACAGATCCCATGCCTAGACCATGGCACCAAGTGCCACGTCCAATCTCCCCTTGAACGCCTCCAGGGTCGATGACTCAACCACCTCCCTGGGCAACCCGTTCCAATGCCGAATGACTCGCTCGGTGAAGAACTTCCTCCTCACCTCAAGTCTGAACCTCCCCTGGCACAGCTTGAGACTGTGTCCCCTTGTTCTGGTGCTGGCTGCCTGGGAGAAGAGGCCAACCCCCTCCTGGCTACAACCACCCTTCAGGTAGTTGTAGAGGGCAATGAGGTCACCCCTGAGCCTCCTCTTCTCCATACAGCAAATATACAGCAAAGTAATGCAGGAACGAAATTCCCCTCCCCCCTGATGGAGGAGGGTTCCCCCCCTGTACCCCCTTCTCTCCCCTTTTTCCCCAGAGAGGGTTAGAAAGAGAGGAAAGGAGCAGTTGTTAATTAAAAGCAGTTATAAATTAGAACAAAATGTTAGTAGGTTTGCAGGCCTCACGCTTATCAGTCCAAGGTCAGTCTGGCAGAGACCCTAGAAGCCACAAGCTGCGAAAAGGGAGGAGGGAAAAGTGCACACTGAGGAAAATCTCAGTCACATTCAAAACTTAAACTTGCACTCTACCAATCCACCAATGAAATTAGCTTAGACCTGTCTTTTGTTTATAAAACATTCAGCCACAGTACTGTCCCTTTCTTAAAGGCACCGCCTCAAACGGTCACACGGGGGAAAGTCTGAGAATCTCTCCCCCACTCCCTCCTCCTCTCTCCAAACAGAAAGGGGGGAAAAAAAAAGGGTAAGGAGCAAATCCACCAAAAATTAATCTGGAGTCAGCTTGGAAGTAGAGAGGCAAAGAATTTTCTTTAAACAATATGTATATATATATATAGCAATAACAGGAAAGGTTCACAAGGTCAAGGAACAAGAATGGATGGGAGGCGGACAGAAAAGAATAATACAAAACCAGTCTTTCTCTGAAGAGGCGCGGAGGCAGCAGGGAGAAGGATCAGGTCTGGCCACGTGGCTGAGGAGCAGGAGAGCAGTTGCAGTAACTCTCATCTAGCAGAGGCAGGAGCCAAAAGGAGGTCCAACAGCTATGATGTCCTGCTTTTTATACCCTAGCTGGGCAGGGAGGGGGGAGTGGAACAGACTCAGCTTCCCAGGGGGAAACGCCCTGCAGGGAGGGTAAAGTACCCACAAGCCCTCCACCCTGCTTTGTTTTTTTTGTTTTCAGAAAAGGGCGTTAATCCACCACAAGTAGTTAATTTGGTACCTTAATGTCAGTAATCGTCACATCTTGTGCTGCAACCTTTTAATTACAGGTGGTTTTCAGGATGTCTCTGCTTTTTCCCAGCTACCTGTTTCCCAGAAGCTGCAGGAAATTTACTGTTCTGAGGTCTGTGTTAAGGGTTTTTTTGGCACTGGCTAAGAGGTTTAGAAATTTTCTAGGACACAAACATATCCACAGCAGTATCAATCTTAAAATAGAAGTTAACAGGAAGGCTACATTGTTACAGCAAATGCTGTATGGGCTTGTGGTGTTCTCAACAAAAGACAACTGCACAGAAATATTCCTGCTACAGATTGAATCTTCAGTAATGCAGAAAACTCTTCCGATACTTTCACATGTTTTTGCCATCTCTTGTATAGTGACTGTATTGGATAAAGATGTAAGCATAAAATTCTTGCCTGTCTATATTTTGAGTGTTGGAATTTATAATAACCACTATTTCTGCTAAAGAGAGAGGCAAAGGAAAGAACTGTAGCCTAGGTAATAATAAATCATCACTGTGGGCCTCAATTTTCACCTCTTCCCACCTCTGAGCTCTGTGAAACATATAAGAGGAAAGTATAAGGGAAAGTAGATATTTTTATTAATCAGGGAATTTTTCTTTTCAGAAAATTGCTTAAAAATCAGCCACCTTTTTTGCTTTTAATTTCAAAAGAAGACATGTCTGGATTCACAACTCAATTAAATAAGTATTATAATTTTTTTTAAAAATACAGAAAGTTTGAGGATCCTGAAAGTTGTGAATAATTTTTCCTCTCAAAAATATGCCTTCTTAGAATATTAACAAAGAGTATTTTCATTTCACTACACCTTTCAGTCAACAATCTGATTATATAATTTTTTAAATCAAGTTCTGAAAGAAAGACATTAAGATTATGTAGACACACAAACCTAAAAGCCTTTAAACCAGGAATTGCTGAACAACACAATAAAGCAAAGTAGCATTCTTTAAAAAAGAAATTTTAAAACTGGTTACTAAATATGTGAAAACTGCACTGTGAATGGAACTGTCCTTTATGTTCTTGAACTATCTTCTACCAGGCCTGTGAACTGCAAAAAGTATGAATATAACTTAGCTTACCTTAATTTGGAATACTAATGAGCACCTTGAGTACTGTGTCCAGTTCTGGGCCCCTCAGCCAGGAGGGCGTTGGTCTCCCAGGCAACCAGCACCAGAACAAGAGGACACAATCTCAAGCTGCACCAGGGGAAGTTTAGGCTTGAGGTGAGGAGAAAGTTCACTGAGAGAGTCGTTAGCCATTGGAATGGGCTGCCCAGGGAGGTGGTGGAGTCACCATCCCTGGAGGTGTTCAAGAGAGGATTGGACGTGGCACTCAGTGCCATGGTTTAGTCGTGAGGTCTGTGGTGACAGGTTGGACTTGATGATCTTTGAGATCTCTTCCAACCTTGGTGATTGTGTGATTCTGTGATTATATTTATGATGAAAGAGTTCACTTTTTTCCACTCTGATTTTCTCTAATCGAGACCTTATTTGAAAAAAAAAAAAAAAATCATCATTCTGGACACATTTTAAATAAAATTCAGGCAAATCAGAAGGAGTTCAGTGGAGCACAAGAACAGATATAGAAGGCACAATCCATGAGAAAATACTGAAGAGATTGGCTATTGAAGACTATAAAAGAACAGCTTGAGCTAACTTGCAGTACATGACATATCATTAGTTAGAGGTTAGTGAACATTTTTTCTCTTCACTCACTGAATGCAGGACCTGCAGAAATCAGGTTAGATATTTTGACGCTGTGGGACGTACTGTCATTAGACATGGTAAGAGTGGTAAAACACAGGGTGTTCAGGGAACAGGCCAGATACATATCTTTCTGGACTCGTTTGGTCTCAAATGAAAGACAGTTATCCTTTTTGAGCCATTTTAACCATTTGTTGCTCTGATTCTGTGAAGCAGTTAGTTGTCACCATCAGCGAAAGGCTTCTGCTAAATTCTGTCAAATTTAGCTTACTTCCTTTTCCAAAGTCTCACACTTATAACTGCATCATGCTGCTTAAAGAGTGACTGTCCTCAATTCTGTCTGAATTCCATTACCGCAGATGAATTTTTAATTATTTGCCAAGCAACTAGTAATACAGAAACAATCAGAGCAACCCATATCGTTGACAGAGATATTAATTTATCATGTAAAGAAACCAGTACAAACATCTTCAACAGAAAATGTAAGAAATGTTGCAGGGGGCTGGCATAAAAGCACATGCTTTCAGACTGTCATCTTAGCCTTAGACAGAGACATGGATCATCAACAGCTATATCCTTTCAGCCATCCTTTTCTGATCTTTTCTTAATCTGTTCCAGTTGAAACGTGGACATTCTCATCATCTATGCAAATCCTTAAGTTTTCTTATAGACCTGCTTTATTCTTAGCCTCATTAAGATTCATAGTAGTGAATTCCACAAGTTGATTGGGCACTTTTAGGAAAGTAACTTATTACAACTTTCTTTGATGCAGTCCAGGATACAGCTGGCAAGGTTCAAGATACATGCATTAGCATTCTATTTCCATATGAAATCTGATTTTAAAACTAAATTATTTTTCTACATTTATCTTAGTTCCTCTGACTGGAAATACTATCAGACAAGATGTTTGTGAGGTGGTATATTATTTTCTCTTCACGTTTTGCTCATATTGACGAGTTTCACCTTTGGGAGGAAGTTTGCATTACTTTTACTTGTTTGGTCAGCCAACATAATTTACAAAACAGAACCACTTTCCTCTAATAGTAAGCTTCAGAGCACCTTCAATTCCCATTTCACTTACAAAAATTTCTGACTGCAGCCCCCTGCCCCAGCTATATTATGGCTTCAGTGGTTTTCATAGGCAATAAAAGCATTTTGAATTTCCAAGCTGAAGGCAATTAGTTCTGTTCTTCTATATAGATAGGCAGATTAACCAATTTACATGCCCTTGTCACACTGATGCATACTAGTATGATCTGTCAGCAGAAACCATTCTTGAGGCAGCACAATCACCCATCTAAAAGAATCATCTGTAAAGGGAAGAAATCAAGCGATATATTATCGGCATGGTCACTGAAGACTACCAAGATATATTAGTAGCCAAAAAATGGCATTACAACAATTCATATTATAATATCACATTAAGAGAAGACTAATAGCTGAGCAAAATATCTGAAAAACATTCAATTGTTTTTTCAAATAGGTTAAAAAAAATTTCAAAAGAGAAAACATAGCATTATTTTTCCACAGTATAATATCCTTGTTGCAGACATCTGAAGAGGTTGAAATTTGTTAACAATCTGGGTTTTTTTTTTTGCAGTCACAGCTGCATATAAGCCAAATCTATAAGAGAGAAATACAGACATGAGTTTGATAAAAGAGACACTCAGCAAAAGTTCAGCTGTAGTGAAGGAAAGAGACTTCTTCTCAAGGAGAGACCATTTCATAGATGAAAACATACAAAGTTCTTTGTTTACCTTTCCAGAACAATGTAAGAAACCAATCTAATATCTTAAAAAGTTGCATTGTTGTTGTAACATGACAGTCTGAGAAAATACATGAAGAAAAGCTACTGTTGTTGTTTTAGTTCTTCCAATTACCTTCCAGAGCCACTATAGGAACTGGAAACCTACCATGAATCACATCACTTTCACATCTTCCACATGTGTAAGAGATTTTAGTCTTTCCTCTTGTTTTCAAAGTACTGCACATATACACTGAATTTACATTTAAAAAAAGGGGGGTGGGGGTATAGTGGAAAGATCCAATTAGGATTGTATTACTATTGTTATGAATCAGTTTAATATCAAACATAATATCACATATCTGTGATATAGAATGCAAAGAGACTACAGTTTTTTAAATGGAGTGTGCTTCAGAGCTGGCCTTTCAGTAGTCTGCATTTGTCATAGTAAGAAATTACAGAGTTCCTATGCAGTCCCTCCTAAATGACCAGGGCTGCAGTAGTGGAATACAATTTCTTCCTTAAATTTAGTCTTGTCTGAAAGAAAGTCTGCCAAAATCTGTTCATTTATTATTAAAGGTTTCTGAACCAATGAACCAGGGAACCTTGACTGTTCTTGATGTGTACAACAGAATGAGTAAACTGTCATATTTGTATTTCATGAACATTTGTTGGCAAGTCAAAATGGTAAAAGTTATCCCACTAGGGATGTCAAGTAATACTTCTCATTTTATTTACTGGGACTCATCCCAGTAAGCTAGAGCCAACCTAATTATTTCTTGTTTTTTAGAAGTGAATTCTACTGATGTCAGTGTTGTTATTTTTGTGAGAAATGCAGCTTTGGTAAATCATTCCTCCTCTTTATTGAAATCTGTCATCATTTTCACTGTTACACTACATTTCTATGCACTTTCCTCATGTTAAGCCATTAAGCCCAAGAATAGCAAGCTAGCTCACTGTACCCAGCAGGGGAAAGCCTACCAAAATCATGGGGATACTTAACAATTTATGCTTCTGAGAAATGTCTTGCATTTGTGCTTGGCTTGTCACAACTTTTAGTTTCTCCTTTCTTAAATGTTCTGTCTGAGAAGGTAAAATTCCAGGAAATTTACTCAGGTTGTCCACAGCCAGCAAACAGAAAGTTAGCATTAGACTCCCATTCAACAGAGGTGATACAGTAAGATGTGATAATCAGTGATGTTTTAATATTTCTATCTTTATAAGGACAATAAATGTCAAAGATTGTGTCACTGTGGAGGAACTGTGGCTATATTTCATTAGTAGTTCTTTTTGCATTGGATAACAGACAAAAATGTCATAATGTGGGGTCACTATATGGGATTGAACCAAAATTCTAACATTTGAAGAACATCATTACCCGGTAATACTAAGAACTTATGTCAAACTCTGCTGGAGGAAATTGCTCACCTGGAAAATGTAAAAGCATTGAAAGCCTCTATACTTGATTGCATTCCTCTTGTCTACATTTTATAGAACTGAATTTTGTCACTAGCAAAAGGCACTGATTAGTATTTTATTGTCTTATTCAAGGGATTCATTGAGATATATAGTTTCCCAAAAAGCTATTCAGGGGAGCTGCTTGTGCTTTCTGATTTTATTTGTATATACACACCAGTGACTGACTAATGGTCCTTAAAGTGAGTAGGAGAAACAAAATTTGCTGGATATCCTAGGCAGGGCTGTTACAAACAAGTTGGAGATCAGGACCAGATAAATCAGCAGTTTCCAATCTCACCCACACCACACTGCTGTTGCTATGCTCCTACAAGCTAATATAGCTGTTGGGACAAGTATCTTGGTTATGTTCTCAAATAACAGATCTGGGGCATATTAACTTTATTGTGCTTTGCTGATGCATAAATACAATATATACACAGTTCAATATCTGGTTTCAGTGTGAGAAATGTATAAATTTATGGTCTAGATCTAGAAGGAAAAGCTCAGGAAAATGTGGGAAATTACAGGGGATTTTCATGTTGTTGAGTGGATGACTGATGAATATTAAACCCATCACTAATTTTTTTATGAAGGACTTAACTGGCAGTGGAAACATAGTTTCTACCTCACACACACTTTCCCCCACAACTATGTTGTAAAGTTTCTTTTACAAAATGCTTATAAGTTTTTGCAAAATTGCCCAGCCTTAGAAAAATGTATCAGCCCAAAATGATGAACAAGAATGAAATCTGGGTATACATACATAGAAATTAAACTGATGAGAGAAACAGCTGAGATGCTCCTTCTGTAAAACACTTTGCCTTCATTGAATCCTATTTTCCATCATTTCTATTATACATTGAAGTTTACAGTACAATAATTTGATGACTATTTATTGTCTCTCTTGCCTTCATACCAGCTCACACAATTGTTATCAAAACCTTAACTGAAAAAATGGGAGACATTTTTAGTATTGATTTCTAAAAGTCTAGATTTGAAAGACTCTGCCATATTAATTGTGAATCATGATAATTTTATACTCAGGGTTTTGGTCTATTTTAGCAACTGATCATCATTAGCTTTCACATGGAAACAAACTGACAAAGATCAGTCCTAGCATTTTGTGTACTCATACTTCCTAATATTTTCTGAGGAATTTTTCATACACAGAAATGGAAGAAGCAAATTTTTTACCCAACCTAAACTGGCTTTGACTGAGTCATAGTAATTTCAAATGTTGGCATTATATTACTGATTCCTTATTTTCCTTGATATACAGAAAAGCTCTAGTGAACTAGTAGGACTCTGACACTATTTCTCTATTCCTTTTTCTTAAAATTAACTACTGAATATCTGACCAAATGTCCTTCTTTATGTATTTCTGAAGGTGTCTGATACTTAATGAACTACTTCAGATAGCTCCTTCCTGCATTACAGGAACTTTTCACAGAATTTTAGAAGAAATAAGGTCATTCCTCATAGCTGCACAATATATTTCACCCAGGGTTGTTCACAGCAATGCATATGTGCCAATGTTTTGCCTTCATTTTCCTTTATCATGACCACATCCCTTTCTTTACAGCTTTCTAAGGAATTGTTATACAAAGTGTTTTGCCAATATTTTAATATATATGTCTCGGTGTGAGACAGAAGATCACAGAAAAAATATCGTAGTAAGCATTTCAGCCTTCTTCTTGGCATCTGTTATTTGCATTCTTTCCTTGGAAGAATAATATGTTCACTGTGATCGTTTGAGGCTTTTAAGAAAGGGACACTGTGACTAAATGTTTCATAAAAAAAGAACAGGTCTAAACTAATTTCATTGGTGGATTGGTAGAGTACTGCCTTAAGTTGTGATTCCCACAGAGACTTTTCTAAGTCTTGCACTTTTCCCCCTCCTTGCGGCTTGCAGCTTCTAGGGTTTCTGTCAGACTGACCTTGGACTGATAAGCGTGTGGCCTGCAAAAACTTACTAATATTTTGCTCTAATTATAACTGCTTTCAATTAACAACTGCTCCTTTTCTCTCTTTCTAACCCTCTCTGGGGAAAAAGGGGAGAGAAGGGGGTACGGGGGGGAGCCCTCATCCTGGTGGGGGAGGGGAAACTCATTCCTGTGTTACTTTGTTCTATATTTCTGTGCATATTTTGTAAATACTGTAAATTGTGTATATATATATCCTGCAGCCCCTAAAAACCGCTTCTAAATATAGCACATTGTGACCGTTTGAGGCGGTGCCTTTAACAAAGGGACACCATGGCCGAATGTTTTATAAACAAGACAGGTCTAAACTAATTTCATTGGTGGAGAAGCAGAAGCACTGCCTTAGGTTTTGATTCCCAGTGAGACTGGTCTCACTCAGTCTTGCACTTCCCCCTTTCGCAGCTCACAGCTTCTGGGCTTTTGGCCAGACTGACCTTGAGCAGATAAGGCCTCTTCTAACACATAAGAGCTTTTAATTAACATTTGCCCTTTTTTTCTCTCTTCCTAACCCTCTTTGGGAAAAAGGGGAGAGAAGGGGGTACAGGGGAAAACCCTTCCTCCATTCGGGGGAAGGGAATCTCATTCTGTGTTACTTTGTTGTATATTTCTGTATATATTGTAAATACTGAAGATTGTGTATATATTCCCCTGCATTCCCTAAACTACTTTGTAAATACAGCACACAATCCCTTTGCTAATCCGGCTGTGATTTTTTTTTTTCCTTTAAATTTTTCTTCCCTTCACTTTACCAGGGGGGGAGAAGGTCTGGCCTTCCTCTCGACCCTTGACATATTTTTTTTCATGGCTTCCCAACGTGCGGCCGATAATTAGTTTAATTAATTGATTTACTGTTTTACTGCTTTACTGATTTATAGTTTTATAGCTAGATTAGCAAACATGTAGGTGCTGTGGATATTAAAGCATTTATTTTTTTCAATTTTTGGGGCTCTGGTTTACAGATATTGTTTGAGTTTGATTCTGGATTACCTGGGTAAATATTTGGTGCAGACAATTTATTTGTGGTTTATGTATAGAGTTAGACTATGGTATGGAAAATGTATTGATTTCTTCTGGCCAGGGAGATACAGGAATGTAACCTCTAGCACTCTCCCGATTGAGAGAGGGTTTAAGATCCCAGTGGAGGAAAGAATAACTTTAAGTGATAGCTGGGATCCAAAGGTGATTTATTTGGTGTGTGTAATTCTGCTGCTGGTGATAACTAACGTATATCTGCTAATTTCTCTGCGTCGGGAAAGGAAGGTGACCAGAGCTTGTTTTGTTATTAAAACTAGATCAAAGAAAAGGCGATGTGGCTCTGGGTCAGTCCCAGAGATGTCTAGTGATGAGGAGTGTGGAGAATCTGTGTCAGTTAAAAAGAAAGCTAAAAAGTTAATTGGAAAAGCTGCCCAGAATGGGTTTGCAGCTGATTTTGGCAAGCTGCCAGGTGCAGTGGCAAGTATCAACATGGCACCTCCTCCTTCTCCTCCTCCCGCTCTTTCTTCAGCCATTAACGGAGCCAGGTCATTTCCGTCTTCTTGCACGGTGGGACCGGAACCCACTGCCCCAGCAGCTGATTTGTCTCAGGACCTGTCAGCTTCTGTTAAGGTGGCTGTAAATTCAAACACAGCTCCAGTAAAGGTGGCTGTTTTAAAGACTAGAAGTGGAAAGACCAAAGCTGATCCAGGAGCTAATGGAGGAGAAGAGCAGGAGACTGATCCTGGTGAGGGACCCTCTACTAGAAAAGATCTGCTGAGGAGGAAGAGAAGATTTGTTTTAAAGATCTAGCTGACTTAGTGAGAGCAAAACGGGATAGAGATGCAGCTAGGACAGGAGCTGGCAAAGGTGGTTCTCAGCTTAAAGAGGTCCTTGAGAAAATGGCAGCCGAATTATTAGGACAACAAGTTGGGGAAGAGGAGGAGTCAGATGACATTTCAGACTGTTCCTCTCCAAGGGAATAATTGAGAAATGTCCATAAAGATTACACCAGGGCAGCTAATGAGCCAGTTCTAGCTTGGCTTAGTAGGTGTTATGATACAGGTACTCCAGCTCTAATGGTTGGAGACAAGTCAGCAGCTCAGTTAGGAACTCTCTCGAAGGATAATGGAATAGATAGACATCTAGGCAGGGTTCTCGGTAAGGTTAATCTGTGGATACGCCTTTTAATGGCGGTTGCCCTGAGATACCCTTCCCCAGATGATCTTCCATGGAATCCTAAAACCTGGACTACCATAGATGAGGCAATTAAGCGCTTGATAAAATTTTCTGTTAGAGAGATACTCTATGGTGAACATGAAACTCCGAATGCTGATGACATTCCTGTGGATATTGGTCTTGCTAAAAAGCTCATCAAACTTGCTCCTTCTAATTATGCAAACATTCTGGCAAGCAGAATTGTGGCAAGAAATTATGGTGGAGCTCCTCCTCCGGTTGGCCAATTCAGTGATCAAATGAGACAATTGGAGGATAGCATGACACGTGGTTCTTTGGTTTCGGTCATTAAAACTCTGTCTGGAAAAATTGAGAGTTGCATGAAGGATCTGAAAGATTCCATATACCAATTGGCACAGAAGGATAATTCTAATTCTTCTTCCAGGTCGATACAAGTTTCATCTGTGAGGAAAACAAGTCCTCCAAGGAGGTCATTCCAAAACAGATCAAATCAAAACGGACCACCAAGGCAGTCACGTAGGACTATTTGGATAACTCTGCGTGATCAGTTTGGTGAGAACATGAACAACTGGGATGGCCAACCAACTTCTAATCGTTTCAGGAGACTGAGGGAATTGCAAAGTGGCAGAACCCAAGGTAGCAATACCAGAAGGGTAGCTGTTACTTACTTCCACAGTTCCCCAGAACAACTCTAGTAACTCCAACAGTGGCTCCAGTTCTAACACTGCACACTGTGCTCAATGCACATGTGGGCATGTTCCCCATAACTAGGGGTGCCCTGCCTCCCTCTAGGGGGAGGAGAGGGATAACAGAGATAATAGAATCTATTGGGATGTGTACATCCAGTGGCCTGGCACTTCACAATTTCAGAAGTACAGGGCCTTGGTTGACACAGAAGCTCAGTGCACCATACTGCCATCAAATTATTAGGGATCAGAGTCTATAACTATTTTGGGAGTCACTGGTGGATCTCAAGAGTTAAGTAAGGTGGAGGTTAATATAAGTTTAACTGGTAAACAATGGAGGAAGCATACACTTGCGACCGGACCTGACCCACCTTGTATTTTGGGAATTGATTTTCTGAGAGAAGGGCGTTTCAAAGACCCTAGAGGTTACAAATGGGCTTTGGGAGTAGCTTCTGTAGAAATTGATGGACAAAACCTGAAGCTGTCTACTAGACCTGAACTTTCTGATGAATCTGCAGTTGTGGGACAACATAAGATACAGGACATTAAATTGCCGGTTGCTTCTCAGACTGTGCATCACAGACAATACAGAACCAACCGTGACTCTTTGTTGCCCATTCAGAATCTGATTCGTCAGTTGGAGAGTCAGAAAGTCATCAGCAAAACTCATTCACCTTTCAACAGTCCAGTGTGGCCTGTGCGAAAGCAGAATGGAGACTGGCGTCTGACGGTCGACTTCCAAGCCCTAAATGAAGTAACACCACCTATGAGTGCAGCAGTACCAGACATGATGGAGTTACAGTATGAGCTGGAATCCAAAGAGGCCAAATGGTATGCTACCATAGACATTGCTAATGCATTTTTCTCTATTCCCATAGCAGAGGGATGCAGGCCTCAGTTTGCTTTTGCCTGGAGAGGAATCCAGTATACTTTCAACAGATTGCCAATGGGCTGGATCCACAGCTCAAGCATCTGTCATGCAGTAATCCACCATGCTGTGGAGAAAGGTGGTGCTCCAGAGCGCATCCAGTTCATCGATGATATCATCATCTGGGGTAAAACTGCTGAGGAAGTCTTCAAGAAAGGTAACAAAATCATTGACATTCTTCTGGATGCAGGTTTTGCCATCAAGCGAGACAAGGTGAAAGGACCTACCACAGAGATTCAGTTTCTGGGAGTGCGGTGGCAGGATGGACGCCGACACATTCCAGTGGATGTGGTAAATAGAGTCTCTACCATGGCAAATCCCACAAACAAGCAAGAGACCCTACGTTTCTTGGGGATAGTGGGATTTTGGAGACTGCACATTCCTGGATACAGTCAGATTGTGAAACCTCTGTATGATGTGACTCGAAAGAGAAACTATTCCCCCTGGGAACCTGAACAACAAGCAGCCTTTGACCAGAGAAAGCAAGAGGGAGTTTAAGCAGTGGGTCTGGGACCTGTCCGAGATGGTCCAGACATTAAGAACATTTTGTTCTTAATGCAAGTGACAATGGTCCAACCTGGTGCCTGTGGCAAAAAGTCACAGGTGAGATACCTGGATGACCTCTTGGTTTCTGGAGTCGAGGTTACAGAGGTTCAGAGGCTAATTATACTCCAACAGAGAAAGAAATTCTAGCTGCCTATGAAGGAGTAAAAGCACCTTCTGAAGTGATTGGAACTGAATCACAACATCTTTTATCTCCCAGATTACCAGTTTTGAATTGGATATTCAAAGGTAAAGGCTCCACACCACATCATGCTACAGACTCAACCTGGTCTAAGTGGATGACTCTGATAACACAGAGAGCTCGAACGGGAAATCTTGAAAGACCTGGTCTAGTGGAGTGTCGAGGGTCGAGGGGAAGGCCAGGCCTTCTCCCCCCCCAGTAAAGTGAAGGGAAGAAAAATTGAAAGGAAAAAAAAACACAGTCAGATTAGCAAAGAGATTGTTTGCTGTATTTACAAAGCAGTTTAGGGAATGCAGGGGAATATATACACAATCTTCAGTATTTACAATATATACAGAAATATACAACAAAGTAACACAGAATGAGATGCCCTTCCCTCGTCTTGAGGAAGGGTTTCCCCCTGTACCCCCTCCACTCCCCTTTTTCCCAAAGAGGGTTAGAAAGAGAGAAAAAAAGGGCAAATGTTAATTAAAAGTTCTTATGTGTTAGAAGAGGCCTTATCTGCTCAAGGTCAGTCTGGCGAAAAACTCAGAACCGAAAGCTGTGAAAAGAGAAAGTGCAAGACTGAGGCTAGTCTCACTGAACTCAAAATTTAAGGCAGTGCTTCTGCTATTCCACCAATGAAATTAATTTAGACCTTTCTTGTGTATAAAACATTCGGCCATGGTGTCCCTTTGTTAAAGACGACGCCTCAAACGGTCACATGGAGTTGATCTTAAGTTGACCTGGAGGTACCAACTGTGCTAAACATCCAGAGAATAAAGTAACTCGTACTGAGGAAGCTCCTCCTTACAATGACTTTTCAGATGAAGAAAAGAAATATGCTTTGTTCACAGACGGTTCCTGTTGTCTTGTTGAAAACAAGCAAAGGTGGAAGTCTGCAGTGGGGAGTCCAACACGCCGAGTTGCAGAAGCAAAGGATGGAGAAGGAGAATCCAGTCAGTTCACAGAGGTAAAAGCTGTCCAGCTAGCTCTCCATGTAGCTGAACTTGAGAGATGGCCAAAGCTTTATCTCTACACCAACTCATGGATGGTAGCCAATGCTCTATGGGGTTCGCTAAAGAACTGGAAGAAGTGTGGTTGGCAGAGGAAAGGAAAACCCATTTGGGCAGCCGCCTTGTGGCAGGACATTGCTGATCGAATAGAGAGAATTCCAGTGAAAGTGAGACACATCGATGCTCACATTCCTAAGAGCAAAGCTACTGAGGAACAGCAACACAACCATCAGGCAGATCTAGCTGCAAAGGTTTCTCAAGTAGACATGGACTCTAATCTTGATCTTGACTGGAAACACCGAGGTGGGATATTCTCAGCTTGGTGGGCTCATGATTCGTCAGGACATCGAGGCAGAGATGCAACATACTAATGGGCTCGTGACATATCCATAGACATTTCCATGGATGCCATCACGCAAGTCATCCATGACTGTGACATTTGTGCTGCTATTAAGCAGGCAAAACAACTTAAGCCCTTGTGGTATGGTGACAGGTGGTCCAAGTACAAGTATGGTGAAGCTTGGCAGATTGACTACATCACTCCACCACGTTCTCGTTCTGGTAAACAATTCATGCTTACTATGGTAGAGGCAAACACTGGATGACTGAAAACTTATCCAGTTCCACGTGCAACTGCACGCAACACCATTCTTGGTCTGGAGAGACAGATCCTGTGGAGACACGGAACTCCAGAGAGGGTTGAGTCAGATAACGGAACTCATTTCATAGTTTCATAGTTTCATAGTTTCATTCAGGGTTGGAAGGGACCACAAGGATCATCTAGTTCCAACCCCCTGCCATGGGCAGGGAAACCCCACACTAGATCAGACTGGACAGAGCCTCATCCAGCCTGCTCTTAAACACCTCCAGGGATGGGGCCTCAACCACCTCCCTGGACAACACATTCCAGGGTTTCACCACTCTCATGGTGAAGAACCTCCTCCTCACATCCACCCTGAATCTCCCCACCTCCAGCTTCATTCCATTCCCCCTAGTCCTATCACTACCTGACATCCTGAGAAGTCCCTCCCCAGCCTTCCTGTAGGCCCCCTTCAGATACTGGAAGACCACAATTAGGTCACCTCGGAGCCTTCTCTTCTGCAGACTGAACAGCCCCAACTCCTTCAGTCTGTCCTCATAGGAGAGGTGCTCCAGCCTTCTGATCATCCTTGTGGCCCTTCTCTGGACACGTTCCAGCACCTCCACATCCCTCTTGTAATAGGGGCTCCAGAACTGGACACAGTACTCCAGGTGGGGCCTCACCAGGGCTGAGTAGAGGGGGAGGATCACCTCCCTCGACCTGCTGGCCACACTTCTCCTGATGCAGCCCAGGATCTGATTGGCTTTGCGGGCTGCAAGTGCACACTGAGAGCTCATGTTGAGCTTCTTGTCCACCAGCACCCCCAAGTCTCTCTCCTCAGGGCTACTTTCCAGCCAGTCACTGCCCAGCCTGTATTTGTGCCTGGGATTGCCTCGACCCAGATGCAGGACCCTGCACTTGGTCTTATTGAACTTCATGAGGTTGGCTTGTGCCCACCTCTCCAGCCTGTCAAGGTCCCTCTGGATGGCCTCCCTTCCCTCCAGCGTGTCTGCTGCACCACACAGCTTGGTGGCATCAGCAAACTTGCTAAGGGTGCACTCAATGCCACTGTCCATGTCACCCACAAAGTTGTTGAACAAGACAGGTCCCAGGACTGATCCCTGAGGGACTCCGCTTGTCACTGGCCTCCACTGGGACATGGACCCATTGACAGCCACTCTTTGGGTGCGGCCATCAAGCCAGTTCCTTATCCATCTAGTGGTCCACCCATCAAAACCATGTGTCACCAGTTTGGAGACCAGGATGTGGTGCGGGACAGTGTCGAAGGCTTTGCTCAGGTCCAGGTAAATGACATCAGTTGCTCGCCCCTCATCTATTAATTTTGTCACCTGCTCATAGAAGGCCACCAGGTTGGTCAGGCAGGATTTGCCCTTGGCAAAGCCATGCTGACTGTTCCCAATTACCTCTTCACTATTCTTTTGAGCGAGTAGTGACTCCAGGAGGATCTGCTCCATGATCTTTCCAGGCACAGAGGTGAGACTGACTGGCCTGTAGTTCCCTGGTTCCTCCTTCTTACCCTTTTTGAAGATGGGGGCAATGTTTCCCCTTTTCCAGTCTGTGGGGACTTCACCAGATTGCCATGACTTTTGAAATATAATAGAGAGGGGTGGGTGTATCCCGTCGGATCCCATGGACTTGAACACTTGCAGGTTCATCAGATGATCACAAACCTGATCTGCACTTACAATGGGCAGTTCTTCCTCCCTGTCCCTGGCTTTGACTTCCATAACATCAGGAGTGTGGCTAGAGGCCCTTGCAGTGAAGACTGAGGTAAAGAAGTTATTAAGTACCTCAGCCTTTTCCTCATCACTTGTGACCATGTCACCATTTTCCTTTCTGAGGGGGCCCACACCTTCCCTAGTCTTCTTCTTCCCATTAATATACCTGTAGAAGTTCTTAGTGTTCCCTTTAATCTCCCTGGCTAGATTCAATTCAAACTCTGCTTTGGCTTTCCTAACCAGGACTCTTGCTGCTCGGGCAGCTTCCTTATATTCCCCCTGTTCTACCTGTCCTTCTTTCCACTTCCTGTAGAGTTTCCTTTTAAGTAATAGTGTGTCCAGTAGCTCCTTGCCCATCACATTTCAAGAACAACCTTGTAAAGAACAGGGCAAAAGAGCACGGTATTGAGTGGATATTCCATATTCCCTACTATGCACCAGCTTCAGGGAAGATTGAACAGTACAACGGTTTGTTGAAGACCACTCTTAAAGCCATGGGGGGTGGATCTTTGAAAAACTGGGAAAAACATTTAGCACAAGCAACCTGGCTGGTAAATAGTAGAGGTTCCGTGAACCGAGCTGGACCTGCACATTCAGATTTGCTACGGAAAGTAGAAGGTGATAGAGTTCCTGTTGTTAGAGAAAAGAATCTGTTAGGGAAAACTGTTTGGGTATTTTCACCCTTAGGAGAGGCTAAACCTGTCCGAGGGGTGGTTTCAGCTGAATGTCCAGGTCACACTTATTGGGTAATGCAAGAGAATGGTGAAATTCAGTGTATTCCACAAAGAAATTTAACTTTAGCTGAAAGAGTTTAATTTCAAACTGTTGTACAGCTACACTGCGTCCAAAGGAAGAATCAATGATTAATCTACGTTGCACGGACCCTGAGAACCCTGAGAGCCCTGAGTCAACTAAGAGACCGTGAGAATCCCTGTTTCCCTTTTCTTTGCTTCATCTGTGAAGAAATAAACTATTTTCCATTTTTCTTGTTTCCTGATTTTCTTGGACTTCTGAATCATCTACATCTGAGTATAGCTGGAATGGACTATGAACTTTACTCACGAACTGTAAATATCGTCTTGGATTGGGTGGACAGTATGAACAGCCAATGAAATTTTTTAGAAGGGGTGGACTGTGACTGTTTGAGGCGGTGCCTTTAACAAAGGGACACCATGGCCGAATGTTTTATAAACAAGACAGGTCTAAACTAATTTCATTGGTGGAGAAGCAGAAGCACTGCCTTAGGTTTTGATTCCCAGTGAGACTGGTCTCACTCAGTCTTGCACTTCACCCTTTTGCAGCTCACAGCTTCTGGGCTTTCGGTTAGACTGACCTTGAGCAGATAAGGCCTCTTCTAACACATATCTGCTTTTAATTAATGTTTGCTCATTTTTCTCTCTTTCTAACCCTCTTTGGGGAAAAGGGGAGAGAAGGTGGTACACGGGGAAACCCTTCCTCCATTCGGGGGAAGGGAATCTCATTCCTGTGTTACTTTGTTGTATATTTCTGCATATATTGTAAATACTGAAGATTGTGTATATATTCCCCTGCATTCCCTAAACTGCTTTGTAAATACAACAAACAATCCCTTTGCTAATCCGGCTGTGGTTTTTTTTTCCTTTCAATTTTTCTTCCCTTCACTTTACCAGGGGGGGAGAAGGCCTGGCCTTCCCCTCGACCCTTGACATTCACCTAGCAGTATATAATTGATTAACTGAGCAGACGGGATATTTCATGTGTGTCAGTACTTGGAAATGCCATATTCTGTAACTATTCTCTGCCAGCCTCTTCTCTCACATGCTTTAACAGAAAATCTTTGTAGGGCTTTGCACATTTTCTGTGATTTCATCATTATTATTATTATTATTATTATTATTATTGAAAATTACCTTTGTTTCCTGCAAGTTGCTTCTCACTTCTACTGTCCTTGTATAATATCTTCAGAGTAACAGACAAAATACAAGTATAAATGGACTATGAGTATTATTTCCAATGTAATAATATTTCACCATTTTTCCTGCATGGATGTATGAATTCCAATTTATTTAATTCCTCCATTGAAAATACAGGTATTACTTTTTATTTGCCTTCTTAAATGCCAAGTTAGATAATCTCTTTCCATAAATACGGTCTTATTAGTATCAAAAATTAATACAATTATTTATTTTTAATGTATCCACACTGTAAGAAATAGTACAGTCCCTACCCAATATATATAAAAAAACCCTTTCCAATAAAAAGGTGGAAAAATCTCATTTGCTGTTACTATATGATCTTCAAAGTCCTTCCAATCTTACTAAGTAAAAGAATAAACTTAAATGTAAAAGTTTTCTAATTTCTGTATTTCTTAGTCATACCTTTTGAAAAGCATTAATGATGGATCATATTTCCCTATGGAAAATGATACAAACTAAAAATACAGCCTTGTTCCCCTCATCTGATCTTGTCAAGTCTAACTCCTGTAGCGGTATAGGCATGAATTGCCAGATCTGCAAACTTTTTGTACCACCACATTATAGATTTAACTTTTTTTTACATACAGTGATTGAAAGTATAATTCTTCAATACAGTTGTTTGGTAAATTGGGGTGGAATTCGCCTCACCTAGTTTAAAACAAGATAGATATCCAATTAGCCATGAAGCCTGCCACTAAAGTCAGTGGAGGAGAAAAAAGCATGTCAGAGGATGATTCATCCCATCTGTCTTGGTCACATATCTTATGTGTGGGATGAATTGCCTTCAAATGTGCTTATAATTCTTTGCTGATACACTAGATCACTGGCTTACACAGCATGTCTTTTAGATCACGGGAATCACTTTCACTCAGCGTGACAGAAAGTGTGACCGTTTGAGGCTGTGCCTTTATGAAAGGGACAGTGCTGGGACATTCTGGCTGGATATTTTGTAAACAAAGACAGATCCAAACGAATTTCATTGGTAGATTGGTAGAACACAGCTTTAAGTTTTAGTGCAGCTGGAATTTTTTCAGGTCGTTCCTTTCCCTCTCCCTTCCAGCTTGCCTGCTTCTGGGCACCTACCCAGAGTGACCTTGGATAAGATAATCACTAATCCTGCATGAGGCCTACTAAAACCATTCTTCCTTAATAACTGCCTTTTTCTCTCTCTAACCCTTTTTGGGAAAAAAGGAAGGTAAGGGGGAGAGCGGGGTACAGGGGGGGAACCCTCCTCTGTCCGGAGGAGGGAATTTTGTTCTTGTTTTTTTTTCTTTGCTGTATATTTCTGTATATATATTGTAAATACTGTATATATTGCGTATATCTAACCTGTCTTTTCACATTGCTTGTAAATATAGTATTCCTTTGCTTCTCCGACTGAGTTAGCTGTGTTTCTTTTCCTCTTTGTGGGGGAGGGAAAGCTAGGCCTTCTCTCTCAACCCACTACAGAAAGACAGGTGAATATTTCTGTGTTTATGTTTTTTCTTCAAAGTCTGAAGTTCAGATTTGTTATGTTTGAGGAATAGGTATAAATGAAAACTAAAGCAAAGGAAGCAAATCTTATAAAGCTCTGAATTCTGTGACATCTGGCCTTTTTGTTTTCAGGCTTCACCAATATTTGGTTTATTTTCCTGAATGCTCATAGAAATTTAGTAGCAATTTTACACCCCAGGTTCCTGTAGTAACCCAAAGTTAGAGAATTGAGCAGGGTGCATGCGATCCTTCCTAATTTTGACTCCTTCTGCAACTAATTTTTATAATGCTTAAAAAACCCTGAACAACTAAATATGGAGTTCTTTCTCTACCTAGTACAAAGTGTTTTCAGGCTGACTGAATCTTACTAAATGCAGAAATGAAGGAGCAGAAAATTTCTTGATTTACATTCCCTTCCATTTCTTTCTGTTCCCAAGTAGGGCTTTTGACATGGTGTCTCACTAAAAGGTATATGCACTTTCCTATTAGATTCAGTAGGAAGTGCTGTTGGGAAGATATATGCAACCGTGGAGCAGAAATTATCCCATCTCATTGTGGACCAACTGTAACTAAGTAACAGCTCACATTCCTCCTGTCATAGAGCTTTTCAAGTTGGTGTGCTCTTGAGCCCTAAAG
Organism: Melanerpes aurifrons; assembly: GCA_011125475.1. Classification (NCBI taxonomy): domain Eukaryota; kingdom Metazoa; phylum Chordata; class Aves; order Piciformes; family Picidae; genus Melanerpes; species Melanerpes aurifrons. The sequence goes on from WWNC01000133.1 coordinate 1,147,697, forward strand.
GAAAAGACAAAAATGCATGCACACATAGTCAGTTTCACAAAAATGGGAAATAGTTACAAACAAACAAACACATTGTTAATCTTCTGATATCTTGGTAGGCTTTTACAAGCTAGTTAATGATGAGCACGGAGACAGGGACGACAGCACTCAATATGAGTGATAGAAATCATCCAACTTTATTGTTCCATACTTCATTATTTATAGTCTTATCTTATGCATAGTTAATTCTATTCTAATTTAACACATATATAGGTCTCTCTCTAAAAGGTTACATCATTGTTTTCACTACTCTGTGGATTTTTTCTACTCAGTCTAATTGCTCTTTTTCCCAGATCTTGCCTCCTCCTTATCTTGTTTGCCTCTTCTCGGGGGCAGCTTGACCTCAGCATACCAAGCAATCAGCACTTCCCCACAGCTCCTACTCCACTGCTATAACAGAAAATCCTTCAAGGCCTGAATTGCACAGGTGTTCCTGGGCCTGCATTAGGAATAGTGTGGCCAGCAGGAGGAGGGAAGTCATTGTGCCCCTGTACTCTCTTTTGGTTAGGCCGCACATTGAGTACTGTGTCCAGTTCTGGGCCCCTCAGTTTAAGAAGGACATTGAGACACTTGAATGTGTCCAGAGAAGGGCAACAAGGCTGGTGAGGGGCCTTGAGCACAGGCCCTATGAGGAGAGGCTGAGGGAGCTGGGATTGTTTAGCCTGGAGGAGGCTCAGGGGTGACCTCATTGGTTGAGTCACCGTCCCTGGAGGTGTTCAAGAGGGGATTGGACATGGCGCTTGGTGCCATGGTCTAGCCAGGAGGTCTGTGGTGATAGGTTGGACTCAATGATCCTCGAGGTCTCTTTCAACCTTAGTTATACTGTGAAAATGTGATACTGGGATACTGGGACCCATGTCCCCTCTTGCTCAAAACAAACCCCAACAAGTTAAGTCTATTTTTGTTCGATTGCTTTCAGACTTTGAGTAACAAGCTTAACACAAGTGGATTGAGACTCTGGATTTTTAGAAAAACAGATTTTCTAACAAACTAGTGCAATCCACCATCACTCCCACAATATCATAAGCCACAGACACAATATGCCACTCTCTGTCCCATGAAGTAGTCTTGCAGGCAAATTTGTGCTGAGACACAGATGTTGCAGTCACAAATATCTCTTTATCACTCTACTTAAAAGTAGTTGCATTAATAATTGACATTGCAGTGAGAAAAATAACATTTTCTAGTGTTGAATTCTGAAGTTTTATTCCTACTTTGTGAGGCATCTGCAGTTAGTATATAGTTCTTTTGCAGTTCTTTAAGGAGGTCCAGCCATGATGAAGAGGATGGGATGGAAAATGCATGATTTACTGAACTTTTGTTGTGAAATATCTTTGTCAGAAAATACACTATGCATAAGGCGCTTAGACTAATGACAGGCAAAGTGTAAAGTAGCAGCTATACAGGCAACAGCACTATGAACAGAGAATTCTGTATGGCAACTGGATTGGTACCTACACATCACTTGATTTAAAGACCAGAACAAAACTGTACAAACATAGTACACTATAAATACTAAAGGCTATCCAGAGGGACCTTGACAGGCTGGAGAGGTGGGCACAAGCCAACCTCATGAGGTTCAATAAGACCAAGTGCAGGGTCCTGCATCTGGGTCGAGGCAATCCCAGGCACAAATACAGGCTGGGCAGTGACTGGCTGGAAAGCAGCCCTGAGGAGAGAGACTTGGAGATACTGGTGGACAAGAAGCTCAACATGAGCTCTCAGTGTGCTCTTGCAGCCCGCAAAGCCAATCAGATCCTGGGCTGCATCAGGAGAAGTGTGGCCAGCAGGTCGAGAGAGGTGATCCTCCCCCTCTACTCAGCCCTGGTGAGACCCCACCTGGAGTACTGTGTCCAGTTCTGGAGCCCCTATTACAAGAGGGATATGGACGTGCTGTAACGTGTCCAGAGAAGGGCCACAAGGATGATCAGAGGGCTGGAGCACCTCTCCTATGAGGGCAGACTGAAGGAGTTGGGGCTGTTCAGTCTGCAGAAGAGAATGCTCTGAGGTGACCTAATTGTGGCCTTCCAGTATCTGAAGGGGGCCTACAGGAAGGCTGGGGCGGGACTTCTCAGGATGTCAGGTAGTGATAGGACTAGGGGGAATGGAATGAAGCTGGAGGTGGGGAGATTCAGGGTGGATGTGAGGAGGAGGTTCTTCACCATGAGAGTGGTGAAACCCTGGAATGTGTTGTCCAGGGAGGTGGTTGAGGCCCCATCCCTGGAGGTGTTTAAGAGCAGGCTGGATGAGGCTCTGTCCAGCCTGATCTAGTGTGGGGTGTCCCTGCCCATGGCAGGGGGGTTGGAACGAGATGATCCTTGTGGTCCCTTCCAACCCTGACTGATACTATGATACTATGAATTAATATATGTTATTAGGTAGGGAGGATTTTTCTTTTCTTGACAAAGCTCTTTCTGATAGTGTCCTCTAGCAGTCGATTCTTCATGCTGTTCTTCTAATATTAGTGACTTGAATTACAGTGGAAAAGCACATTTGGTAAAGAGTTTGAGATTTTGCTGTGATTGAGAGATGGGATGCAGCCTGATGCAGGCCAGGTGCCCCCTTTATTATGCAGAATTCTTCTTTATAAAAATAATACAATGCAGAAGCAATTTACAACAGGAACCAGGGACTCTGTCACATCAATCTGCTGTATATCTGAAGTCTGACCCTCTCAGGTCATAACAACCACACATAATCAAAAATCTGCCCTCCTCCAACAGCACTGCTGCACCGAGTTCTCAAAGTTCACAAACCATCAAGGCCAACACTATCTCCTTCTTATCAGTCCAGCAGTGCTTGGAGCTCAACACTCCAAGATTTAACCCTTCATTTCCCCCTTCTGTTATATAACAAGAATCCCCTTAACAAAGTGTGGTGGGGTGGAAGGGTAAGGCCGAGAAGCCTCCTCCCTTCCCCCTTGTAAGGTAAAAGGGAAAAAAAAATTGAAGGGAAAGGAAAAAAAAACCTCACAAGCTGAATTAGCAAAGCAGTGGAGCTTTATATTTACAAAGCAATGTAGGATTTGCAGGGGAATATTTACAAATTTACAATATCTACAATATATACAAAGATATACAACAGAGTAACACAGAAATGAGAGTAACCCCCCTCTGCCGAGGGGATTCCCCACCTCCGCTCTCCCCTCTCTTCCCCCCTTTCCCCAGAATGGGATAGAAAGGGAAAGTAAAGAGAGGAAAAAAAGTGTTAGAAGCAGTTGGAGTTAATTGGAAAGGAGTTAATACAGGCCTTATCAGTTTTTCAAAGCCGGAGCCTTGGCAGAAAGCCCAGCACAGACAGAGCTGCTGCACCGTGGAGAGGCGGAAGCAAGACTGACAGAGAAGTGCTGGAAATGCCCATTTCACTCCCAGTTCAGAAGGTGCTTCCTCCCACTTCACCAATGAAATAGTTTAGATTTTTAGAGTTTGAATTGAATCTAGCCAGGGAGATTAGAGGGAACACTAAGAACTTTTACAGGTATATTAATGGGAAGAAGAAGACTAGGGAAGGTGTGGGCCCCCTCAGAAAGGAAAATGGTGACATGGTCACAAGTGATGAGGAAAAGGCTGAGGTACTTAATAACTTCTTTACCTCAGTCTTCACTGCAAGGGCCTCTAGCCACACTCCTGATGTTATGAAAGACAATGCCAGGGACGGGGAGGAAGAACTGCCCATTGTAAGTGCAGATCAGGTTCGTGATCATCTGAAGAACCTGCAAGTGTTCAAGTCCATGGGACCCGACGGGATACACCCACGGGTACTGAGAGAACTGGCAGAGGAGGTTGCTAAACCCCTCTCTATTATATTTCAAAAGTCATGGCAATCTGGTGAAGTCCCCACAGACTGGAAAAGGGGAAACATTGCCCCCATCTTGAAAAAGGGTAAGAAGGAGGAACCAGGGAACTACAGGCCAGTCAGTCTCACCTCTGTGCCTGGAAAGATCATGGAGCAGATCCTCCTGGAGTCACTACTCGCTCAAAAGAATAGTGAAGAGGTAATTGGGAACAGTCAGCATGGCTTTGCCAAGGGCAAATCCTGCCTGACCAACCTGGTGGCCTTCTATGAGCAGGTGACAAAATTAATAGATGAGGGGCGAGCAACTGGTGTCATTTACCTGGACCTGAGCAAAGCCTTCGACACTGTCCTGCACCACATCCTGGTCTCCAAACTGGTGACACATGGTTTTGATGGGTGGACCACTAGATGGATAAGGAACTGGTTTGATGGTCGCACCCAAAGAGTGGCTGTCAATGGGTCCATGTCCCAGTGGAGGCCAGTGACAAGCGGAGTCCCTCAGGGATCAGTCCTGGGACCTGTCTTGTTCAACATCTTTGTGGGTGACATGGACAGTGGCATTGAGTGCACCCTTAGCAAGTTTGCTGATGCCACCAAGCTGTGTGGTGCAGCAGACACGCTGGAGGGAAGGGAGGCCATCCAGAGGGACCTTGACAGGCTGGAGAGGTGGACACAAGCCAACCTCATGAAGTTCAATAAGAGCAAGTGCAGGGTCCTGCATCTGGGTGGAGGCAATCCCAGGCACAAATACAGGCTGGGCAGTGACTGGCTGGAAAGTAGCCCTGAGGAGAGAGACTTGGGGGTGCTGGTGGACAAAAAGCTCAACATGAGCTCTCAATGTGCTCTTGCAGCCCGCAAAGCCAATCAGATCCTGGGCTGCATCAGGAGAAGTGTGGCTAGCAGGTCGAGGGAGGTGATCCTCCCCCTCTACTCAGCCCTGGTGAGACCCCACCTGGAGTACTGTGTCCAGTTCTGGAGCCCCTATTACAAGAGGGATATGGAGGTGCTGGAACGTGTCCAGAGAAGGGCCACAAGGATGATCAGAGGGCTGGAGCACCTCCCCTATGAGGACAGACTGAAGGAGTTGGGGCTGTTCAGTCTGGAGAAGAGAAGGCTCCGAGGTGACCTAATTGTGGCCTTCCAGTATCTGAAGGGGGCCTACAGGAAGGCTGGGGAAGGACTTCTCAGGATGTCAGGTAGTGATAGGACTAGGGGGAATGGAATGAAGCTGGAGGTGGGGAGATTCAGGCTAGATGTGAGGAGGAGGTTCTTCACCATGAGAGTGGTGAGACCCTGGAATGGGTTGTCCAGGGAGGTGGTTGAGGCCCCGTCCCTGGGGGTGTTTAAGACCAGGCTGGATGAGGCTCTGTCCAGCCTGATCTAGTGTGGGGTTTCTCTGCCCATGCCGGGGGGGTTGGAACTAGATGATCCTTGTGGTCCCTTCCAACCCTGAATGAAACTATGAAACTATGAAACTATGAAACTATGAAACTATTCTTTCCGTTTACCAACTTCCGTCCACCATATTCCCTTTCTTAAGGGGGCAACGTCAACCGGTCACACAAAGCAATTAATCTAACTCTATAAGCATTACAATAAACAAGGTAAAAAACGATAGCAAAAATAATAAAGCAGTAAAAGCATACATAATTGTTCTAAGAAAACTACAAAGCCAGAGAAAAAGTCCCCAGTTAGCAAGCAATTTAAAAGACGCAGAAACTAGCCACTTAAAGGTTCTTGGAAGATTGATCAGAAATCTGCAGCTCCCTGTCTCTCAATATCAATTACTCCTCTTCAACTTCCTCCTTTGTGTGGTGGGTTGGAAGGGTAAGGCCAAAAAGCCTCTTCCCTCCCCCCTGTAAGTAAAGGGAAAGAAAAATTGAAGGGAAAAGAAAAAAAAACTCACAAGCTGAATTAGCAAAGCAGTGAAGCTGTATATTTACAAAGCAATACAGGATTTGCAGGGGAATATATACAAATTTACAATATTTACAATATATACAAAGATATACAATAAAGTAACACAGAAATGAGGGTTCCCCCCTCTGCTGAGGGGGGGGTTTCCCACCTCCGCTCTCCCCTCTCTCCCCCTTTCCCCAGAGTGGGATAGAAAGAGAAAGAAAAGAGAAAGAGGAAAAAAAAGTTAGAAGCAGTTTGTGTTAATTGGAAGGGAGTTAATACAGGCCTTATCAGGTTTGTCAGTTTGAAGGCCGGAGCCTTGGCAGAAAGCCCAGCACAGACAGAGCTGCTGCACGAAGAAGAGGCAGAAGCAAGACTGAAGATAAAGTTCCGGAATGCCCAGGATACTTTCTCCTGCACTCCCAGTTCAGAAGGTGCTTCCTCCCACTTCACCAATGAAATTAGTTTAGATTATTCTTTCCGTTTACCAACTTCCGTCCACCATATTCCCTTTCTTAAGGGGGCAACGTCAACCGGTCACACTTTGGAGATGATAAAGGCTCTCAAAAGGGTCGAATGTTCTTAGCTGGAATCCACCGAGGGCCTCTTTCTGTGGAAACATAAGCATACCCTCTACCCCATGTTACTAAAGGGTATGGCCCTAAAATCTTTCCTGTTTCAGGGTCTCGAATCAGCACTGGTGCTTTTTCTTGTGTTTCCAGAGAAGTATTACTGCTAAAATGTTGAACAATAGGAGGATTACTATCTACTAAGGAGCAATTTAAAAAATTAAATACATACAGAGCTTTCTGCAATCTTTCCTCTGGTGTTGTATTTCCCATTCCCCCTTTCTGTTGTAATAAAAGGCACTTCATTGTTTGGTGAGAACGTTCAATAAGTGACTGTCCAGTGGGAGAATAAGGAATACCTGTGATATGAACAATTCCCCAAGAGTCACTAAAAGATTTAAGCATTGCAGAGACATATGCTGGTCCATTATCTGTTTTTATCTGAACAGGAATACCTAATGTGGCAAAGGCTTGCACAAAATGTCTGCGAGCATCTCGTGACTTTTCCCCTGTATGACAAGAAGCTTACAAGGCTCCAGAAAAGGTGTCAATAGAAGAATGAATATATTTAAGATTACCAAATTCAGAAAAGTGAGTAACATCTGTTTGCCACAATTGTAAACTCTGCGATCCTCTTGGGTTAGCTCCACTGGCAACAGAAGGAAAAGAATGATTCTGGCAGTCAGGACATACAGCTATGATGTTAGCAGCTTGCTGTGAGGGCAGACCAAACTGCCGTTTCAGTCCTCCTGCGTTCTGATGGAAAAAGGAATGACTAAGCCTACCTTGTGCAATGCGATCTGGCAATACCTGCACTGCTAATGTCATAAAATCTGCTTAACGATTTCCTTCTGCAATAAATCCTGGTAAAGTAGTATGAGATCTAACATGCATGACAAAATAAGAATGTTTCCTTGAATCTAGAAAAAAGACCAGCTTCTGTAACAGGTCAAACAATCGAGGATTATTCACTTCCTTCAATACTGCAGCCTCAGTTCGCTGAACAATACCTGCTACATAGGCAGAGTCTGTAACTAGATTAAATAGCTCTGACCATTTCTGAAAAACTCGTACTACTGCAGCTAATTCTACTATCTGAGGTGAACCAGGAACTACAGCACCCTAAATATTTCCAAGGGGGTACATTCTGAATTTTCTCAGATGCTACACAAAAACCCACTTTAGTCACAGTAGATACAGTAAGGGCTATGGCTTTCTCCATGAGCTCAGGGCTTTGTGCTGCCACTAGAATGTCATCCATGTAATGATATATCAGAACATCAGGAAATGCCTGTCAAACAGGACTAAGATTTTTTGCTACATACAGTATAACTAAGGTTGGAAGAGACCTCGAGGATCATCGAGTCCAACCTATCACCACAGACCTCCTGACTAGACCATGGCACCAAGCGCCATGTCCAATCCCCTCTTAAACACCTCCAGGGACGGTGACTCAACTACCTCCCTGGGAAGCTCATTCCAATGACAACTCGCTTGGTGAAGAACTTTCTCCTCACCTCAAGTCTAAATTGCAGCCTCAGCTTGCTCAACAATTTGAGCAAGGACTTCTCAGGATGTCAGGTAGTGATAGGACTAGGGGGAATGGAATGAAGCTGGAGGTGGGGAGATTCAGGCTAGATGTGAGGAGGAGGTTCTTCCCCATGAGAGTGGTGAGACCCTGGAATGGGTTGTCCAGGAGGTGGCCGAGGCCCCGTCCCTGGGGGTGTTTAAGACCAGGCTGGATGAGGCTCTGTCCAGCCTGATCTAGTGTGGGGTTTCCTTGCCCATGGCAGGGGGGTTGGAACTAGATGATCCTTGTGGTCCCTTCCAACCCTGAATGAAACTATGAAACTATGAAACTATGAGTCCAACCTATCACCACAGACCTCCTGACTAGACCAAGGCACCAAGTGCCATGTCCAATCCCCTCTTGAACACCTCCAGGGACGGTGACTCAACCACCTCCCTGGGCAGCTCATTCCAATGACGAACAACTCGCTCGGTGAAGAGCATTCTCCTCACTTCGAGTCTAAACCTCCCTTGGCACAGCTTGAGACTGTGTCCCCTTGTTCTGGTGCTGGTTGCCTGGGAGAAGAGGCCAACCCCTTCCCGGCTACAACCGCCTTTCAGGTAGTTGTAGAGGGCAATGAGGTCACCCCTGAGCCTCCTCTTCTCCAGGCTAAACAATCCCAGCTCCCTCAGCCTCTCCTCATAGGGCTTGTGCTTAAGGCCCCTCACCAGCCTTGTTGCCCTTCTCTGGACACGTTCAAGTGTCTCAATGTCCTTCTTAAACTGAGGGGCCCAGAACTGGACACAGTACTCAAGGTGCGGCCTAACCAATGCAGAGTACAGGGGCACAATGACTTCCCTGCTCCTGCTGGCCACACTATTCCTAATGCAGGCCAGGATGCTATTGGCCCTCTTGGCCACCTGGGCACACTGCTGGCTCATGTTTAGGCAGCTGTCAATCAGCACCCCCAGGTCCCTCTCTGTTTGGGATATCTCTAGCCACTCTGACTCCAGCCTGTAGCTCTGCATGGGGTTGCCGTGGCCAAAGTGCAGCACCCGTCACTTGGACTTGTAAAATGCCATTCCATTGGCAATCTTTCAGGTCAATAACAGTTAAATGCCAATATCGTGATATCATTGTGGGTGAGGGTAGCCCTGGTTAAAGGCTCCCCATATCTTCCATAACATCATTAATCTTTCTGAGATCATGGAGTAAGTGCCACTTGCCTGTTTGTTTTTTGATGAGAAAAATAGGAGAGTTCCATGGACTCGTGGAGGGTACAATATGCCCTGTCCCCAGTTGCTCTGTGACTAGTTCTTGGAGTGCTCAAAGTTTTTCCAGTGGTAGGGGCCATTGATCCACCCAGACAGGGGAATTTGTTTTCCATGTTAACTGGAGGGTGTCGCGCACCACAATGGCCCCCTCTAAAAATGGATGTTCATAGTCACCCCCCATTGTGAAAGCACATCACAACCCCATAGCATCATAGGCACAGATAAAACAAAAGGTTTCACAGAAGCTATATGTCCCTCTGGTCCTTGAATCTGAATGGAATTCAGGCTCTGATGACTTTCTCCAGCTCCCCCTATGCCTGCCAGCGCCTGAGATGCACTAGCTAACGGCCAGCGGGGGGGCCATTTAGCTTTAGAAATCACTGTGACATCTGCTCCAGTATCAATAATACCACTAAGCACTATTTTCTGCTGACCATACATCAGGACACATTGACAAATAGGACATTTTTGAGAGATAGTCTGTACCCGCAGAATCTGTGGATCCCCAGTAGACCCGAATCCTTCTTTATTTCTTAAAGGTCCCTTTGCAAGGGGACGTTCTGATCCCAAGGGAAGCAATAATAGCTGTGCAATACGACTTCCCTTCGGTGCCGTGCAGGGAGGAAACGGTGTCCATGCCATGATCTGAATTTTATCTGTGCTGTCAGAATCAACAACCCCAGGAAGCACAAAAAGTCCTGATATCATTGTTGATGATCTACCTAATATTAATGCCTGAGTTTTAACTGGAAGAGGACCTGACACACCTGTTGGCAATAAATGTACCGTGGTGTCAAGTAAAGTTACTGTGTCGGAGGTTGCCAGGTCCAGTCCTGCGCTACCTGCTGTTGCTGGGCGGAGGTCGGAGACACCTGTGCTGCTAGCATCTGGCTGGTCGGTGGTGGCTGGATGATTTGTGTCTGCGCACGGCGCCATCCCGCGCTCCGCTTCCAGTCTCCCTGCGCAGGCTACCCTTCAAAATTATACTTAGATCGACATTGGTTAGCATAATGCCTCCCCTTCTGGCACTTAGGGCAAATCCCGGGTGCCTTAGGTTTGGCTCCAGTATTAGCTACCAAACAATTCTTTCTGAGATGACCTGGTTTCCCACAGCCATAACAAACTCCTGTATTCATTGGACCATTCATAGCTGCAAAAGCTGCAGCCATAACTTCATACTTATGTTCCATCATACCTATCTTATTACATGACTCAATCATTTCTAGCAAGGTGAGGTTTTGACTAGGCAAAGATTTTAACAGCTTCTTATAATCTGCATTTGCATTTTCCACAGCTAATTTCAACAGTAATATTTCCCTTGCCTCCCCATTATCGATTTGGCATTCTAAGGCCAGTTTAAGCCTATCTATGAATTGCATATAAGGTTCCCGCGGTTCCTGAATGTTGAGGATTGTTTTGAGCAAGAGGGGCCTTGGGTCCCAGGAACGCCTGTGCAATTCAGGCCTTGAAGAATTCTCTGTTGATAATATAGTAGCGGAGTAGGAGATGTGAGAAAGTGCTGATTGCTTGGTATGCTGAAGTCCAGCTGCCCCTGAGATGGGAGGCAAGCAAGATAAGAAGGAGGCGAGATCTGGGGAAGAGAGCAATTAGGCCGGATAGAAGAATTCCACAGAGTTGTGAAAACAATGATTTAACCTTTTAGAGAGCAACCAATAGTATGTTGCCAAGTGGGCATAATTATAGCAAACTGTATATAAGATGTGTCTGATGCTCAATAAAGTTGGATTCCACTGATCACATTGGTCGTATAGTGGCCCCTTCTTGCAGTAAGTGGCGCTCGAACACGGGACCCTAATGAAGACAAAGGTTTAGGGTCTAAGAAGTTCTTCGGGACTTGGGGGATTCGGAGTAAGCCGGGAGGCAAGAAGAAGGCCGGCCCGGGATAGCAGTACCGGAGGCTGCAAGAAAAGGGAAGACAGCCTTGAAGCCGAAGACGCTGTAGAGCCGGGAACTGCTTAAACGAGGACTGTGCGCACAGGTATTAAAGTTTAAATACAGATATGGATAGGTAGGCAGCGTATTTAAGTGCTTTTTAGAAAAGCGACAGTGTAAGTTCAATTTTAAAAAGGAGTTGGTGCCGTTGTTAAGCTATGCAGAAGAGTTAGGAGCAAAGGGCAGCTGGTAAGCAGAAAATTAGAGGAATACTGCGCCGGTGGGTCAAAAGGGCAGCCGGCAAGCAGGAAAGGCTCCGCACCTTGGATGCACTTACAGAAGTGATCCAGCCAAGATACGCTGCCGATACCTCTGGAAAAGCTGCAAAACAGTGCGCACTGACGGTAAATATGGAGAGGCAAGCGGCGTATGATTTATTTAAGTGCTTTTTAGAAAAGCATAAGGCGGAGATATCGTCTAAAGTAATGCCTGGACTTTTGGCCCATGGATCCGCTTTAGGGCATTTCCCTAGCGGAGATAGTTATTTTGATGAAGCTTGTTGGAGAGAATACAGGAACAAGTTGTGGGACTTGGTTATAGATGGTGATAAAACTGCTATAAAGCTGCAAAAGTCGTGGCGAGAATGCATGAACTGTGTTAAAACCTATGAACTGGAACAGCGAATGGCTGCTGCAGTTTCTGCGAATTTGTCAGAACGGGATGCAGCGCCAGTTGTATCCGAATTGCAACCGAAGGAGGTGTTTGAAAAATATCGCCCGGGGCCGCCTCCGGCACAGAGCACAATACCACTACCGTGCCCTGCAAGACCTGAATTTCCACCTCCACCCCCACCGACGGAATTCAGCGAGGCGCCTAATGACCTAGCCCCAGGCGCAGCCTGCCTGGCTAAGGGAGTGGGGGCTTCGGCTGAACTGAACGACAGCGTAGAATCACAAACTGAGACAGTAAATCAGAGGGAGACACCATTATCTATTTCTCCGGCTCAGTTAGAAAAGTTGGTGGAGCGTATGTGTCAAAAACTGATTTTAGAAAGTTCCCAGGGAAAAGAAATGCTCTTAGAAAATAAAACGGAGAAGAAACCTAGCTCGGGAGTTGTGTGAATTAACTGGAAAGCGATTGCTCAGGAGGCTATGAAAAATGGATGTTACGATGTGGTTGCTGAGTTGTCTAAGGTACTGTGTTTTCCTGTAACGTATGATATTGATCATAATCAAGGACACTATCAGGTTTCAGACTGGACAGAGGACATTAAGACACTGATGAGAATGATTTTGACTCCTTCTCAAATGATCATGTTTGATGAGTTTTGGGGTCAGTTTTGTCAGCTCTCAGAGAATACACAACAGCAGCAGGGGGATCCCCTGGCTGGAGTCACAGCACAACAATTAATGGGAACAGGACAATGGTTTGGTGTTGAACGACAAATTCGAAGTGATCCTGCGGTCTTTCAGGAATCAATGGAATGTGCCCAAAAGGCATTAAAAAGAGTACAAGCAGACCCTAAAAGGCCGCACTATATGTCTTTAAGACAAAAGCCAGAAGAGTCGTTTGCAGAATTTGTAGATCGAGTATGTGAGGCAATGAGTAATTCGGATATTCCTGACTATTTAAAGGGTTATATGTTAAAAAATGTAGCTTTTGAAGGAGCTAATACAAAAACAAAATCAGTGTTGTAAATTTACCACAGGGGACCACAATTGAGGAGATGCTGGAAAGAGCAGCTAACATACCTTCTGGTCCACAGGCTTTTCTCATAGATACTATGCACAAATTGGTTGAACGATCACTGAAATTGGAAGAGGCTGCGGAGTCACAAACCCAAATATTGGCAGCCTTAGTTCCTTTAAAGGCTAATACAAGGGGGCAACAAGGGGATGTTTTTCAAAGGAAGATACGATGTTATAAGTGTGGTAAAGAAGGGCATATCCGATCACAATGTAGAGTGAAATTTGTATGGTGTGATAATTGTAAAAGTAATTCTCATTCCACCAATGCATGTCAAAGTTCGGGAAACGGCCGGAGCAGCGCGAAGAGCCGCCACACCGGGACACAAGTAGCAGCTCCAGTCTATTACCAGCAGGACGCAGAAATGAAAACGACACCTCAGCCTTACAACCAGCAACCAGAGGGAGCATCGGCTTGGATGTGGCGACAGCAGTAGATGCTACCTTAATAGATAATCGGCCCATTAAAGTGGAAACAAATGTAAAGGGACCTATATACATCAATGGTCAGCCTGTAGGAGCATTGTTAATGGGTCGATCATCTCTGGGTGTTAAAGGGGTAATGGTATTGCCAGGGGTAATTGGTGCGGATTACAGTGGTGTTATTTGTGTTGTGATGTGGAAATGGCATGCGATCAGCCTGTACGAGGTGACAAAGGCTTTGGATCCACAGGGGGACTGGCTCTCTTAACTATACCAATGGGAAGACGACCAGTCGCTGGTGTTGAATTTTGGTACGGGTCTCAGCACGCGAAATTAATTTGCCTGCTAGATACTGGTGCTGACATCACAATCATGAGTAATGCACACTGGCCGAGACACTGGCCTTTAGAGCCAGCAATAGGAGAAGTAGAAGGTGTTGGAGGAGCTCAAGCAGTAATGCAGAGTAGTCACAAAATTGTAGTGAAGATTGAAGGAAAACAGGCCTTAATTACAGTTACAGTTACGCCATTGCCTAATGGAATCAATGCTTTGGTGGACCGGGATGTGACGGGTGTGGTCTTAACCTCAGCACACACACCCCCCAGTGGTTTCTGGTACGACTACTGTCGACCATGGCTCTGCTCTGATTTAAAGCAACAGTACTCATTTTGTCATTTCTGATTGTAATGTCTTTCAGAGATTTGTTATTTAGAGTTTTGTTAAGTTTTTCTAATAAGCATAATGAATAAGTAAGCATTTGGTATTTATAAGTACTTGGTACATAGTAATTGCAGTAAGGTGTAAGTACTTTGTAATGAGTTCACATTGTATGATTTTCTTTTCGTTTGAACCTTTTTTAATTGTGTGCCTATAGGCATTTCAAAGGAGCTCCATGTAATATAGTTAAGGAATGTATAAACAGGTTTTAATTTTGAAAAGTGTTTTTTAGTTAATGTAACAATTTTATTTCTTTTTAGACACTGATTTGATGGATTAATTTTAACATAGTTTTTTAAGGTTTTAAGGATTTTTGGTATTAGCATAAGTTAAGGTTTGTAGTAAATAGGTATTAATTTTAACAACTATTCCTTCACTAATGTGCAGAAGAATCAAAACTTTCCCATGAAGTCGAACATCGATCACAATAATTGTTATGATAATCTGGGGTCAAAAGCATCGATCAAAAAAAAAATAAAAAAAATAAATTTTGTCCTGAATGCTGAAT